>KV429075.1:135677-152394 GCA_001632345.1 Daedalea quercina L-15889 | reverse complement strand
GCTGCTAGGACTCTCCAGAGTGGTTGGGCAAAGGACACTGGTATCTGATGTAGATTTAACCAGGTCAAGCTGAGAGCTCTCCCTGCTATCCTACTAGTATATATACAGCTGCATCAAGCGGGAGTCATCAAGGTTATGGTCGCTGAGTAAGAGGGAGAATGGGGACCCTGCCAGTCATAGGTCGGTGACTAAGGCAGTGTGGGGGAAGGAGGACCACCAAGTATCATACGAGACGGTAAATGGGCGAATAGGAATGGTGTCCGTATAACAATAGCATGAGAAGGTAGGGCGTAGGGTATCGGAGTGGGCTTCTGCTGTCGGAGAGCTGAAAGAGGTCCAAGGTTGGGCTTGGGAGGATCAGGAAAAGATATACCGGGATGAACCAGTATTAGTATAGTAGGACAGAGGGAGGAGACACTCAATGAATATAGTACCATTGTAACACTGACAGCGGGCGGAGTTACTAACAGACTAACAAAGTCTAATATCTAGCGTAATCAGGCTACCGTGCATTAGCGTGTTAGATCAGCGTTAGATTCGTTAGCAAAATGCGGCTTTTGCTGATGTACAACAACTACTTTGAGTAACACCAATTTTATTGATGAACATCCCGATAAATCTCCCCTCCACATGATCAAGACATGGATAGGGTTGACGCAAGGTAACATACGATGTTATAACAGTACATGCATGACCCGTCAGTGGTTACCATTCACACCATTCATACCATTCACCTGACTGAGCGCCGCATCCGCCTTGCGGAGATCACCGTCACTCAAACTGTTCGACTTGCCGCCTCCCGGCGTGCTCGCACCTGACATCACGGAACTCGCGCGTGACCTTACCTTCATGATAAGAGGGCTAAGCGAGGGGACTGTCAGTCCCACAATGATCGCAGGAGCAAGAGAAACGTACAAAGGATAACCTTCATCTTCATCGTCAGCCTGGGACGGCCAGTGGTACCCGCGGTAATCGCTCGTTCCCAACGCTTGCATCTGCATCATACATAGATCACGATTGCGGTCAGCTCTCAACCACGGAGCGAGACGTCGCATGTCACGTACTTCCTCCGTGAGCGTCCCAATATCTCCCGGAGTCGCAATCCCGGACATCCTGAACCTCGGGCTGGCAGGCACCGAGTTCGGCGGCATCCGCTCCATCCCAAAGTCAAACTCGTCCTCCTCACCCTTCACGTCTACGCCGTAAAACGCATCTGGGTACGCTCGCCGGAGGGCGAGCTGGCGCGCCTTCGAGTACTCGATGCCGAGGTTCTTCCAGTCGAGCAGCGGGCTGAGGCGCTCGACGCGGTTGCGCTGATTGATCCGCTGCCGTCGTGTCTTCTGGCAGAAGCTGAAGACGTAGTCGGTGAGTTGGTTGACGGAGTCCTCGACGGACTGCGCGCGCCGGTCGACAATATAGCACCCTTCGTCCTCGGGCCGCTCAATGAGGTCTTGCATAAAGCAGCCGAAGCCGGACAGATTTGTGGTCACTGAAGGAATACCCATCTGCCGATACCTCAGCATGCGAATGCATGCTGCAACACTGAAAGTCACGTACAACGGTGCACTCCGCCGGGGTGTAACCCCATGGCTCATAGTAGCTTGGGAACACGCCGAGATGACACCCTCGCACAAACTCCTCGTAGTCGAGACCAAGAATGGGGTTGTTGGAATTCAGGAAGTCGGGGTGAAACACAATCTTGACGCGGTCACTCTCGTCGTTGAACAACTGTACCCTACGGACTTGGTTCAGAATGGGATCGTTTGAGTCGTCGGCCATGTTGTGCGTCGTCACTGGCGGGAGGGCATTGCGCTTGAGGGCAAAGATGCGACGTTTCAGAAGCACCTTGTCCTCTTCAGAGAGGAGATTGTCCGGAGAGGGCAACGTGCTCTGCTCGCTAACGCCACAAGCTCAAACACCGCGCATATAGCAGGTCAAGAGGACGAGCGCACCCATTTGATCGAACAGCATGTTCAAAGAGTCTCGCCCCGATCCTATTCTGGATCTCTGTGACCGTGTCCCGGAGTTGTTTTATTACAGCCTGCCCCTTGAGCGCGTCAATCGTGTACGAGTGCGTCGCGGCAGGCATAATGATGAACGCAACGACCGTCGTCTTTGAGCCAGACTTCTTGAGACGATAGTTAAGGCCTATAGGAACATAGGCGGCCATTAGACCAGAACCGCACAAAACGAATACACCTACGAGCCAATGATTCGATGTACATGTCGACACCCTTATTGCGGTACTCATACCGGCCCGCGGTGAACATCTGCATGAAGGATTGTCTAGTAAGCGGTGACAGAGACACAAGCAGGGGCGTACATAGAGAGTATCATCGAGACTAAAGTTGAAGTGCCCATAAAAATGGCCCCGTACAAACTCGTGGATCTTCGCCTTCGCCGTCTGGTGCAGGTTCTGGAACTCATGCATAGCCTGGAACTTGACGACGTTGAGACCGTTCGGTAAGACACCGTCCGGCTTGCGCTTGAGGAGATGCTCAGACTCATAAGCAGTGATATGGGACACGGTAGTGAAGACGTCGGCGCAATGTGCGGCAGAGCGTTCAATGCAGTATCTGTGGTATATGCCGCGCTTGCCGGCCTCGTGATCGACATCGAAGTACTGGAGATTGTTGTAGAAGTCGACGCTGCCGGCGCAAAGGTAGCGGCCGAGCAGTGTTGCATGGGTAGTGAAGACGGTGGTCACGTCAACATGGCGTTTGCGGACGAGAGGGATTGCGAGGCCAGCTTGCCATTCGTGGAAGTGGGCTACAACGGCGGTGTCGAGCTGACGCGAGACGTACTGTGCGATACGAGATGATATGCAAGAGATCAAAGGGTCACGAACAAAAGACGCACCTCGCCCAGGAACCATGCTACAATGTAACCGAATACGATCGTCTCGTTCGTTTCGTGGTCGTTCGGTGGGGTGGGGATGCCTGCAAGATTCCAGAGGTCGCCCTTCCACTCGTCAAGGCGCGAATATTGACTGCCGGTATCGAAGAGGAGGACATGAGGGGCGCCCTCGATGAGCCATCTGCCGTAGAGTGCCTTGAGACCTGTGCTGCGCATATGGGCGAGGGTAGCGGCGATATGGGGATCGGTTGGCTCCTGGGCCTCAACCTCCATGGGTGCGGTCTTGTAACTGAGAGGACCGATGAGACAGTATCTGTCGCCATACTCTGAGACGGTGACCGGGACCTTGGTTTTGATCACGGTATAGATGCCGCCGACCTTGTTGGCGACTTCCCAGGCGCACTCAAAGAGGATGGGGGAGTGAACGTCGCGCTTAACGTCGGTCATGGCTGGACGAGAAATGATGACGAGGTTGAGGGTTGAAGCAGCTCGTGGCGGCGAGGGGGATAGGAAGGTAAGAGAGGCGCGTCAAGAATGTATATATGCGGGACTCGTGCGGTCGAAGGGGCGGAGGGACAGAGGGAGCGTGGGGCAGTCCGACTTCGACAAGCGCGTCTGGCACTGCGATCAACTTAAAATCCCGCTGGTCCTCCCTGGCGCGACCGTCCTAGCGTTGTGCCTCGCCTTTTCTGGACAATCTGCGCCGATAACAGAGGAGCTGTCTGCGCACAATGGCCGAGGCCGCCCTGGAATGGATTTTCGACGGGCTTCTTTAGGACGTATTGGACCTTTCCGAGGGGGCTTAGCTGAGAAATGGTTCGTCCCAGGCTTTTCGCGTCCGTGACGTCAATGCACGTGGCAGACCCGGCGTTCCCGGACCCGGGATCTTCCTTCTTCCTTCGGAAACCCACCCGGGGTAAGTTACTGACTACTCGGTACCCCACGGGGCGATCGTCCGGCTCAGACGGTGGCTGCAGGTGGCTCGGCCTTGCCGCACGCACAATACCCGGCGCCTTTTTGCCAGTCACAAAATACCTTCCCCCACTCCGCGATTGCAGCAACCAGTTCAGTCGCATTATCAACGTGTTCTGCAATGCGTCATAGCTTCCTGTGACCTCACCGCAAGGTCACGATGTCTGCTACCTGACAGCCCAATTTGCCTGATGGCAATTCCACCTTGCCGCATCTAGCGCTCCACGCAGAAATGGCAAACGCAAGGTAAGGGCATCTACAGCTTCGCTCTTCTCCGATTGTTGGCAGAGGTTGCAAGTAGATGCGCACTACATCAGCAGACCGTGCATTTCACGTGGTTCGTTTGTTTCGCACCGCTGATCTCGAAAGCACGAATTAAGGTGCAGAGTAGACAATTGTTGAACGCATGGGAAGAGCTTCGCATCGGACTGGATGTATGTACGTACGCATTCAAAAGAAGTGCACGATCCGCTCTTGGAAAATCCGAGAATGGTGGGAGCACTTCGCCGAGACCAGTGGAGTGATTGCACCTACTGTGAGAACCTTGAACAGCTGATCGTTGTGGCCCGTTCCTCCAGGCAGCTGGTCAGTCACCGATAGTGACACGGGATCCCGCTGATCCCTCCAACACTTACCCTTTCACGGCTTGCTATTAGGCTCTGGTAGCAACAATTAGAACCAGCTACCCATGACAATTTTTCACCGTTTGTTTTATATACGTCTCTTGGCGACGCGTACCGTGCGATCGTCGACTGCGTTGCTGCCACTACCCAAAAAAGTCTCATTACTTACTGCGCTATCAAATAGTGTTTCTATTACTTCTTCTTGCTCATACGTACAGTAAGTTTAAGCATACTTTCGAGCTTTCCTGAACGCACACGAGGCAACGGCGCCCCAACGATAGGCAAGTGAAGAGTATTTGGACCGTCCGGCCACTGCGACTGCAGCGACACTGACACGCGAGTTGCGACGCGGCCGCGACGCGCTGCCACGTGACCGAGATAATGCGTCAAATTGAGTCTGACTTCGTTCGACGTTCCCGTTCAAACGTTCACTAGTGACTAGCCACTGTTCCAGTGTTGCAACATTTCGTCTAGAATCGCTGCTCGCTACGAGCCACTCTCTTACCACTAGCTATTGCAGCCGAGTGTCTGCGTTTGAAGCTCACGCAGGCTGTGATATCTGCTTGTGCACACTCGATCCACAGCGCAGACATGGCGACAATGGCTACCACCGTCTCGAGGCGACCGCCCCATCTAATGACCCTGGCGGACCTTCACCCTTCCCAGATCAACACTCTGCTTGTGCACGCGAGCCGCCTGAAGCGACGCACTCTTGGCCTCCTCAGGCACGGCCGACTAGGAGAACCACCCGCTACCAACCGAAAGTCATTGAGCACCTCCTTGGAGTTCAAGACAATCGCCCTCCTCTTTTCCAAGCGCAGCACGCGCACGAGAATCAGTGCAGAGACCGCTACGGATCTCCTCCGCGGGCGTGCTCTGTTCCTCGGTAAGGAAGACATACAGCTGGGCGTCAACGAGAGCGTACGCGACTCGGCGCAAGTCATCAGTGGCATGTGCCAGGGCATCTTTGCACGGGTGGGCGACCACTCAGACATCGAGGTGCGCTCCCCATCCACCCTATTTTTTCTTCTCCCACTCATCGTCCTGGCATCTCAGGAACTCGCCAAGTACTCTCAAGTGCCCGTCATCAATGCGCTCTCCTCGCTCTGGCACCCGACCCAGGTACTCGCCGACCTACTCACGCTTCGCGAGATCCCAGAGCTCGTCACAAAACCAGAACCAGAGCCGACCGGAAAGACCAAGCACTCTCTTCCCAAACTGCGCCCGCTCACGGTCGCATATATCGGTGACTCTGCGAACGTGCTGCACGACATGCTCGTTGCGTACCCGCGCATAGGGCAGCAGCTCCGCATTGCGAGCCCTGAGAAGTACCGCGCGCCGAAGCCGGTCTGGGACCGTGTTGTCGAGCTGGAGTGTGACAAGAACATCTTCTGGACGGCGGATCCGAGGGAAGCTGTTCACGGTGCGGACGTCGTAGTCACAGATACCTGGTGCGTTCCCTGGCATTTTCGTTTCGAGACAGGCAACCGACTCTATGCGTCGGCAGGATCTCCATGGGTCAGGAGGCGGAAAAAGAACAGCGTCTCAAGGATTTTCAGGGTTACCAAGTCACGGAGCAGCTCTGTCGCGAAGGCGGTGCGAAAGAAAACTGGAAGTTCCTCCACTGTTTGCCGCGGAAGGCACACGAGGTAGATGATGAGGTGAGAGAAACGTGTCTATTGCATTTGGCAATCGTTCCGCCGTACTGATACGCTTCACTCAGGTCTTTTATGGGCCGCGTTCACTGGTTTTCCGAGAGTCGCACAATCGCAAGTGGACGATCATGGCTCTATTCGAGTGCGTACTATTATCGCGCATTCGTGTCTACGAAAGGCTGATATCGCTGTCGTAGCCTCTTGTTTGGGCACTGGTCCATTCCTAATTCCCCGGGAATGCTGTGGCCGCGGAAGACGCCCCAAGTGGATGCCAATGACGAGATAAGCTCATCTCTGCCGCCCGGGCCGGCACAGCTCCCGAAAACGCTGGTATCTAAATCGCCTGAGAAGGACGATTTCTACCCCCCTATGTCACAGTAAGACGTACAATCTATTTGCTGCATCTTCCAGGTCACGAAAGCATCGTTCGACAGCTAGACGTCACATTAGCTAACAAATAACCTACTTCTAAGAGTTACCATTACACAGGGGATATATCATGAGAAGAGCTCCTCCAACTCCTTGTGGATCGAAAACGCGAGCCTCCTTTGCGTCTTTTGTGCCCTCCGGCCCCCCGTCCGTCTACACATGCAGAGCATCAGCATACCGTGGACCATCAGGCGTAAGATTGACACTCACTGTTGCTCCTGGCACACGAATGTCTCTGGTGCAGCCTCCCACTTCTCCAGCACGTCCCTGATCTTCATCTCTTCTT
Organism: Daedalea quercina L-15889; assembly: GCA_001632345.1. Classification (NCBI taxonomy): domain Eukaryota; kingdom Fungi; phylum Basidiomycota; class Agaricomycetes; order Polyporales; family Fomitopsidaceae; genus Fomitopsis; species Fomitopsis quercina. Next base: position 145,573 of record KV429075.1, on the reverse strand, counting down.
CCCGCTCCTCTCGATCTGGTGGACCGAACAGGTCCAGGGCAAGCCGCGCATGCGCCACGCCCGCATACGTCGTCACGCACCGCGGGTTGACCATGATCCTCGCGGGCATGAACACCGAGTTCGGGATGCTCATGTCGACGTCCTGCTGTGGCGGTGGAGGCGGAGGCGGCGCCTCGAGCGGGAGGTCGTGCGCGTCATAGTCCGAGCCCGCGTTCGCGTCTGGGTCCGCTTGGGCAGGCTGCCTCACCTCTTCGTGGATTTCGTCCTGTGCCGGCGCCGGCACCGGCGCATCCGCCGCGTCGCCCTCCTGTTGCGGGGCACGCTTGTGATGCCCAACAACGTGGTGCACGTCAACGGGCTCGCTCTCGTTGTCCGCAGAGAGTGCGCGGAGACCCTCGCGTGCCTTGTGAATCCACAGGTCGCGGCAGAACCACGCCTGCGTACTGTCTAGGCACCTGTCGTCCGGGTGTCGTTGTGGAGGGTCTGCGGGCGTGCTAGCATTGTGAAAGTCGGTGCCCGCACGGTACGCGATGCCGGCGTAATATGACTGCGCAGGGTCAACGACATGCGTACCAGACTCGCAGCAGAACGCCTGGAAGGGCAGGTGTTGGGTGTAGCGCTGGGCGCCAACAAGATCGCGCGGAGGCACGGAGGTGAGTGGTGAGTCGGCAATAGAAGAGGACTTCGATTGGCGGAACTGGTCACCGTTGATGTCGCGCGTTCGCCAGCTGTCAACTCATGAGCCACACGCGTACGAACGGACATGGACGGGCTTACCGGTCTGAGAATATGAAAAATCCGTTGAACTCTGCCCAATCCATGCCGCACACCATGGCAGCCTCGTTATCTACGCTGAGTTTGATGGTTTCCATGATGTCGTTGGGGCACGTAAAGCCCTTCAACCAGACTACGCGATGGAACTTGATTGTTCGCTTCTGGTACAGTTCATACAGCGGCTCCAAGACTAGATTACGCGTGTACGCCTCTTCGAGTGGATAGTATGCGGCGACGGGGTCCTCCGTCATCCCAGGGACCCTACGAATGCGGAACGGGACACCGAGCAGGGTGAGGACAGCTTCACAGAGGTCTGTCAGGGTTGCAGTCGAGTCGGAGGAATCGTAGTCAAGCATGGAGACAAATATGTTTGAGGTACCAAGCCGGCGTGCCATCTGTACGATGACAGCCAGTTGATCGACGAGGAAGTGATCTGCGGAGTGGATGACCATTCCAATGAAATAAAGTTGATCTTGCCCGACGAGTTCCGTATACGCGTCGTCGTGCTTGTTTCCGCCGAAGGGCCGGGTGAGAGTGGGACAGAGGGCGGCGACCCAGCCGTTCAGAGTCAGGAGCTGTTCAATAGACGAGATGACCGACTGCTCATCCATATGCGCAGTATCATGGCCGACGATGCTGAGAATTGTTAACGAATGATATTATATGAGCCGCAGACACTTACTATGGCTTTTGAAACCGTTCCCAATAGTCTAGCACGCCATCGTAAATCATGTCGTGAAAGAGGTCCTCCCTCTCGTCTCTCCCATGTCTGACCTGCAGGAACTTATGCCTACGCGCGTCTAGTGGCTTGTCTGAGCGAGAGACAAGGTCCAAGACATTCTGTTTGCGGATCGAGAGAGAGTCGGAGGCGGCAGGGGCGGACGATGGCCAGAAAACCAGTTTGGCGACAGTGCAAAGCGTGAGGAGGAGGAAGATACGGATGAGGCTGCGCCGACGAAAGTAGAACGGCATCTTGGACGAGCAGCGACCCGACCGAGCTGCAGGCAGCAAGGAGACGGCAGGAGGAGAAGGGGGGACACCTGGTCGTGGTGTCACTCGCGAGCTGGGCGCGGACGAAGGCCGCACTGGACGGTCACGCATTGCGGCATCAGCGTCCCCGCTCAGCCACCGCTTGACTCACGGATCACTTTCATCTGATCGACAGATCTCGGAACGGCCATTCGCTCCGCAACGACCGTATCTTCTGTCCCCCGTTGAAATTTCTTAGAAAGAAGGCGCGGTCTCTCGAAGTTCGTGTCCTGCGCTGGCTCTCATCTGTGATCGTTGTCCAAGCTATAATCTCATCCAGTCCACCAAGAAGGGCCAATGAGCCAGAAAACGCATCACATATCCTCCAAGAGCACGCAAAGCAAGTTACGACACGTTTACGGCGTTCCACCACAGCATTCATGTCCGTAATAGAAAGCAAATAATGATACATACATCTACTAATCGATTAAGCAAGCCTGCCCCTTACGTTGACTGAGAGGCATATGTAGGAGCAGCGGTAGCGGGCGCAGTATTAGCGGGCTCCTGTGCGGGTAGACCAAGTGGTGGTGGGCCAGGAGGGTTGTACGCAGTCGGCCATTGGTTCACTGCCCCTCCGTTCTGGCTGATCGAAGCTGGCGGATATGCATAATAGGGGGCCGTTGGGTCTGACAGTGACGCTGAGTTCGGCGGCAGATGCATGTTCTTCGGCCCAGTGTACGGCCGCTGCCACTGCAGGCCTCGAGTGGAGGTCTGCGCTGGCGTATGCGTCGAGTACGACTCGTACGATGTAGTGTTCGAGTGAGGCTGGTTCGCTGGATTAGAATAGGAGTAATTCTGGGCCTGCGGGACGTAGTGAGGTTGGACCTGTGGATAATGATACCGCCAGTTCGTCGTCGCATACTGATAGTTAGCTGCAGCCGAATAAGCTTGTGGCGGAGGGACGGGATGCTGTTGTGTTGTAGGTGGACGCGGAAGGGCTGCAGCAGCGGCCGGCGACGCAGAGAATGGTTGAGGCGGAGGGGTGGCAGGTACCGGCATCCGCGTCGGTCGGCATTCTATCGTGGGTACGGTAGACGACAGAGGTGCAAAGCGGAACCTCGGTTGGCTAAAGGACGTCGTGGATGCTGCCGTTGCGAAAGAGGTTACAAAGGATGCTCAGTGTCAAAATGCCGAGTTATCACTTACGATGCGGCTCAGGTGCTGGCTCTGACGGCTTCTGCCCGATGGTCACCCCCTCCACGTTTCCGAACACTACGCTGCCCCATTTGAACTCACGCTTCAGCCCACGATCCCAGAGCACCTCCACCGAGCATGACTCCTCTATAACACGGACAAGAGACACCTCAAATAGGCCTGCGCTAACGCGCAGTTTGATCCGCGACATTGGCGGCAATGCGAGCAAATCGTTCCGAATCTTCTCCTGCTTGACGGCTCGTTTCGCTTCCGCAACAGCCTGGTGATAGTCTCAGAAAGATTTACGACAGAACAGACGTTGTGGCAACCTACAGGATTGTGTTGCGAGCAAAGCACCTGGACTTCGATCTTCCTGACGAGTTTTAACACACGCGGTTCAGGCTGTTCCGTCCCGGGAACCGTAAGCGCAGGAGTGACTTGTCGACTCGGGTCAATCTCCGCCGGCATAAGCTGCCCTACAGCTGCATCCGTGACGACTTGCGTCCCTGCTAGTGCTTCGACGCCAGTCGGCTGGTGGGCAAAGTCTAAGAGGATGACCTCTTTCTCGACTTCCCTTAGCTCCTTGTACACGATGTTATGATCGCTGCCGCCGCGAGCACAAGACACGTGGAACGCCTTCGGGCACTTGCCCTTTGTGCACTGGATTGGAGCACCGTGGGCCTTGTAACGTGTCTTGCTACACGCAGAACATTTCTACCACTCGCAGATCAGTCGTGTTTCACGAAAAAGAGACCGGTGACACGCACCAGATTCCATCGGTCCTTCACAATCGCATCCACGCCATAGACAACCCGCTCCTTCGCCCGGCTTCCATCCACCATAGGCTCGCCCACCTCGACGTCATCTACCCAAGTCTCCGGTATGACGTTCGCACAGATCTCATGGGCCATCCACACCGCGTTGTTCATCCCTACACTTGACCCCCCCTCGCCCTCCTTCTGCCACAGCGGTGGGTCGTGCACCCGTAGCAAGTTCTCCTGTGACATGGACACACACAGGCAGCACGGAAAGACATCGGGCTCCTTGGGTTTCGGGGGAAGCTTCAACGTCACCTTTGTAGGCACGCTAGTCGAGGCAGTGGCATCCGCCGAGCGATTGTCGCTCTTCTTCGTCTTAATACCGCTGGGCTTGTGCTTCTTCGGCGGGTTAGGGTTATCCTCGCCTGCAGCTTTCCGCTTGAGAGGGGCGGACTTCGCCCTTGCCCCCTTCTCAGACTTAGGCTGAGTGTCGGACTTGCGAGGTTTCGTGTGGGCGACTTGCAGGCGCTCGGCTTCGCGGTCGTGCAGTAGTTGATCCACGTTGATGCGAACGCTATGGGAAGCAGTCAGGCACAAGCTAGTCTGACGAAGGTCGGGTCGCCTTACCTGAAGTTCACGCATGCACATGCCTTCGCTTTGCGTCCAATCTCAATCCAGCTGTCGAGGGCAAAATTGACACTTTCGGCACAGTTGAACCCCAAGTTGAAGCCAGCGTGATAGCCCATTGGGAAAGTGATGACGAACTCGCCGGCACGTTGAACCAGCGAGTTCGGCCGGCATGATGACTGACTCAACAGATGCGGCGAGGCAAGGAAAGACTTGTGTCTCAAGAACTGCTTGCAATTTGATACATCCCTTGGGAAATAACCTGAGGAGAGGGAAGAAAATGGTTAAATAGACGCTTATGTGCGTTACGGACGAACGCACCTCTCATGGCGGTCTCGAGGGTAGGTGCCTTCGCCTGGGGAATTGCATACCAGTACTTGGGAGCACCGAAGTGAACGTAATTGATGCTGAACAGATCCATGTCTTCGACATGCCACGCGAACGTCGCCCGCCACATGCCGAAGTACAGATACGGCGTGTTGACGCCGGGGAGACCTTTAGACGATGACGGGAGCAAGCGCGACAGGGCTGACTCCAGGTGACCAACGTTCCAATCCTTCGTCTCATCCGTGAACAACGAGCCTGCGCATACAATCAGGTAGGTGCTCCAAAGACGCAACGCAGCACTCCGCACCTTGCATGTCAGCACCATACCAAGCCGGCTTACCCAACCCACAGTTCCTCCAGTATCGTCTCTCCAACTCGCGACAGAATTCAGGTGTGTAATCAAATGGAGTGGTATTTGGAGGGAGCCAGTCGGAATGTGGGTCGAATGACTCGAGGAATGACTTATCCTTGGCTGCTCGTTCAGCGAGACTGGCTTCTCGCGCTTGCCGCGACTGCGTGGCACGCTTCCGTTTCGCTTTTGGTTGTTTGTTAACCCCTTCCTCCTCTTCTTCTTGCTTCACACCTGCCTCTTTTCCTTCATGGGCGACAACCTCTTCCGCCACTTGCTCGCCCGGAGCCTCATCAGGCGATGGACCAGTGGCGCCTGGGACATCTATGTGGATCACCGACGCCTCATCTTCTGCTGGTCGAGCTTCGTCAGCGACAGGAGTAGACGGGCCAGTGGTACTGTTTGGAGGAGAAGCGAGGGACTGCCCAACAGCGTCGGGGACGTAGTCCATGACTTCCTCTTCTTCCTCCTTGATCGCGTGCGCCTCGGGGTCGGGTTCGGCAGTCTCCGATTCCCTCTTCTTGCGCGTCCGGCGAGTACGCGATCGAGTGCTCGCACTCGCGTTCGCGGCGCGCGCATGCAGGCCGACGTCGTCCACGCCCGGTGCGCGCAATTCCTCTTTCGAGCATAGCTCAGCCCACTCGCGCACGCTCATGGCGCGTCGCTTTTCCACGTTCTCCTGCCTGAAGAGGCCGCCGTGCCCGAACATATGCTGCTCAATCGGATTCTTCAGTCTCACTTGGCTCAGCGGCTCGGTCAAGGGCGGGAGTGAATCAGTCCTGTGGAACACTGGCGTCAACCCTGCACGAACCCAGCGTTGCGGCGAGCGATGGACACTGACCACTCCTTAGGAGGGATAACTTTTACTATTCCACTTTTCATACCCCAACATTCAATCCGGTTCAAGTACGCCTCAAAGTCCCGGAACTCCTCTAAGGTGGGTTTGAAGACGGGAATGCCGCGCTGAGCCCACGGATCGTCTTCGGGGCTGAGCCATGGCCTGCCGTCGGAATGAGGAGAGGGCGGTAGGTGAACATTGTCTGAGCCGTAGAAGTGGTCAGGCTGGACCGGAGGTTCTGGTGTCGAATCTCGAGAAGAGGCCGGCGTAAGGGACGGAGTGTGACCAGAGGCGCTGGACATGATGCGGATACGGTACAATTGCCCAGGTATAACGCGATGGCCAGCGGTTGCTGCTGAGCGCGACGTAGCCCGGACAGAGACGGGTTATTGCAGGTGGTGGAACAACTTGGACTGGTGACAGCAAGGCAAGAGAGCTGAGACGAGAGTAGCCGATGTTGGTCGTCGAGACTGACCTCGTCCGGAATTCCAGCCACGGTCGCACAATCCTCCGCACACGTCCCATTCCCTTATTTGGCTTAGCCTGCCCTGAAGCCCTCCTGACTAAGACCTCGTGAGCTCCTTATTCAGACTTAACGGCCGTGATAACTCCCACAAAAAGAATACTTCTGGAATTCAACGCAGTTATCATGTGGCGTCGTAATCATTCCTGCGGCCGCGCGCTCACTTCCAACTCACTTCTACCGCCGAGTTCTCGCTAGGCTCGCAGTCAACTCTCTGTCCTGCGTCTCATGCTCGTCAATCCCTTCGCTGAGGATCTCGGATGTGAACGCATACTTCTCCATGCTGAACAACGCCACTCTTACTATGCTTTCCGATGCACTTACAAATTGAGGCCTCTCCCTACATTGGAATCACAGCCTGGTACTGTCCCGTTCCCTTATACGACTCTGCGGCTCCCGTAGTGCTATCCGAAATTGTCAATGTCAAAGATCAAATGACCTATTGAATGTTTGTGCGTCAGCTCTGAAGCAAAGCGAGATGCTCCTGCTTGTTCCATATCGGCGAAGCTGGTGCAATGAGCCCGAGTTTGGGTGCACCGCCGGTCTCTTCCGAATGACAAGCGAGTGTGTTCTTGAGGAGCATGCCGCACTGGAACCTTAGGTGTGGTGCAACAAGCGGCGTACACGGGAAGTGACTAAATAGTACCTGCGGCTGTCAGCTTTGCTCTTCCGACGTCGCATCGGATGAACGCGCATACTAGGTACGTTCGAAGTTGGCTGGAAAGGCTGGAAAGCTGGAAACGGGGGGTCGGAAACGCTCGCTGTAAATGACGGTCTTCGGGGTTTGCCGCGAGCTTTTCCGACGCAAGTCGTCGCTCTGGTCACACAAGTGACCAAGCCTTGTTTTCTTGCCTCACAAAGCTTCTCATAGGTAGTATCTCATGTACATAGTATCACAACAGTAACCACGCGAGACATGCTGGGCCCATGTCTACGCATATATCGAGGGAGGTGCAGGTGATGGGCGCTCCAGTTAGGTGCTTACATAATTTCGTACATACATCACCCGCCGTCCTGTATTGTAGCTCTTCGCGGTTTCCCGTTCCCGCTGGGACCTCAGTACTTAGTCCCGCATTTCCAGCTTCTTGTTGCCCACTTTGAAAAATGATGAGCTAGCAGTCACCAGAGAATTAGGCCTGCGGTTGAACCACACCCACCGAGGTCACGCCTGCGCCACCAGAGCGACGACTCGCACCGGAAAAGCTCGCGGCAAACTCCGAAGACCGTCATTTCCAGCGAGCGTTTCCGACCTCCCGTTTCCAGCTTTCCAGCCTTTCCAGCCAACTTTGAACGTACCTAGTAACTATGTTTGCGGCCTGTCTTATGTAAGTATCGGATGCATATGCGGACCACGCGTGCAATTACGTAACACGCGTCGACGCGCGTCGGGCGTCAGTTATGTCTACCCGCGCGGGGACACGCACGCCTTCAGTTTCTCCCTCTCCTCATCACCTACTTGCTCTCATCAACAGCATGGACCACTTTCCAACGAACTGGGGCCGCCCTGTGAGTACCCGCTAGCATGTACTGCTACTGCGCTAACCGTTCCGCAGCGCAATGAGCTCTACGATCAATACAACACCTTTCCCTTGCACCAACGCCCAACCAACCACACAGATACTTTCACAGATGGGGTTCAGCGTACTCAGTGAGCGATATTGTGCTGCGCAGTGCATACAATACTAATACACAACAGGCAGCCCATTGTCACGGGAACCAGCGTGCTTGCTATCCAGTACAAAGACGGTGTTATGATGGCGGCAGACAACCTTGGTACTTAGGTTACACCTCCTTCTGCTCGAGCCGCACTCAATCCAAGACACGTAGCATCGTACGGCTCCCTTGCACGCTTTAGGGACATTACCCGTCTCCACGCCGTCGGTACCTCCACCATCGTCGGCGCGTCTGGCGACATGTCCGACTTCCAGTACCTCCAGCGTGTCCTGGATGAGATCGTCACGGACGAGTTCACAGCCGGCGACGGCAACTCGCTCGGTCCCGCTGAAGTGCACGAGTTCCTTGCTCGTCGGATGTATGCGCGCCGCTCGAAGATGAACCCGCTGTGGAACGCCCTCCTCGTAGGCGGTATCCAGAACGGCAAGCGGTGAGTTCCCGTTGTGGGAAGTTCGGACTGTGACGGGTTCTCATTGATATCCCAGATTCCTGGCATTCGTTGATCTGCTGGGCACGACATACTCGGCGTCCTCACTAGCGACAGGATACGGCGCGCATATCGCCTTGCCTATCCTCCGCCAAGATGTTGATCCCAACCCGGATGCGATCACTGAAGAGGCAGCACGGGAGATCCTGAGAAAATGCATGCGGGTTTTGTACTATCGTGATGCGCGTAGTTTGGACAAGGTCCGTAAACGCTTCTTAGGCTACAACGGATATCTGACGCTGTGCCCTAGTACCAAATCGCCACTGTCACCTCAGCTGGTGTGTCCATCTCTGAAGCTCAGAAACTCGACACAAACTGGGACTTCGCGGAGAAGATCCGTGGTTACGGCTCTCAGACGCAATGAATGTATACCAAGTGCTCGCCATAGGATAATCGTTTTTGTGAACATTGGTCCGTCTCGTTGAATGCCCTGCATCTTTGATATGCAGTCATCGTCATTGAACGCTTCATTTGTGATGTGAATCATAACGTCCCCCAGTTGGTGGCTGATAATGACCCGTCTCTGAGGGACACTAACAGTCATACAACGAACCTAGGTCATATTTAGAGTCTATCTCCGGGAGGCTGCCACCTATGAGCGCGACCATTTATACCGAACAGCATTGAAATGCAGCCAAGTACATACAGTAAGTCTATCGTGCACGTCGTCTTTCATGTGACCATAATTTAACACTTTCGGATTTTGTCGTAAGCTTTCTTGTTCTTGTTCCTTGTTCTGTCTTGCCTTTCCTCCTCTTCCTTGACACTCAGCGCGCCCTTCTCCAAATGGCGGACCCAAGCCACGATTGTCGCGCATTCTGCTCACCAGCAGTTCTTATAGCATCGCCTTCCGTTTCCTGTTTCCCGTTGGTGCGTCAGAAGGATCGCTACAGGCATCGAGCAAGTTAGCGGTACTGGGTGTGACAAGAGTTCCGCGAAGGGGTTTCGCTCCTTATGTTCTGATCCTCAAGCTTCCTTTCGTTCGTTGTTTGCCGTCCATTGGAGTTCCTTGGCCACCCGAGACAGCTGGTGATTGCCCTCTAGATCTCCTAGGCATACGAAAGTCGTCACGGGGATCCGCAGTCTATGGATTCTGCTATCTACGTCCTACTTCATGAGATATGACCACCGACTTTGGGGCATGCTCGACAGTAGGATTCTTGTTGCTCACGCGGTTTCAAAACCTGATGTTTCACTGATGCCAGCATTCCTAGGGCTCGGTTTGGTAAACTGGACCTATCAACCTACTGAAAGCCCGGACCGCGTCTTGTCTCATCTGTAAGGCTCCAACTATATAATATACATATACACAAAACCTGTATATAGATAGTATAGTATATTATATAGTATCTATACAGTATATATATAGTTTATAT
>KV429075.1:85033-130773 GCA_001632345.1 Daedalea quercina L-15889 | reverse complement strand
CAATGAAAAGACTTACAGAGCTCGACTTAGGCCTTTGGTATCGCTCTGAGGTGCACTGCAGCCAACAGTCCTGCCCCCCTCCGAAGCCTCGTAGCTGGCCCCAGTTGTAACCCTAATTGTAGCCCTAGTCAATAACCCAAATGCGGACACATCATGTGATGGTGCAGCAGACGCTGAGAGTCATCGAAAGTGCGCTGGGGCTACCTTACACCACATAATTCATATAATCTCCCGTAGGCAGCCCCTAAAGATGTGTTGAACTTCGACTATTTTGGGTGTTACATGACGGGATAGGACTTATCCTTACCCGTTATGGACTTGTGTTCTACATTGCTACATATTACATACATTCTTTACAGACTTGATCCAGACCTGTAGCACATGATTAGTTCTAGATCTTTATGGAACATTCCACCGCTTTCCAGCATGTTCCAGCACATTCCTTTCCATGACATCATTATGACATCATGTTCTAGGACTGTCCAGATTCCCTTCCAGTCCTGTCCAGTCCTTTCCAGTACGTTCCATCCATGGTGCAATTATCGCATCATTGCTCATTGCACCATTACAATGTCATGTTGTTATGCTTACTGTATGATCATGTGATGGCTCTCTCATGTGTATATATACCGGGCTGGATGCCCCTGTAATGTAATGATCTCTCCTCTTGTTCTACGCCTCTCTGAGTCTTCCCTCTCAGTAGCTTTGAGATCTATTGTAAGTCCTCTATTCTATTAGAGTATTTGTTTGCTCCTTTGCAGTTTTGCCTTCAGCTGTGCCACACCACTCCTTGTTCAACAAGATGACCTTTTTGAAGGGGGATGTCGGTGGTCATCTGAGGTAATTCATAGGTCTCGCCCTAAGTTTGTTGACTACATTACATTCATTTGTACCGACCACTCCTGTACATAACATACTTCACTTTTTTCTAAATAGATGATACAGCCTACTGATTTATACTGTAAATACAAAGTCCTTAAGCTGATGGTATGCGGTGGTACTAGTGTATTGCCTTCTACTACTGCGCTGCAAGATCTCTGGAACATCGCGCGAACGCGCGGGCGGTGGCAGCGAACTGTCTGCCGAACACACTGCCGAGCGGGCATTCAACCAGGGCCCGTGCGAAATGTGTGACCGTAGCGTGACCGCCGACTTCTAGGGTCCGCCGAATCCCCCGTCAACGATAGTATGATATTTGATCTGCCGGTATTCGAAGCGCCCCCGGCCTGCGGTGTCTTGTACGCCCACTACAATTGCAGCTTATGCGGCAGTCTACAGTCGACCAGAATTTGAAGGCGGTGTGGGTGAAGAGAGGAACAGTATCACTAACAAGCTGGTGCTCTCCAGTGATAAAGGAGCAGCTGTAATAGCCATGGCGGCGGACTTGACAATTGCAACGCGGTGGAACATCGACAGGAACCACCTCATGTGATGGTGGTAAGGAAACAAACCGGAGAACGGACGCGCCAAAGTCATGATCGTGCCCTCATCTCGTCTGTAGTCAGCTCCCGTGCGAAGTGGTTACATTCAAGCTCTGGAATATGACCAGTTCGCTACGGGTTCCACGACATGGTCATGACACAAATCAGGCCTGTCAGTACCCATGAATTATAGCTCAATTATAGCATTACTATGTCTTCTTCGGCTTCTTCGAAGGGCGCTCGTCCTTGGCATTCGACGTACCCTCTACGCCTGCGAGCTTCCGAGACCGCTTTTTGGCAACTCGCACTAATGCGTGCTTTGCCTCACCATCCGGGAAACCTGACAAGTCGAAGTAGGCAGGAGCATACTCCAACAACCTATAGTCGACATATCAATCAACACCGTCACCACAGGAAGTACAACAAGTCTCACCATTCCGGCCGAACGTCAGTCACCGTTCGTATGTATGGCTTGGTCGTGAGCACAAACTCGTTGAAGATGACCCATTCTGGTTGAGAATCGAGCCCACACGATGGATGCAAGCTGACGACCTGGTTGTCTTTCACAGTCAAGTACGTGCCTTTCTCGCCCCCCTTATGTGCCACCTGCATGAAGAACCCACACACGAGCGCTTGCCGCACGTTCATGTATAGCCGCTTCGGATCTTGCGTTGTGACGAGATCAATTTCGAAGCGCTCCATGTTCCTCTGCAGCTGGGACCGGACGTTGTCTGCTTGTTGCAGTGCACGCTGAGACAGATAGTTATTCCACGCCCAGCTTCTGTCATGTGAGTCTGGAGTCATACGTAAGTATTGACAGTGTATGTGCAGACAACGAATGTCTTACTCTGTTGATAGTTGTTATATACGTTCATTAGCGTTAGGTGGTCTCCATCAGGAACTGTCAATAGCGCCTTGGCAGCATCTGCCTCCCTTCGTTGGTTTGGTGGGCGTAACCAGATGTTCGGCACTAGATCGCATAGTTAGCACTCGGTAATGGTTTCAAGAAGCAATCACCCTTACCTGAGAGCATCGCAACGATAGTGAGGATCTCGTTACTGCAGTTGAACTCTGGGCTAACGATGAGCATCTTAGCCATCTGCGGGTCGAGCGGAAACTCCGCCATAATGGAACCAAGAGGTGTCAAATTGCCGTCATCGTCGAGCGCTGCCAAGTAGTTGAGCAACTCCAATGCTCGCATCAGGGTTTCCGGGGCCGGGGCATCGACGTAGTCAAATTTAACCAGATCCTAAGTAGAACGTTCAAAAGTCAGATGAATATTCCGAAAAAGAAGCGAAATCTTCGAACGTGCCTTGATGCCAAGCTTGACCAGCTCCAGGACCGTGTTAGCCAGGTTACTACGCAGTATCTCAGGATGTGTCTGCTCCTCAAGCTCCTTCATGAAATCTCGCTCCGTGTACAGCCGGAAGCACTTCCCTGGCCGTGTCCGACCAGCACGTCCCGCTCTCTGTTGAGCAGACGCCTTCGAGATCGGGCTGACAAGCAACGAGTCGACGCGTATGCGCGGATTGTACACCTTCTGCTTGGAGAATCCAGGGTCTACGACATACACGATACCATCGATAGTGAGTGACGTCTCCGCGATGTTCGTTGACACGACAACTTTGCGTCCAGGAGGGCCGTCCGGCGTGCGTGGCGAAGGCGGCGGGTCGAATATGCGTTGCTGCTGCTGAGGCGGAAGAGACGAGTAGAGGGGGATGCAAACTAGGGGGCCCACGCTGTCAGGGTCCTGGTTGAGTAAATCGTCCGCCTCGAGCTTGATCTTCTTGCACGCGTCCTCGATCTCTTCCTCACCTGTCAAGAACAGTAGGATGTCACCGGGCTCCTCGGCGCGGTGGATCATGAGCACGGTGCGTATCGCGGCCTCGACGTAGTCCGGCTCCGGATCTTGTGTATAGAAGACCTCGACAGGATGCGTACGGCCAGGGACCTTGAACAAAGGGGCGGGTTCGCCACCCTTGTTAACGGAGAAGTACTTTTGGAACTTGAGAGCGTCGAGCGTCGCGGACATGACGATAATCCTGAGGTCTGAGCGGCGTTTCGCCAATGTCTTCAGCAGGCCCATCAGGATGTCTGTTGCAAGCGTGCGTTCGTGAGCCTCATCGAGGATGATGGTCGAATATCGTGTCAGGTCCGGGTCATTCATGGCCTCCCGGAGGAGCATACCATCCGTCATGTATTTCATGAAAGTTGTTCCTGGCTCCGTCATGTCTTCAAATCGGATGGAGTAACCAACTTGTTTCCCGAGCGGCACTGTAGAAAATATCAGACGAGCGATGCCGTGGACACCACGACAAGGCCACTGACCATCCATCTCATCTGCTACGCGCTTGGCTACGGACATGGCAGCGACTCGACGAGGCTGCGTACACGCCACGAGCTTGCCTTTCGTATGAGGCAGATCGGAATAGCAGACGAACTGCGGTATTCTAGATACGTAGCTCAGTAAACGACTCATCCGTTACACGCGACAATAGGTTTCCCGATCCTTACTGTGTCGTTTTTCCCGAACCGGTCTCTCCCACCATGACCATGATCTGGTTTTCGCTGAACTTTCTCGGGTATAGTCATCAGCAAAGTTCTTCTGCGCCGAGGGTGTCGCATGCCTGGAGCAGACTCTGACCTCCCCTCATGACCCACGAAGATTGTGGGTTACTCACCATTTTCAAGAAGTCCTCCATCTGCGCGAACACGGGTAGCTTCTTGCGAGTTCCAAGAATTTTCTTGTATTGAGCCGAATGAGGTTGCTTCGTGAACGGATTGATATCACCTTCCTAAATGGCTATGAGTTGTCACCATTTTTTAATATTGAGGCACCGCGTACCATCGCCTTCAACACTTGCTTCGAATTGATCCGCCTAGGCAGCCATCCAAAGAAAGGATCTTTATCACCAAGAGCCTTGGACGAGCCTGGACCTGCCAGTGGTGGCGCCTTCGTGTAAGGGTTGGCCATATTGTTCTCAACAAAGCGACAATCAAGCGAACGTGTTGGATGGGAAGAGCAGCCGTAAGGATGAGAAGTGAGCGAGTAGGCGAGCGAGAGGGCAGTGGCACACCTTCAAGACGGGAGGTCTCGCTTACGTAATGATATGGCTTACGCAATCACGTATAGTGCCCCGAAGTGATTGCCATATCGTGCCTTCGCGGTTCGCCGGTTGTCGACGACATGATACATCCTGCTGCAGGCAGGACTATCGAAAGGCGGTGTCCATTTGGAATAGTCGACAGACCCCGCATGCCAGGCACTCGTAGCCGACCTCGAGAAAAGCAAGAACTATTGGACAGAAATACTCTCAGAAGATACCGCGATCGGCTGCTCGCGGGATTCTTGATTAGGTCTCAAGGGTACTAACATATTACAGCCTACACGTCGAATGTTACTATGACCATCACAACTTATATTCATTGAGCGGGTAGAACATTATGGGCATAGTCTTGACACTCTAGAATAGTAGTGTCCTGCGAGTTACAGCTGCAGTGAGTCTGAGCATACTTATTGAGGAACGAAATGGCGACATTGATTTACGCTCCGGATGGAGGCCGTGACAGATGGGCCATTGCCTTCCTACATCCACATGTGTCGTTGAATGCTGGGTTTCTTCTGCAGACCACGGAGTATGAGACATGGTCCTGTGTACAGACGAGGGAAATCTCAACCAGACGTCCGGGCATTGAAAACCACAACTTGAATGTACGCTCTTTCATCTCCTTGACACAACGTGCAACATTCGAGCGATTTGTACTTGAAAACAACTCGCCAACGTCCAACACACGGCTCATAGCATAGGACATTTCAACAAAGCCGATCTATGACCTGGGGCTCTGCTACTAACAGATAGCTATGATACAGACATCGAAGTAGTGGAGTTCTACTATGCAAAAAGAACGTAAATTATCGTTGGTCCCAATATGTATGTATGCTAGACTCGGTCGTGAAGTCGTCATGAAGAGAGGATGCGAGAGGAGGCTTAAACCGTATGGACGACGTTGATAGGGCGATAAGACCCGGAGAGGCGGCCATCCTGTGTTAAACTATAACAGGTGGGCGCATAATGCGAAGGGTGATATGAGGGGGAATATATGCATACATGGCGTAAATGATGCGGATATCAGTGACGAGCACAGCAAGGCAGCCGAGCGGGAAAACGGGCGAGGTCGAGAGCTTTACGCGTTATCGGAAGGATCCGTCGGCTTCTCCTTCGGAGGCGCTGTCGGCGGCTTCGTCGGTGCGTGCTTGGACTTCAGCCTGATGACCGGGCCAAACTTGTAGAGCACGAACGGAATAGGGCCCAAGATAATGGCGATGAACCCAAGCAATGTCGACGCCCAGCGGGGGTTGAGCGTCTCGAACATCTGGCCAGCGAAGAGCGGGAAGCCCGCACCGAAGCACGACCGTACGACGGTATTCGCGGCGAGCGCGGACGCGGAGACGAATAGGTACGCGTCGATCATGTAGTTGAAGAGCGCGAGGAAGATGTAGACGATGCTCCAGCCAAGAGGGAAGCCTGCGACGAGCGGCGCCCAGAGGCTAATCCACGGGTACGACGTCCAGCCGAACCAAAAGAACGAGATCGCGAACATCGGCGCCGCAACCATGGCAAGTTCAAGTCGAATCTCGGGTGGGACGCCGGCCGGAGCGTACTTCTTCTGCGCCTTGACGTAGCGCGGGTTGAAGATGAGCAAGTAACTCACAACACCGCCAACGCCGCCGAGGAAGATGGGCAAGAACGTCAGGCCGAAAAGACCGAGACTGAGATGGTGACCGTCGATGAAGACGATAGGGTACGCCTCGAACAAAAGGTAGATGCAGCCGTAGACGAACTGTATATCTCGTTAGACGGTCGCAGAGGATGTTCAGTAAGTGCACTTACGCTCATGTACAAGGTGATAGCAATGAGCATAGGCTCCTGGGCAAGTACGATGAATGGACGGCCAAGGACGCGCCTCAGGTGACGGCCAATGGTGTCAGTTTTACGCTCAAACGGTGCCCAATACCGGTCATCGCCAGTCTCCTTCCGTAACCGCTGCGCCTTACGGACAATAATGATGGGACTGATAGAGAATCGAGTCAGCTATAGGATCCCGTGATACAGCGCAAGACACTCACAGGAAGGTCTCAGGGAGCGTGAAGATGACCAGGGTGAGGCATCCGCCAGAAAAGAAGGTAAGGACCCAGAAGAGCCAGCGCCAGTCTACACCCGAAACTGCCATAAAGCCAGACACGATGGGCCCAATTGTGGGACCCGCAAATGGAGCGAGGGTGAAGAAAGCGAGCGCTTTTCCACGCGTGCCTGCGTCCCAAATATCACCAATCAACGCACTGGATGGCCAATGTGAGTGACTAATCAGGCATAAACATAAACACTACAGTCCACTTACCCGCTGTTGGACAATGGTGCTGCTGCGAACGTTCCGCCGAGAAAGCGGAAGATCAAGATGGAAGCAGTGTTGCGTGAGAGGGCGCAACCGACCTGGAATCCGGTATAGACGATGAAGCTGAGGATGAATACGTTCCTCCGCCCGACCTGCTCTGACAGTGGGCCCCACACGAGCGGCCCCACACAATATCCAGCGACGAATAACGAGATTGTTAGGACGGCGACTTCCTCGCTGAACGTGAAGTACGCCATCATGGCTTCCTCGATGCCTTCTGGCGCTGAACTCGCAAACGTCCTACAGGAAGGATTAGCACCGCGGAGAACAACCGACATTACAGTAGGACATACGCGTTAAGAACCAAGAGACCACCTAGCATGGTGAGGTACCACTTGTATGGTCTCGACCAACTCTGTGGATTTTCCGGGTCATCAGGAGCTATGGTGACCTCGTACTTGTCCCAGCCCTTCTCTCCGGGCTTGGGGCCCAGCGCCTCGCGCTCGAACTCTTCCTCAATGTTTTCGTTTTGCTGCGATGCATCGTCGTCGTCGACGACGACGGTCGAGGATCGCGAGCCTGTCTCAGCGGCGGTGGCTGCACTTTCTCGTTGCTTGTCCGACTCGAGCGGAATGGGGGACGAAGAGGAAGAAGCGGCGGTCGCGTTCGGAAGGGACGCCATGAGGAACGAGGAGGACGGAGAGGTGAACTGGAAAGGTATGGGCTAATTAGCGGGGACGACTCCGCGGTGCTTTGTACTGTGTATGGCGTCCGGAGGGGGCGACTGGATCGGGTGGCTGGAAGGCCATGTTGTCAGCACACTCAAATCAGCCTCCTCCTGCTCCTCTGTTCAGCGTTTAGCCACTCTGATAACGTCAGTCCCGTGACCCGCCCAGCCACTCCACCACCGAGCCACAGGCGCTTGCGAGTGGTTGACCGCTGGCCGAGCCTTGCCCGCCGGCCTCGTTGGGCCTCGTCGGTCTGCCATCCGCGCACGCAAGCCCCCGACGCAGTCGGGCCCGCGGTGCCCTGATGCCAATCGACGTCCATTATTCAGCCCTTGTATCACATCACTTCATATAACCTGCACCCACCAAGTGATCCTATGTACACTAATCACTGGCATGCCACGCCCATGCCTCCGCCAAACTCGTCGTGTGTTCCTGAATGTTCTCGCAGACACGCAGCGTTCCCCGAAAGACCCCCACTCGTATAGCATCCTGAGGCCTGAGGAGCCGCATGCGAGCCGCATCGGTCCACCGTGAGTTTGCGCTGGACCTCATCCAGAGCTTGCCCACAGTATGACTGAACCACAGATGGAAATTATGGAAGTTACTAGGTGCTTACAGTAGAAACGCTGCCTGTACAGCACAAGCACGCTGATTAGCAAGGCTCGGTGCTGACCTCGGTGTTTGCCCCCCCTCACTCGGAGGACTGCGGCCCGACTTACAGAGCATGTCTTGGTTCATTTTGCTTTTGGTCTTGTGGATTACTCAGCCTGAGGGCTGCTTATCACTGCCAATATCGGCAGGCAGCAGATCCCGTGTGCTATGCATGCGTGCCGCTATTGAGGATATTAGAACCCGCTGCGTGACAAGAGCGGACGATCCGTAGTGGTGTGACGAGGGAAGGACACGCAGGATCGAGAAGGCGCAGGCGTTGGACAAGACCTTAAATGCCACGCGGACCCGCTCATCATGATAGCTTTCCTGAAACTGCTGTGGACGCTTGTAGGTGCTTAGCGCTCAGCGCTCATGCCGTTCCCATAGTATTTCCATCCGCATCTAAGCTTCGTTCTTAGGATCAACTTCTTGCAACTCTGAAGAGGCATCCAAGGAATCCGCCGATCTCTAGCTTGGGCACGGATCCTCAAAACACTGCCAAACCCGTCGAGCGCTTAATGTTAACTGTCACAGCACGGCTCTGTCGATCCACAGAAAACGTTCAGGCGCCAGCACCGGCGGGCCCGACTTGGTACATCCTGGTCGATGGATTGTGAAGTGAACCCGAAACCGGAAGCAAACAAAGGGCAAACAAAGGATGGAGGTTTGCTAGTTATTGATTACAATTAGTGAGGAGACAATCTATGGCACACAAGCGTGTGGATGTCACGTATGAAAGCAACTGTAATAATGACACGGAAGGATGGTAGGACGGGGAGGGGAACAGTGATTAGGACGTCCCAGCAACCAGCAGAAGCACAACATTGTCAGAACAGTCGGTACTACACGTTAGAATTCGTTGACAACATTGATCGGACAATACACCCAACCACCCGACTACACGCGCGCACGTACAACAGCCCAGCAGCACATCCCGAGGGAAACACGGACTGCGGGAGCTTATACAGGCGGCGTGCACCCAAAGCTGGTCGCCTGGCTCGTCTCGAACGTGAGCTTGATCGCGGTACCACTCCCATACATGCCCAGGCACGCCATCGAGAGCGCGGCAAGCGCGAGGAAGAAGTTGAAAATCTTGAAGAGCACCTTCCAAGGGCTGCCCGCGAAGATGCCCGCACGCCAGTTGATCGTGCCCGTCGAGGGATCGCGGCCGTCCTTGATGAAGTAGAAGCCGAAAATGAGCGCGGGCGGGAACGTGTACGTGAACTGCATGATGCACACGGCCGCGACAAGTCCGGAGATGGTCTGCACCTGCGGGATGGCCGCGCCGACGATGAACGCGAGCGCCCAGTAGAGGAGCACCATGCCTACGTAAGCGTGTGGGTCAGTTGTCATAATTGAGAGTACAGCAAGACAACCACGCACCAGTCCAGATGAAGCGGCCCTTCCTGCTGTTGAGCGGAGGCCCGTGGAACATCTCCTCGACGATGGAGTAGTACGCGACCTTGATACCGATGTTGCCGTACAAGCCCGCGGCGATGATACCCGTGAGGAGGCCCATCACGTTGCCGACGGTCTGCCAGCCGTACTTGCTGACACCCTGGTACGCAATGGACAGCGTGAACTGGCCCTGGTAACTGTACACGAAGAGACCTGGTACGTGCGTCAGTCAGCGAACCATTCACGATAGAGGGCCAATGGGGGGTGTGAAACGAACCGTAGAGAAGATATGCGACGAAAATCAATGCCTGCGCACAGCACATGCCCTTCCAGAAGTCCCAGGGGCGCCGCATCTCAGCGAGCATCTCAGGGAAGATCATGGCACCACCGTACGCTATTTGATAACAACATCAACGATCGTCTGACTTTACATAAAAAGAAGGCACACACCAAACACCATGTTCATGATACCGTTCACCTTGTTGGGGAGCGTTTGGCTCACGAACGCGGCCGTCTCGACCGGGCCGGCAGAGATACCGTATGCGTTGCTCGCCGCGGAGTAGTTAGGCGGTGAGTGCGAGATGAAGCCCATAGAAATGAAGATGATGCTGTCGCGTGCCACAGTCGATAAGCTGGTGTATTGTGCGGAGAAGTTACTACACACCCAAGATTGATCCAGACGGCGCTGTTCGCAAGCCATCCGTAGGACTTGAGCGTTCGAATCTGGCCAATGACCATGCCAACGAACGCCCAGATGACGATGCAGACCGCGAAGCAGAGCTGACGGGAAACAAGGCACCTTCAGTAAGGATGTCGCCGATATTGAATGATCTCCGACTTACATGTTCCTTCGTGATCTGGCTGAGCGACTGGCCGTTGCTCAAGCAAATCGTCCCGACGTTGATAATCAACTGGATGCTCTGAAGGATGGCCGAAAAATGTCGGGATGTCTTGCCGAAGATACGCTCCATAAGGTCGGAATACGTCTTGACAGGGAACACGTCCGAATCGAGTTTGAGGAACAGCCACCAGAGCAGGAGCCCAGTATAGCAAGCCATAGCGCCCATCTAGAATAGAAATGCACGCATGATAAGACACCGTGTGACGTCAATCACCGAAATTCGAGCGCTGCTGACGGAAGAGACGCACGATAAAGTACAGGATTACTCCGGGTGCGTAGCCGACCTGACTGATAGCATATGGCGCGTTGAAGGCTGCGGCGCGAATTTGAGTATTGGGAGAAGGGAGAACGGAGCGCACGGTTACTTACGACCAAGGATATCAGTTGTAATCAAGTAGAAGACGGCCGCCCACTGGACGGATGTTAGCTCCGGACACGTAGAGACAGGGTGTGGAACCGTACTGACCGATGCACTACGGAGAGCGCGGCGAGCGTTGAGGCGCTCCTTCTCTTCGGCGGTCAGGGCCGCCTCAGAGACGACAGGTGGATGACCTTTGGACGGTTTTCTGGGGAGCGGTAAGACGAGACTGATAGGCAGCTGACAAGCAAACTTACTCTGCCTGCAGCGAGCCATCCGCGGATGCGCTATCTAGGCTGGCGACGTCGCCCTTGTGCCTGGCCTCTTCGAATTCACGCTGACGCTCTGCGGCGACGAGGTACTCCTCGAAGGAGGGCTTCAGGCCTGCATGAGGACGCGTTGAGTGGCCACGGACTAGGGGAAAATTCAGCTAACGGAGAGGGTACGCACCGTGATGAGCATCACGAGTTGGCTCGAGGAAATCCTGGCCATTCTCTTCTTTCTCCAAGCGGGGGTCACCCTCCAAGTTTGCGTTATTGTACATGGTGAACGCAACCTGGGTCCGTACGGGTTGGACGCCGAAGGAAGGGGGTATGGACGAGGGAGAAGATGCGTGCCGGGGCCATGGGGAAGCAGCAAGTCTTATCAGAGCGGGCGAGCGCGGGAGCACATGCTCGCTGTCGAGGACGGGCCCAGATATCTGCGGAGTGGCCGTGGTGAATCTTTTCTGAGTTTCATGTTGACAACTCGCCCTCGCCCAATCACATCCTGCGCGGCCTCCCCCGATTATCCCGATTAGGGCTTGCCGATCCAAATCCTGACTTATCCCCGGCCCAATCTACGATCGATCCCAGGCACGCCTGGACGCCCGTGCCGCCCGCACACGACCGACTCCCACCGACCGCATCACCCCCGCCTCACAGCCGCCTTCAGTTATGTCAGTAAGCCCCAGGGCAGCTCCAGGGCCTGCCCAACTCTCGCCACCTCCTGCACGAGGCCTTTGCACGACCGACCGAGTCTCGTCGCACTCGACCATATGGCCGAAACACCGCCGCATGCTCTCAGGCAGTGATCGAGCCGGGGAAGCCTCTTTCGCACCGGCAGTGCATTCTTGCGCGCCTACTCGCCGCCCGGTTCCTTACACTTTCCTTAGCCTTAGCTTGCCAGCCCCTGTTGGTGGGGAAGCAACTCCTAAAATTACTCAGTGTGACTGACGCAAGTATGGCGGAATATTCCCAATGCATTTTTAACGTGCGATGTCAATCCGTCTCAAAGTCTACTGAACCTTGTGGTCTTCTGCCGGTGTGGCTGAGCGCCGATCATGCGCTCCCGACGGTAGCGTGGAGTTCCCGGCGAAGACACTCGTGCTACCAGACTTCTCGCCCGGCCCTTGTAGGCCTCATCAAGGCCTCATGTTTTTTAATATCGTTCCTTCCACCTGGTTCAGAACCCGAACTTCCCCTCGCCCTCCTGGAAGCCCCGAGTCCCATTGCTCGGCCGTCCCCTACGCGTGTCGCATGGGGCGCGCCTACTTACGCATTGGACCATATGCTTCGCAGTGACCGGCACCGCTGACCATGCGATCTTGCGTGCATCTGCCAAACGTCCAACCTCTCGCGCGGCGACTGCATATTGCTTACACTCGGCCAGTCCAGGCCGCGCGACCTGACCTGCCCGGTGTATACGACCAGCTTCAAATGCCGCTTATCACCTCTAAACTCGAGTCTCTTCGCTTTGGCTAGGTTCTCCTGGCCTCCGGAAGATACCATGGACTCACTGCCAGTACGCTAAGTATATTTGGCTGGCTTGATGACAAACTCGGGCCGATGGCCAGGCACCACGCGACCTGTGGGCGCGGTGACTGACGTGACATCCGTTCTCCCGATACGGTCGGGCGACTTGTCCGCATCAACGTCTGCGTGCAATCCGTAGAAGACTTCAATGTTCGTGGGTACCCAATGAGTACCCCATCTTTTGAAGCCCCGTCATGCTCAACACGCGTCTCTCGTCCGGCTCACAACTTCACACAGTACTTACTTCACTTACTACGGATGTACGATACACGCAACCCGCTCCACATCGCATCAGGTACAGATCTCGTCCCTAGATTCACCGCGTGGCTCGCAACTCAGCGGCGGCTGGTCGGGAAACCCTGATAACGGAGCTTGGCCTGCTCGCTTGCAAAGGCTGATAAGGATGCTTATCCACGGGAAGGTTCGGAGAATGCTACTTAACCATCGCTTGAACTTGTCGCCTCCGCCAAGATTAGTTTGGTCGTTGGCGTACTTACATGTATGAACGGCCGTGGAATGGCGAGGAGTCGAGCGGGGCTAGCGCTGCTCCGCCTGCAGAATTGCGCATTGCCAATTGAAGCGAATGGCGATCCATTTCGGCGGAACGTAGGTGGGCGTCCCGATATCTCTAGTACTGCGAACTACGCCACTGTCATGCTCACTTCATAGCAGGGCTGCGCACAACTACAGTAGCGCACTGACGGCATCACCTCGGAACTCGCAGGCCTTCCCCGATTTGATCATGGATTCTTTTCTTAAGCCCAAAGTCTTGATAGCCGCGAGCGACCGTTGGGCTTCTTTGACAATTGTGTCGCAAGACCGTGGTGGTCCCGACCCCGCTCAAACAGTAACGCGCACCGCGATATGTTCAGTATGCTGTCGGCTCAGACGTATGCACCGTCAGGTTGTAAGTTGTGGCCATTACCTCCCATTCCGGATCTTTGCCACCCCAGAGCGTACACGTACACAAGGTGCATCCATGTGGTTGGTTTTGATTCTTCCAGCTCACCGTAAAGTCTCAAGGTGGCCTGAACAGTAAGTGCTAGCGCGGAGACAATCTGGCACTCCACTGTGGCCTCCCTTGGTCTGCCGGTGCATAAGTAGCATGGTGCGCTTACACCGAAGACACGAGTGGTTATTAACTTTGGGCCCCATTGCGCTGGGTACGCCACGCAACCAAGAACCCGTCTAATCAGAACAGTGAAGCTCTATCCGTGTTTTCTTAGCCCATCGCTCCGCGGCATAAACCAGAATGCGCCCTTATACTGCTGCACGGCTAGGATTCTGCGTCTGGTTGAATATTCAAAGTCCGTCCTGCAGTCACCCGTCGCTCGCGAAAGCTATATTCAAGTGTGCGGCAGTGCTTGCACCGTCGTCGCGTTGATCTTTGAGTTATACATGTCGGCACTCTTGCCGTCTAACAGCTTACTACTAGACTGCACTCAGCTACTAATAGTACTTGGCCGCCGAATTGCATTTAGCAGTTAAGTACTGCACCGTGGATATCTCCCATACGATATAGATCCTTTTGTTGCCCAATGACTCCATTCATCCGAACAGAAACGGAGCTGCTGTGATGGGTTAACCGTATTGTTTACTACTAATAAGTTTTCAATAGGAAGCAAGTGGAGATCCACTCCGACTCTGAGACACAGGAACTCTGAGACACAATAAGCTCTGCCACGCTCATACTAAGGGGCTCTGATTTCGAGACGCCTAGTGAACTGCACCGTGGGTCCTTGATGATGTTTGCTGCCAGTGGTCCGCAGGCTCAGCCACGCGTGCTACACAGGTAGTGAGCGCCCAGGCTAATGTTGCCGCACGTGACCGTGTTTACACTCAAGTTAGGAGACTTAAAATGAAATCCAACCACACGCCACGAGGCAGCCCCTATCCGGGATCGACATCCACCGACTCTTGCTCGTGGAGTTCGCTATAATTCCCAGAGAATTCGCTCATTCTAGGGCACCACGATGAGTGAGACACCCGCGCTACCTATCAAGCCGTATGTCTGGCGTCACAAAGACGAAGCGGACATCATACAACAGTACCTTGCCGAGGTACAGAAGGATCGCGAGCGAGGCTCAGCCAGTGACGACGAAGCCGAGCTCAGCGACACCGAAACTGTCTCTTCATCAGACTCCGTGTCGTCACACAGCACGGACGACTCATGGACCCCTAGTCGCTTTCTCAAGGGCGAAGATGCCCTCCTCACACGGGCCGAGAAGGAGCAGTGCAAAGAGTGGGACGGTTTCTGCAATGTCCTCTCCGGATCATACCTTGAGTTCTTCACATCCTTCGAGGACTACGCGCCGTACAACCCGAACAAACCGGTGGAAGTCCTGGATCAAGAAGACCTGCGCGAAACGCTGCGCGCGTGGGACGACGTCGCCTTGGGTCGTGCGCCCTTCGACAGCAGGCGTAAACTCGTCCAGTGGCACGAGAGCCTCATGCGCGCGTTGAACGAGGTCGACAACGCTTACACGGAGATGTTTGGCGGCGAGAGTACGGCCGTGCAGAGGAGGGCGCCGGCCGTGGATCTTGATAATGACTGGAACATCGACCAGATCGTCGATGAGTTGCGAATGCGGTCGACTATCGAAGTGGAGCATGCGCCCATAGAGAACCTCCGCCGGGGTCTGCTGTATCTCGCGCGGGCGTTACATCTGAAGGAGACTAGGATGGAACGCCGCGGCGGATCCCCTCCGACATTCGAGCGACCTCCTGACACGGATAGCGAACCGGAACACAGTGACGATACAAGCGAGGAAGACTCGGAGTATGTCTTCGTCTGATGCTCAAGAGTGGTCCCAGGTCAGCTATTGCGCGTGTTTATTTGGTAGTAACTCATATATTGTTCATAGTCTCTGCGCAGTCCTAAATCCTGTACAATACCGTTTTTGCTTGCATGTTTCCATCTTTCCCTATCATGCCTGCCC
This sequence comes from Daedalea quercina L-15889, assembly GCA_001632345.1. NCBI lineage: Eukaryota > Fungi > Basidiomycota > Agaricomycetes > Polyporales > Fomitopsidaceae > Fomitopsis > Fomitopsis quercina. The sequence goes on along the minus strand of KV429075.1, from coordinate 115,187 downwards.
TCTTCTGGTACGTCAAACCGCCCCCACTGTAATACCGTCATCGCGCAACCAAGCAGTGCCAGTCCGCGTCAGCCAATCAAATCGCATTGTTCAGACTTTAGCGACACTTTCACGACAAGAGTCGAGCCGTGTTGAGCACGCGCCGACCAAATAATCACTAGCGATCGTCGATCTCGAGTCGGACGTCAATATTGTGGCAGCCTGTCGTGCCTGGTCCTAGTGGACATGTTTTACATGAGAACGCGCTGTAATACCATTCAACGACAGCTGGCTTGCATTTCATGCGCTGGGCACACCTGCGGTGAGCATTCGGATCACAGAAGGTAGCACTATCCTATACTAACTTACTTAGTTCCCCTCCTCACGATCATTCATGATCCGGTTACGGAAGAGGGCAGGTAGACTTGTCGAGCACTATTCAATCCCGTGGCTTCCTATTGGAAATATTACTCAGATGCTTGGTGTAATTGTGTCATTTCTCGCAGCAGCTAACATCCTTGCGTGCTCCGGTATCGGCGACAGCACGTAACCAACATGCTCCTCGTCCTCCTGGTCATGTTGTCGCCTCATACAGCGTGGCGTGACAGACTGAACGATGCTCTCTGCCACCAGGTTCCTTGGCACCGTGTCACAGATATCACCCGAATACAGCTGGCTCACTTTTACGCACCGGGCACAGAATATATGGTGAGCACACAGAACTTGAGCGACAATGAGTCAGACATCCGTCGCTTGGTAGGCGATGTCACGTACCTCTGTGATCGGCCGATCATACGTAACCCTGAGTCTCGAGAGGCAATCTCTGAGTTATTCGAGACGTGGTGCTATCTACTCGGATCGTGCTCTTGCTCCTAAGTTTGGAGAACTGTAGGTTAATTTTCTTATCAAACTCACACGAGGGAGCTGACACACGTCAAAGCTGGATGTGGGCAGTATACTGCGATCCAGCCATATGGTTTTCGCCATAGCAAACTGTTGTTGCCTACATTTAACTCGTGAAATGCATCAGCTTTCCACGTAATTCAGGAGGAAAGGATGACGCAATTCACCTCAAGGCTTGCCGAGGACACTTCAAGATTCCTACTTCATATTCGCTGGTATGTAGTGACATGCTCGCGGGGTAGGTCATCAAGTACACTGCCAAGCTTGTCGCAGCACTTCTCTAAACTATTATCGCCGGGAGCATAACTGGTACATAGCTTGCCTTTCTGTCAGTCTCCGCTTTCGTGCTCCATCGCCCTTGCGAGATGACAATTCACAGAGGCGCATCTCGCAGACTGATTCCCCGGTGCTGGATTTAAGAAGGTCGCAAAGACTGCGTGCGAGACGGGCCTATGGATTTGGTCCAAGCTGTACTGCATGAACGAGGAACAAGTGGTGACAATAGACCATAAACGTTGTACATCGGCCAGGTTCGCGGGATAGCACCTCCCTCAATTATTGCCGACCTGATGCAGGGAAACCTGATTCTGACCCCTGAAGAAGGAGGGCTGTGAAGAAGGTTGGGAGCCCTTTTCTACGCAGGTGAGCCATTGGACGACCTTCGCTTGACTCACATCTTTGAGCAATTTTCGTGACGGGCTGTGATATGGCAAGCAGTATTTAAACTGCTCGTCCAACGGATGGATGGCTGATGGGCGGTTCACCGTTCGCTGTCCTATAGACAGCGTCAGCGGTAGAAATATCTGATTCTGATAGCATAGAATCCAGTCATTCAGCAGAAAGCGCAGGCCAAAGTGGATGCGCTGACTCGCTGGGCGTACTAGCGGGCCTCAAAGTCGGGCGATCGCGAATCGATGATTTGCTCCTGAATGTTGTTATGAAGGAGGTTTTCCGGCGCAATGCTGCAGGTTCGCTGTGGTCATGTGGTATATCCTAGGTCGTGAAGGTGCAAACTAAGAATATTGTTAAGTAGCTCCTCGCCGCGCCGGCCATTGTGGCCGATTCCATAGCAGCCCGGTATCGATATGCACAGGTAGCATTGCAACACTCATCAGGTTGAACTGCTCTGCAGCCTAAGCTAGGATATGGTGCTTGGCTCGCAGGCCTCGCAATAACATATATGCTCTTCCTTTGCGATGAAATGAGCATATGGCTTCCCGGAAAAAAAATCCTTTCAGAGCAGCACCCCAGTATCCTGAACGGATATCCGAATCGACAATACATGTGCGGTGACATTGGTTGCCAAGCTCACCTCGGAGACATTGCGTGCAGTCCTCGACGAGTACATCCGAGTCGGACAGTAGCACAAGTTCTCATTGACAGTGGTACGTACTTATACGTACCAAGCTTCATGATGTCGTGACATCGCGAGAGCATTTTTTTCTCCTTTTCCCCCGTTTCCATAGCTACTGTCATTTCCCATTGATGCCTGAAAGCTATAAGTCTAGGCTGCTCAAGGTCATTCTAGGCTTTGCTCTTGCTCATACTCATGTCACTTCCTCATGCACATGTACAGTAGTGGCATTTCAGATAGTCTAAAGGCTCAGTTACTGTAACCCCAGATCAGCTCTTCCTTCTGATGCTTGTTCTGATAGAAGCGTGGAATTAGTGATAGGGTCAGGTGTCATGTGAACTGATGAAATGACAATGCAGTCTCAGAAAGAGGGCCCGACAAAGGAGCCAATATAAGACGGTGCACACCACAATGAACTTCTCAGACCTTCCCGGGACATTCAGCCTGCACTCAAAAGCCAGGAACACGTCTCTTCGGCTTCACCGCCGTTTCACCACCAACCACCAACCATGGACACCATCCGTAGCGTCCTCCCGGCTGACGCCACGGCGCGCGTTCTCGAGGAGTACCTTACCAGCGTGTCGCAGTCGCGCGAGTCTGATTACGATAGCGACGAAGCCATGTCCACCGACTCCGAGGGTTCCTTCATCGAAGAGGGCTCCTCATCGCTCGCCACCTCTAGCGACGTTGCATCCGCGCTCTCCCGCATGACGCTCTTCGACATGCTTCACAACGCTGACATCGAGTCCGACGACTCCGCGTTCAGCAGCGACGACGAGTTTGCCGAGGACAGCATCCGCGAGCAGCAGAAACTCCGGAAGGACCTCGTCATGGGCCGCTCGCCCGCGTTGGTGTTGCGGTGGTGTCCGAAGGAGCTGAATGATCTCCACGAAGCATACATGAAGCAGCTCACCGACGCAGACGTTGAGCTCGCAGAGCTCACCGGGGTCCCAAACGATGTGATCGTTCGTCGTGCGGCGACGATCGAGTACATCGCGCCCCCCGACGTGAGCGGGCGCGATACGGCGGCGATCGTACGCGAGTTGCGGATGCGCTCCTCGAAGGAGATCGCAGAGACAGAGAAGCCTGATTCGCTGAGGGCGTTGGTACTGCTCGCGCAGGCATTGTTCAGGCGCGAGAAGGAGATTAAGAAGCTCCTGTACAGGAAGTATCAGATGGACGAAGACGAGGAGGACTAGAGAGTACTGCTGTGACCAGAAAGTACACAAATCTGTCCACACATGATTGCCTATGTTTTTCCAGCGTTTCTCTCATACCTCACGGTAGACATCATGTATTCGCGCGTCGTCTTCTTAAAAGAGTCATCGTCATCGGCCCATGGTCTATAACTGTGGGAGGTTACGTCCGCAGAACCCGGGAGCGCGGTCAGATTTTCGTGATCGGACCGCGCGGATGCCATCGTCCTCAACTTTGAGGAGCCCTTGGTCAAAGGATCCAGCACAGACCAGCCCTGCTCTTCATGCGCCTCATACGTAGCGGACATCAGTGTTTAGATCTGGAGCCTGTCGCGATAATGTTGCCGGCGCGTCGACAATCTTTGTTTGAATGTGAACCTGCATCCTGCCACGACCCAGAGGGATAAGTATGTGGAATGCCACGATCGTCACGCGTGCAACAATGTCAAGTGGCCCGACCGAGCGCGCCCCGATCACTTCCGCTCGCCAACGCAGTCACATCCGCGCTTACATCCGCCTCTGCATCCGCCTTCCGCTGCGGTATGCGTCATACGCGAGCATACAAGTTCATGCGAATGCATGGATGCAGACGGGGGGTGGGGTTATAACCTGGACGGACGGCAACGGTCCTCCAGCACTCGCTACCCCCAACTCGACACCCGCACTCGCAGACACACCTAGCCATCCATCTTCAGCGACAGACCCCTCTCATTCGCAATGCGTCGCTCTTCTATCGTCTTCTTTCTCACCGCTGCGACCTGTACGGTTAGCGCAGCGCCAGTCCAGGAGATGCCCCTCCCTTTGCGGATGGCGAACATGCACAGCCAGACAGAGGCCAAGCATTCAGACGAATCCAGTCTACCCTGGAACTCACCCTGGAACTCCCAGTCAACGGCAAGGCTTACTTGACCCCCCCTCCCTTCGTAGTGTTGACTAGGCTCCGCAGCACCCGTAACGCACACGCCACCGATAGCGAGGATCGGTCGTAACGAGGATGTGCTCGAGCATATGGAGTACAAGTAGGGCAGTACGGCACAGCCCAAGGAGTTGGCGGCACGGTGGCAGAAGGCGGTTATTTATTATACAATTTGTAGACCGAGGACTGTTTATGCACGGAACACACTCAGTTTTACTAGCTCGCCAGTCAGTATACGCATGGTCCATCTGCGGTCGCAAGCGAATTGATCTGGTCACCCGATGCAGACTACTAGTTCGACACAGCGTGTATTGGCGCCAGCGAATAAGCAGGTTGGGATCCGGGTATTGTCCGAATAACGAACTCGAGATGAGATGTCCAGAGCGAGCAATGTGGAGATGAGGAGGACGCGATGAGCATTGAGCGGGGGATGCCCGAAAGGGGGATGATGATGTGCCACCGACGGCAAACAGAGACAAGCAAGGAGAACGGGCGCGTCGCCAACGAAGCGGATCTGGTCAACCAGGTCTGCAGCTGCAGCTCGCATTCTCTCCGTCCTCCCTTCCTCGACCCCTCGTACTCGTTTTCAGTCATGGCCAACGCTCCTCCGCCTCCGTCTGACGGTATCGGTATCGCCAACCTCCCCAACCAGGTATGCTTTGTTCCCATCCGTTTGACGACGCGACGTGACATTTTGCGCCTGCAGCGACACAAGATCGTTGCGAAGAGCGGCGCGCACTTCACAGTCATGGTTGTCGGTTAGTACTGGCGTGCTCCAGATGTGTGCATGTGTTGAGTCGGGCGTGCCATTCCGCAGGCGAGTCCGGTCTTGGAAAGACGACGCTCATCAACACCCTCTTCTCCACCGAGTTGTCCCCGGCCAAGAACTACAACCGCCGCCACCACAAGCAGCTCGACAAGCTCACAGAGGTCGAGATCATCAAGGCCGAGCTTGAGGAGAAGCAGTTCAAGACCAAGCTCACTGTCATCGACACCCCCGGCTTTGGTGACTACGTCAACAACCGCGATTCGTGGGCTCCCATCGTCGACTTCATTGACGACCAGCATGAGGCGTACATGCGCCAGGAGCAGCAGCCCCAGCGTAAGGACAAGATTGACCTCAGGGTGCACGCTTGCCTGTACTTCATCCGGCCCACCGGCCATACGTGCGTAGTCGGAGTCGTATCCGTGCATGATACGTAGGCTGAACACTTCCGTCGGTAGGCTCAAGCCTCTTGACATCGAGATCATGAAGCGTCTGGGCACCCGCGTCAACCTCATCCCCGTTGTCGCAAAGGCAGATACTCTCACTCAGAACGACCTGTTTACTTTCAAGCAGCGCGTACGTCAGGTCATACTTACCACGCCTCACTGAAATTGACGTTCGTTATAGATCCGCGAGGTCATTCAGGTGCAGGGCATCAGGATTTACCAACCGCCCATTGAGCCAGATGATGAGGTTACGGCTGAGCACGCGCGGATCCTCGCCGAGGCTATGCCCTTCTCCATCATTGGCTCGACTGAGGAGGTCACAACCGACGATGGCCGCAAGGTCAAGGGTCGCGAGTACCTCTGGGGTGTTGCCGAGGGTAAGCGTCTTCCCTTGCTTTTACTCCTCGCGCTGACCATTATTTCTGTTGACAGTCGAGAACGAGAACCACTGCGACTTCCGCAAGTTGCGCTCGCTCCTGATCCGGACGCACATGCTCGACCTCATCTCGACGACGGAGGAGATCCACTACGAGAACTACCGCCAGAGCCAGATGGAGTCGCGCAAGCCGGGCGAGTCCAAGCCGCGCAAGTTCGAGAACCCCAAGTTCAAGGAAGAGGAGGAGGCACTGCGCAAGCGCTTCACCGAACAGGTCAAGGCGGAGGAAGCCCGCTTCAGGCAGTGGGAGCAACATGTACGTCTCACTTAACTGTACCGTTCAGAATCCCGTATGCTGACCCACCTTGTAGCTCATCCAGGAGCGCGATCGCCTCAACAAAGACCTGGAGCTGGCGCACAGTGCGATCAAGTCCCTCGAGGCCGAGCTCGACAACCTGCAGGTTGGCTACGGTCGTGGCACCGGCAGGCGGTAGATGCCTCCCTCGCCAGCATCCTCACTTATTCTTCAAAAGTGCTGCTTGTCTCAACGATACCCTGCCTAGTCGCTTGTCATTCCTTATGCTTCGGTCGGCCGTCCCGGTTCCCTGTCTCTCCTTACCTACTGTTTGTCTTGGGATAATCTTCGCTACTCTGCCTGTTGTCGTACGTCGTGGCCAATGAACCCTTTATACAGCTCGCCTGTAGACAGTTCCTCACACGGATCCCGGACGGGCGTATCGCAGAGCTGGGTTTCCGGCACGCTGAGCAAGGCTGTTAACTGTACACCACTGGTGAGAAGCGGTAGTACAGAACGATGCCTTGCTACTCTCGCTCAACAGAAATAGGGCGGGATAAGTACAGTGACGCCTGAGTGAGCAGAGACTCAGGACAAAAAACACGTTTGATGGGAGTTGATGCAGTCCTCTCAACACAGCTTATTCCAGCGATCGAGCAGCCTTCCTTTAGCATCACGACCAATCGATGATTCGTCGATGTTGAAGCTCGCACAGCCGGGCCAATTACTGTGTTGCCACAAAATCGCCAAACAATCCACGTGTCCAAAATGGTCGCGTTGCTAGTGCTATTACAGGTAGAGATGCGAGGAAAATGCATACGTATCCGTGAGTGCGTCGTATTAAGTAGCAAGTCAAAACTAGATGTGAAGTGATAGTACAGCAAAGTGGAGGAAGAGACTTTCACGGCGCGAGCACGGAGTAGTCGTACTTCATCTCCTTTGCAACTGCAAGCTCTCTGCTGTACTCCAGTATATGCTTCGTGCGGAACGCCATCAGCTCCCTCCGGGTCATCGCGCTGAGATCGACGTCCGGATGTCTCAGCGCGATATGCTCCTCGAGCGTCGCAGGCACCTCGGACTTCATCTCCGGCTGCTTCGACCACTCCTTCCCGTCGGTCCTCTTCCCGCCCTGGTCGACACCAAAGACCTCGAACGCGTCATCGACGTCCGCCTCGCGCGCCGCCTCGGCGTAGATCGCCTTCCACTCCTTCGCATGCTTATACCACTCCCCGAGGCCGACTTTGATCATCCGCTTGTCGACCGGGGTTCGCTCAGCGTAGCCCTCGCCGCCAATGCCCCGTCCGTTCTGCTCAGCGTTCCACCGGATCCCGAAGATGCCCCCACGCTCGCCGTTCAGCAGACGCGCAAGGTCCACGGTGAGCTCGTGCATGCGGTTCATGCGCATGTTGCGGACGCGCGTGCCCATCGACGGGCCGTATTTGCGGTCGTGGGGATCGACGGCGGCGTAGAACGCCAACCCGCGCCGCAGCCCGTGAGCAAGCCGGGCGATGCTCAGCGCGAGTGGGCGCGTCTGCGTCGTGACGGTGACGAGTGGTCGCCAGAACGGCTTCGCCTTGAGGGTCGGGAGGTACTTCTCGCGCAACTCCCTGACCGCGGCGTCTGCCTGTTCGGGGTCGCTCATGGCGTTAACGTCAGCCTCTTCGTCAAGCTCGAACAGGTCCTGCTGCTGCTGCTGCTGATAATGAACGGCCTGCTGGTCGGACTTCTGCAAAGGCGCCACCACGGGCACGGGTTCCGGCGATTGCATGAGCTGGGTGGACATAAGACCGAACGCAGAGTCGGACACGGCCAAGGCACGGAGGATCGCACTCGTGTGCAGACTGCGAGCGCTGCTCGACGCAGAGGTGCCATTCTTGCCGTTGCCATTGCTCTTCCCATTCCCGTTCGGGCTGACAATGGTCTCGGAGTCGTGCCAGGGCACCTTCTTGGTCGCGATGATCGGGTCGTCCTCCGTCGCGACCTTCGCCGCCGTAGGGTGGAACTCCGTCTCAGGTGTCGGGGGCTCGAAGCCGCTCGGGTGGGTAACAGTACCCTTGTGGGGGTCGCGCACCTCAACAGGGATCTTCTCCTCGCGCACGCGCACCTCAGCCGCGAGACCCTCTGAGAGGATGCCCGCGTTCAGCTCCGCCATCAAGCTGCCCTCCTCCTCCTTGCGCTCCGCGATGCTCGCCCGCTGGCGCTTGCGCTCAATGTAGTACGGCGGCACGACGTCCTCCCGCGTGTTCTCCTCCCGCTGCCGGCGCGTGAGGAGCTGCTGGCGTGTAGGGGTGTCCCATGACGATGTCGGCATCTGCGCCCGCTGGGCACTGGTCGTACGATCACCCAGCTGCGAGACCGTGCCAGCCGGCTCCGTCGACGTGCCTTTGGGGTGGGTAACGAGGTCTGGGTTGACGAGAACTTCAGCTGCGTCCATCGCCGCCTGATCACTCAGGTACTTCCTCCTAGCGAGTTCCCTCTCCACGCTCGAGTCGTAGTCGGGGCGCGATGGTACACTGTCGTCGCTCGCGGGCCTCTCGTCCCAGCGCTGCTTGAGCGTCTCGATCAGCGGATGATCCTCTGTCGGGGCCTTCGCCGCGGCAGGATGGAACTCCGTCTCAGGCGTGGGCGGCTCGAATCCACTTGGGTGGACGACGGTGCCCTTGCGGAGGTCGCGCACCTCGACGGGGATCTTTTCGTCACGGACCCTAGTCTGCGCTGCGAGACCGTCGCTGAGGATACCGGCGTTCAGCTCCGCCATCAAACCCCCCTCCTCTTCCTTCCTCTCAGCAATCTCCGAGCGCTGCCGCTTACGCTCAACGTAATACGAGGGCACAACGTTGTCGTCCGCGTCCTGCGACGGCTTGTGCGGGCGCGCCCACGACGAGGCAGGGATCTGCTTGCGAGCCTCGTACGAGCCCGGGGCCTTACTCGGGTGGCCGTTTTGCGCGCGGGGGTGCAGAGAGAAGTGGAATACCCGGCGCTGCTGGGCGTTGCCGCCTAGACCCTGCGGCATGAGCAGCTCCGTCGCACGGAGCTGCCCACTGGACGCGTTCATTTTGGACTCTACACTTCGCGTTGGCACGGAGGCCGTTGCGAGCTGCTCGTCAGCGACGGCGGCCAAAGCGGCCAGATGATCCGCCGCGTCGATCTTCTGCATGATCTCCTCGAGGGACTCGTCCCTGTCCATCCATCTGGTGCGCTTCACCTTCTTCTCCCCCATCCATGGCCACCGCGCGTTGTCCATCATGTCCGTCAATCCACCGGGCGCGCGTTCACTGTTGAGCCGCTCCATGACGGCGGGGAAGTCCTCCTCGCGGCACACACCGACGATTTGCTCAACGGTCTCCGGCCGGCCGACGTCATGGCGGATCGGGTAGCGCGACTCGGCAACGAAAACGGTGTGCGGAGTATAGGCAACAGATACGGGCGGTTCACTGTGCTTCTTCTTAAGTTGATAGGGACCTCCAGGCCACCAGTTCGCGGTCCGAATTTGCCCAGGCACCGTGAAACCCCCCATATATCTGGGAAAAAGGAATATAAGTACGACTTATCGCTCATGGTAGTAGAGAACGATCAAGGAAAAGAGAGCCGGTTAATGCCCTATCTCGCCACGACCTTCGCATTCTGAGCAGCCATATGAGAAGAGTAATGAACGCGCAGTCTGTGGCTGAGGAATGCCTGATCTACTGCGCGACGATCCCCAGGAACCGGGTACTTTCGGCGCTTCTTTGGCCATGGGCGTACGCCCCCGCGTAAGAGCAACTGCGCGTCATAGCGCATTGCCCAGGTCGCGCATCGTAAGCAGACAACACCAGCGTACGAGTAGAGACCGACAAAGCACGAGAAGAAAACAAACAAAAAACGCGACTCACGTCTTGACTTCTGTGAGAGCAGTGGTGATGTCCATACGCTCGTCACGCTCCGCCTTCCGAATGCGTCGCTGGATGATCTTGACGGTCTCAAGGGCCGCTGATTCGCGTATATAGTGCGGCTGCTCCGTTTCGGCGTCGGCGGTGGTTGCAGTCGGGTCGTCCTCGCCAACGGCGGTAGTGTAGTGGCGGCCGCTGGCGAGGGCGCTGCGGCGAGCGTTGGTGGCAACACGACGGGCAAGTTTGGAGCGTGGTATCATGGCGGGCGAGGCGGGTCTGAGTATGGGAACGATGGAGAGAGTATGCCCATGTCTATATGCTGCCCCTCCTGTTGTGCCGTGTTTGGCCCCGCCCCACTCGGTCGCGCACTGATATTTCCCTTCTGGGACACCGACGCCGCTTTTCAGTGCGCCGCACCCGATGCGGCCTGATGACGCCTCGATAGGCGCGCCCACCGTGTGCGGCGCTGCGGCCATCACCATCGAAGCCACCCTCGCTGCCGGCCGCCGTCTCAGCTGGTCCACCTAGCGCTCTCCTAACCCCAAAACGGGGCTATCCCCCTCACGGCCCCGACTCGCTCGCGCCGCCCACTGCGTCTTGCTAGCACCCCCATAATGCTCGGAGGGCGCACACCCGCAATATTACGTTCATCGTCGACGTGTGCAGTACTCGCCAGCGAGGTGCCCAAGGCTTCAGCCAGATGAACGCGAACCCGGGCACTGGTCGTGCGTCAACTCGCACCCCACTTCCGTGATGTCTTCGCACCGCTCGGCTATCTTATCTTTTACGACATGTCGTCGCCAAGCTGCCCGAGCATCGCTTCAGGCTTCAGCTTGCAAACCTGACCGCGTTGCTCATGAACGCTGCTCATCCATTGAGTACTGCACCATTTGTATGAAAAGATACGTGGGTTCACCCTGCGGAGCATCTAACCACGATAATTGGACGATACCACCTAAGACGCTGGAGCGCTACAAGCATGTGTTTACCGCTCGTCCGAACAGCAGCGCGAAGTTATGCTGCCGGCCCAAACTGGTTCAGGGCCTTGAGGGATCTGCAGGAACTCTCTGTATAGCGACCCGGTCATGACTAGAAAAGAGCAAGCTACCGGGGTGTGCCTGAATTTGCCATAGCCTACTATGCGAGTAGAACAACGGCAGGATCATCTCTGGCGGAACTCTGTGTCTTGCGCTCAAGCCTACCTGGACACGGCAGCAAAGTTCTGACCCCCGTTCGCAGGCGCCATACAGTAGCATCATGATTGAATGGCGTAGCGCTGACTGTCAGTGAGAACGCCCGCAGAGGGCAAAGTCGGAAGAGTGGCATACAGAACGTCCAGTCATATGCTTCGTCTATGAATAGCCTCCCGGTCTGCCAATTAATGCTTGCGGAACTTCGTGGTCGAGCCTTCTCCATCGTTCAAAGGCAGCTCAATGCCCGACGGCAGAAACAGCGCAGTCGCACAGCGGGGCGGCTCAGGCACGCGTGTCTGGGGGTGGTGGTACGCATTTGCCACCACCGCCAGACCCGCGTACCGAGCTGTCCGGTCCGCCGGGCCGTGCTTATCATACATGCACTTCCGCTTGGCAGTGACAGTGGTAAGTTAACAACAAGTCTATAAGCCTCCTTATTACGACGTCAAGATCGAGTTGACTTGGGTATTGCTGCAATCTGTCGGGAACTGTTGCAACCGAGTAGGTACTTTCTGAGGTCTTCAAGTCACTATCTTACCATTTTGCACGGTCGCTTCCACCTACAGCTCCTCTCATCTCGAGCCTACGCATGCTACCAGAACTTTACCGCTGCTCCCGTTCACTAGTGCATCCGCCGCTGCGATCTTTGCGGCGAACAGCCTGACGTCAGTGATCGTCAGCCAGCTAATTCTCGCTTTCATATACCCACTCAGCACTCCTCTCTCGCACCACGCACTCCTCGCCGAGTCACTATACCGCCAGAACACCCTCGGTCACTCCGGAAACGCTGTATGCTGCGATGCGTGCACCGCGCCTTCACTGCCATGTACGTCCTCTCGAGCTATTGTCATGATTCCTCCCCTAGCTCCTAGGACGTCGCTTCGCGAGACAGCAACACGGTACACCCACTCCGAGTACAAACGGTCAATCGGTCACGGTTAGCTCGACATCGTTGGCTAAGGCCGGGTTGCCGGTGGAACAGGATAAGGAGCGTGTGTTGGGACGTTTCGTGGCTAGGCCATCATTGAAGCTAGCGACGGTGAGCAGCTGTCATTACCATTCCACTTCTCACTCACGATCAACTGCGGCGATGACATTCCCAATGAGATCTTCCGCCACCTACTTCCAGCTATTCTCCCGTAGGCAGACCACTAATACAGTTGTACAATGTTCCAGCTAGAAGTTCTCGGGCTCTTTGAAGGCTCGCTGCAATAAATGCTACTCCATACAGGGATCCTCTCCCGACATGTCAGTGGGCCCGTCCCGTCCTCCTCGTCTTCCTGTAACTTGAGGAAAACCTCCTCAAGTATGTCACTGCAGGCCAGTGCCCATGGTGTACGGCCGCGCGATGTAGCTCCTGCCAATAACCACAAAGAAGCACATGTGAAATGACATCTATATAGTAAGGCCCGTAGTTCTGTATTGATACAATCTGGCATTTCCAGTGTCGTTGACAGAAATTTTTATCATACTTAGAACAAGACGTCCGGTTGTTTATTAAGTATATAGTGAATCCGAACAATCGCTCGCCCGTTCGAAGCAATATTACTACAGTGAACATTCTCTATTTTCAGGGGCACCGTGACTTCAACGCAGGATGAAACAGTCGTCTTCCCTCGCTATGGTACAGAGTCGCAGCACACAGAGTGAGCCGTGACATTTGTCCACCCTTACCAAGGTATTTCAGAGCCATCGTATGAGTAGAACGAGACCGCGTCCTCGATCTGAGCATCCCGTACCACGCGGAGACACTGCACGGCACAGTCGCTCCGGCTCAGCTTCGGCACCTGCGGTGCATGCTCTGCCATCCACGCGTCGACAAAACTGCCCAAGTCCGTGTCGACCCAACCTGCGAATGCGATGAGCACGCGTCCGAGTTATGGACTCTTCGTCTGAAGGAAGGATTGAGACGGGCGGACTGCATACCTGGATGGAGGATCACGGTGCAGATCCCCGCCTTCTTGAGCGTCGCCCCCCACCGGCGCGCAAGCCTGCCAGTGCATCGCAGTAACATCCACGCATCAGCGATCATCCCCACTCAGGAAACCCCAGACTTGCCACGCACATGTTGAGCCCTACCTTCGTCACAGAGTAGGTGTCACTGAGGCCCGCCCACGCCGGGGCCCCCGCGATCGACCCGACGCCGGAGGACATGAACACGAGCTTCGTTGCGCGCCCGCCGGGGTTGGACTTCGCGCTCTGGCGGAGGAGTGGGAGGAAGGCGCGCACGACGCCGAGCGGCGCGACGGTGTTGGTGTGCAGCTCTTCCTGGAAGGCTGCGAGGTCCCTGCCAGGGCGCCGGAGCGTCAACGGGAGCGGGAGCAGCGCAAAATTGGGGCCACGCACACGTCCTCGAACGGGGTGAGCACCTGCAGGTTGAGCACGGCGTTATGTATCAGACAGTCCAGCCCGACACCGTCTCCGAGCGACGCCGCAGCACGCGAGGCGGCAAGGGAGACGCTCGTGGTGTCGGTGATGTCGAGCTCGAGGATGGAGAGCCGGCTCGAAGGGTAGGACGCGGTGAGCGCTTGGAGGCCTGGGCTGCGCGCGGGCGCACGGGCAGTGGCGAGGACGTGGTTGTCGGGATCTTTCAGCTAGGGCGGCATTAGTGGGAGAGGAGGGGAGTGAGTGAGGGTGTGGCGCACCAGTTCTTCGACGAATCCGAGACCGATACCTCTGCTTGCGCCGACGACGAGGTAGGTGTGCATGACAGATGGTTCAAACAGCTGGCGCAATACAATGCTCTTTGTCGCTGGGTACGACCGTCACATTTGGGCGCCATGAGAGTGCTCTGCTTAGATTGAAGTTGTTCGGACGTACCTCATGGAATGTGTGAGCTTGTTCTGTGATCCCGAGGTACGACGTCGGCCGACACGAGTGATACACCAAGTGTTATATGTAGCAAGATACTCTTGCTACTAGCCTTCCGGAGTTTACTACTGTCCGGATTTTGCAAGTTCACTCCGGGGTTACGTTCCCAGCGGACCGGGTAACGTGTGCCTGAGTTGGGTTTTCTGGCCAATGACAGGCTCGTGCGCTCACCCTCACCTTATGAAGCTGTACCACCTAGTTGCTTGGGTGCACATCATGATGTTGAGCGGACTGCACCGTGTCCAGGTGTCGGTGTGATCGCCCGTATTTAGGGACTTTTGGAAGGACAAAGTTGACAGACGTAATCATACACATGGTACACGCGGATCAGATGCATAACGGCTCGGGGCGAGTTTATGCAAGTCACCAAGGGATCCAAGAGCTTAGAGCACAGAACGACTCAGAACGGTGCGGACGACGGCGGACGCGATCATGTGGCGTGGCCGCGTCGCGCTTAGCGCTTAGCGCTCAGCCTGCCGGGTCCACCGTACGCATACACATGCCAGGCGCCAAGTACTCAGCATCTAATCCCGACATTGTCCAGGGCATTTTCCACGTCGACGCTGACCAGAGCGAGCATGACCGAGGCGGCGGCGTCTGCGTTGGTCGTGTTCGCCGAGTTTTGGTAGCAGTGCTGAAGTTCCCGCCGCTGGTCTCGCGAACGGCAAGGTTAACTGCGATGGGTGCAGCGCGGACGGCGAAAGTGGTGAGAAATGTAGAGAGGAAGGCAAGGATGAGCTGCATGGTAAGCTTATATTTATTGAAAGAGCAATACGAGTCCTGATTCGAAACGCGAGAAAAAAGCGTGAGTGCCGGTCCTGGGCAGTGACGGTCGATTCAGGCTAACTTGACTGTGCGACGAGCGACTTGTTCTCAATGCTCACTCTTCCTATTCTCTAAGGAGGCCGAGCTTGATCTCCTGACCGCATTTTTGCCATTCAAGCCCAACGTTTGATTGTCACGATAACAAGCCTACGGCGTCACTTCGTGGTGCGTTCTATACACGTCTTACAGGTCCGTCTCAAACGCCTCCACTCATTAGCTCCGCTCCGGAAACCAAGCATCTTGATGCCAACTTTGCTTCGCCTGCCTCCATAACGTACTTAGGCTCATGCGGATCTATTTTACAAATGCTGGCAGCGGGGTGTCACTGGGACACGAATTACAGAAGCAAGGGTCTGATGTTCGCTATGCTGAAGGATCTGGGAATCAGTATTGTCAGATGCATGAACGTAGGTTCGTCTTCATCCATCTTTGCAGCTACCATGCAATACGAGTGACTGCTTAGGTCCCACTGCCTACTACATTAGATGCAGACTGAAAGACAAGGCATGCTGTTAGTGATAACCAAGCCCAGAGGCGTATTTCCGGATAAGCGTGCTGCGCGATGCAGGTCGTGGTGAGCGTCATGCATCCTGCCACTCACCGATAAAGAAGCATCATTCATGACATCTTCATTTTGGATAAGAGAAGGGTCTCAATCTGTTCGGTGTCTTTCACTCCACGCTTCCCAAGGACACCTCTTTGTCGCCGGATGGAATGAAGCACACGAGCCATGTCTCGGTGTCGCGGCGCATCCAGTTGTCGTGGTGTACGAGTAAGTAAAATTTTCTGTGTTTGTCATAAAAGACAGGAATTCGCTACTTGCTCCAAGAAATTTCGTAGGTCTTCAACGTCCAAACTATGGACTATATTAAGCTAACTGCGCTGTCTCGAAAAATCTTTTGTCGTTGAATCATAGGCCCCACTCGCCCACAAACTCTGACATATACGAGCGCAATGGCCTGAGGTGCACCGGGCGACACCTTCGGATACCATTCGTCAGGACCGAAAGTCGTGAATCTCAGCGTTGCTCGCCCCAGGTCTTCACACACACCGTACTACATAGCTGAGCTTGTCCACGAGTATTCGAAAACTGTCATTATAGGGAATACGGTACGAAAGCGAGTTCATGGAGGGACACTAAGCTACTCCATAGGGCTACATCCGAACCGAAAAGTGTACTGATTCAGGATGTCGCTGAATCACGAAGACGAGCCCACTGGAGGTGAACATTTGGCTAATGAAAAGAGAGCAGGAAGAGAGCGAGATGTGCGCGTCTAGCACGGCGGTCAGGTGGGCCTCATGTCTACCCATAGATCCACGTACCGAAGATGGAGTTGAAATTCGCACAGCAGCGAAGAGGCGGGTTTAAGCATCGAGGCTGATGGGGGTGCATCCAACAGCAATAAGGCCGCCTGGGATAGCAGTCAGTAACCCATTTCCAATAGCTCCGAGATATCCACTCACTGAAGGTGTTGTTCTCGCAGCAAAGCGCGTTCGTCGAGCTACATCATCATCCCCACAGCCTGTCAGCACTCGCTCACCCGCATACGCCAACACGGTTCGACACCTACCAGCTCGCGCCGCCGACGAGCGACGTGCAGCCCAAGCCGACGTTGTTCAGCGTGTCGCTGAGGTCGACGCCGATCGCGTTGAGGATGCCCGTGGTGGACTCGTCCGCGTTGCTCGCATTCGTGACGCTGTTGCAGCAGTAGTTCGCGCCGGCGTTGCAGCTCCCGGCGCCCCCCGAGCTCCCGCCGCGGCGGAACAGGCTGGCGCCGACTTTGGCGTCGGCACTGACGTCCACGCCGTAGGACACCGGGGTGGCGTTGACGAAGATGGCGGCGAGGAGGGCCGAGATGAAGGTGAGGACGAATTGCATTGCTGTGGAGTTGGGAAGCTGAAGGAACGGTGGGTGGTGGCGAAGGCCGAACGAAGGTGAGTGCCGGAGGGCGGTGGGTGGTGGTAAGTGCAGACGGGTGACGCGAGTTTGCGACTGGGGAGTCCGCATTCTCGTTCTAGCCCTATTTATGGAGCCGTTCCTCTGCAGAAGGTCGAACGCGGGACACGGTTGCGGTATGGTTCGATCCGGGGCAAGGCCCCGAGCGTCACATAGCCGGCGCTCCGTTTGCATACGCTACAAGCCCCGCTCGTCCGTTCCATATATCCTGTCAAGCAATTCGCTCGACCATTCATCAAGGGAACGCGCGGTCGTTTCTTTCGTTTTCTAATCTTCGCCCCTAGGTCATGACATGGACATGAGCACCCTGCACCCTGGTGCGCGTTGCTCGCATTTCCGACTCGGACTCTCCAGCTAGGACCCTACTAGGGTCCGTGGTCGCTTCCGTCAGGCAGCGCTTGTGAGGGAAGTTCCAATGCGCTGTTCGGCGATAATAGCCCCATATCCAATTCCCGTACTAGGAACTTTCGTCGGGGTATTAGGCGCTGCTGTTAATGTGGGTCCATAGAGGAATTGCGGAACACATACGGCGCCTACGTTAGTTTGAGCGTTGTTCGCGCCTTCGTGATGCTTTGGGCAACCAATTTGCCGTTTGTCTGAGCAGATACAGATACAGCAGTATATCTATTCTCATTCCATCTTCGCTAGAGACAGCAAGCTCAAGCTCGGAGCCGGTATGCAGTCGCATGTAAACCTTTTGAGCAGACAATGTGATGTAAATGACCAAGTTGGTGGATTGAGAGCGGGCGCGAAACCTTCACTGTATGCTGTAATCATGTCTCATACTCAGTCCGAATAGGTCGCCTTTCTGTCAAGTGGGTGTAGCCCGTGTTTCATTACACCGCGTAGGTTTCGCTAACAGACATTCTTCAGGTACCAACAGGTATACAACTAGCCATCCTTATTATTCCCTTCCCTTCCTTATTGCTACGATTAACACGTTCGACGAAGCTTGAACGAAGCTGACGAGACATCACCCATCAGCCAACGTTAAGCGTGTCATGCGAGGCGTACAATTCAGGCGGTATCACTTACAATCAACAGGCATGCGAATCAAAACGAGTGGGCCCCGCTCAGGTGTCGACAGTGACGGGCGAGCAGCCGAGGTTAACGAGACCGTCTAGAAGACCAAAACCGGCGATCAGACCTCATCGAGAATGTACGCAATCACGCGTCTGCCTACTGAAATTGTTGTTCTCGCAGCACACCGGGGCCGATCCACTGTGCACACCACCAGCCCCCGAGTCAGGGTCTGGCACACAACAAGGGATCAGCGGAGGGAGACTGACCAGCTGTCTCCGCCGTCAAGCGGCAAGCATCCCGTACCGACGTTGTTGAGGATGTCGGTGACAACGATGTTGAGCGAGTTGAGGAGCGCGCTCGTGGGTGCGTCAACGTTGCTCGCAGGGGTGACACTGTTGCAGCACATGATGGGGCCCGTGTTGCATTGGCCCGCGGAGCGGGAGCTATGGGGGACCGCGAGGGCCGCGCCGGAGAGGGCGAGGAGGGAGAGGAAGAGCTTGGTGAACATCGCGGAAATGAGAGAGCGGGGGGCGAGAGCTGGGGAGTCGCAGGTGCGCAGGACAGTGCGAGGGTGCCAGGCGGGGGACGAGAGCATTGCGGGTGGCTTCTTATACGTCGTCGCCCGCCCCCCGCCCACCTTCGACGACGTTGGAGCTGTTAGCTCTTGCGACGCTCGAGATGACGGCTAGCGTCGGGCGGGATTTGTCCGGCGTCACCGCGCAGGATGCACATGGCACTCTTCACCTTCACAAACGTGGGCGATGTCACGGCACTGGCCGTCGACTTGGCCTTGCCGTCGCCCTCAGGCTGCGGATACAGGACGGTGAGACTGCCTGGTTTCGATGTATACTCACAAGTACGTGCAGAACAGTTGACAACTATCGCCGGGACAGCTAGTGGGGGGAGGGGGGACGGGAGTGTAGGCCACTACCACACTCCCTAAGGCTGGCACTGCCCATCGGGGCCGTTACCGCTGGGCTCGAGGCTCCACAATGCGAAGTCTAAGCAACGAATCGTCCCAAATCCCTGGTTGTTGGCGTCCTCGTGCGCTTCGGCGGCCGTCGCCAGTGGCTCCGCCTCAGACGGAAGGTACTCGACCAGTGACCGCGGCAGACGCAGAAAAGAAGCCTTCGAAAAGGCCACTGCGTGTGCACCTTTCACGATCAGAATATTCTACGCCACTGCAGTGCGTTTCGATAGATTGGCAAGCATGTCAAAGTTAAGGTTAAGGTTAAACGTAAGTCGACCGTCGGACCCTAGGCGTCCGTCCTAGATCCCCGTACCAATCTCCGGTGACCAGTGTCCTCGGGATACTTTGAGTGAGAAATAAGGCATGCTTGCTTCTCATTCTGCGATGGTCCCTGTGATGTGATGCGGCCTGCTAGATTCGGAAAAGTCGGCGCCACGACCTCACCGGCCATCTTGCTCCTGTTCGAGGTGGATTGCATTTCAGCGAAGTTTAACTGGCCCGATCTGTCCGTAGTGCGCCATCGTGGAGCTAAATCTGATTGTATGAAAATAGACTGAGCAAAAAAGGGTCCGAATGAATCGGATGGCTCCTCCGATTCGAAACAGACGACTTACGACTCGCCCCAGGCTGTGAGCAGCGGCCGTAATACGGTGATGGCAATGACGCAACGACCTCTCCAGCACGTTAGAGTAGAGCGCAGACCTGATTTTGGAAAAGAAATACTGCAAGACGCGGTCGCTGATACTCACCAACAAGCCCGCCGGCGTCGAGTCCAGCGCAACAAAGGTACCAGTGATACCTGCCACGGTATTATCCTAGCTCACTGTCTGCTCAATCCCCAGAGGCACCATCATAGAGAATGGAAAGTGATGACCAGCACAGGCACCCGACGCTGTATTCGGGACAGTGCCGGCGGGTACGTAGGACAGTTGTTCGAGTGCTGAACCGAAGGAAATGCGATTGGCGCGCGGCATGTCAAATCACTAGGCCTTCCAAAAGCGGAGAGATACTTTTTGATCGGTGGAGCGATCGAACCCCGCATCGTGGCACGACGACGACCGCAGTTCCCGATCACGCTCAACGTGCAGGATACTAAGCAAGTCTCTGCGCGGCGAACGTCTGAGTGTGAAGATTTCTCTTTGCGTCTTCGACCACCTGAAAGCCTCCGAAAGTGGCACGCCAGCTGTCATGATCACTTTGGCAGCTCGGCAGCCCGCGAGACGGATGTGAAATACTGACCTTCAAGTCACTGGGGTTCTTTGACTTCGGTGAGTTATCAGGATCGTTCTTGATAGCCTGCACCATGCCTACAGGGCCCACGCGATTCGACTGTCGGCCACTTACTCCTCATGGACCTCGTAACAACACCCTCTTTCTGCGCGGTCCGAGTCGGGATCACCTCGCAGACCAGGACCAGACCGAGGCGGGACAGAAATCAAGTTTAGCCCCTACGGGTTCTCCGCAGCCTTCCCGGCAGCTGTCGAGCTGGGAGACGTCCAGCGACTGATCAGATGCCGGTATGTACGAGGACTGTCTCCTGTCACCCGCACTCTCCGTGAACGGAGTTTAATCAAGCACTTTCCGTCGACTCACAGGTGGATCACGCTCCGTAGACCGTCCCTCGACTGTCCTGCTCCAAATAACCGGGAGGCCGACGCGACCGCAGTACGCCCCTCCACTCCACCTAGCGTCGCATCCCGACCCTGGGCAACCGATTGCCCGCGCGAACATTCGAACCCTGGCCCTCTGCTGACCCGATCGCGCCGCCCTACGCGACGCCTCTCGAGCCAACTCCGCATCCACGATGGCCCTGCCAGCTTCTCCACCCGCTCTGCCCCCGGGCCCCTCCCCGCCGCCATAAATACGCGCCTTTCACAGCTCCCGTAACCCAAGTCGCTCGTCGCCCCCGCACGCACCGACTCTTCCGCTCGCTCGCTCTCCGTCGTTCGCTCTCCCTACCTTCGCTCCTTGTAATCGTTCCCCTTCCCGAAAACACATTCACCATGCAGTTCAAGCTCGCCATCACCGCCGCCGTCCTCTCCGCCATCGCCGTCCTCGCCGCTCCCGCGCCCTGCGAGTCGTCCTGGACCTCGTCGGCCTCCTCCACCTGGCCCGCGCCCACGTCGAGCTCCTCCACCTGGTCTGCGCCGACGTCGAGCTCCTCCACCTGGGTCCCGGAGTCTACATCCTCCACCTGGGCCCCCGCGCCGAGCTCCTCGTCTACCTGGGCGCCCACCACGAGCGCCACGGAGACCTGGGCGCAGAGCTCCGCCGCCCCGCAGCCCACCTCCGGCGCCGGCTCGTGCAACGCCGGCCCCGTCGTTTGCTGCAACAGCGCCCAGTCGGCAAACAACCTCGACGACGGTGTCACCGCCCTGCTCGGCCTGCTCGGCATCAACGTCAGCGACCTGGCGAACGACGTCGGCTTGGGCTGCACCTCGCTCGTCGGCGGCGCGTCCTGGTGAGTACCACGCGATGCCTTGATGTTAACTCGGCACTGAATGATGTCTCGCAGCTCGTCGAACACGCTTTGCTGCGAGAACAACTCGTTCAGTGAGTTTCTGTCCGCAGTTGGATCTTGTGGCCCTCGAGCTTATGGTTCATTCTCTAGGCGGCATAGTCGCCATCGGCTGTGTCCCGATTGATATCTCGCTCTGAGCGATCATCGTCATACCCGGACCTGTCCCTGGACCTTCGACCAGTGTACGTTCCCGCAGCGACTCGCGGCTCTCCAGTGCACACACTCATGAGTTGAATTATAGCTCGTTCAACTTCGCACACCAGTTTTCACCACTTCGCGTCTCTTTCTCGCTGAAGACGTCCAGCATGAGCCAGTGGCCCTTTCGCATCTACCCGTGGTGATGTAGTCTGAGACCCTGTCGTTCATCCTGTTTCTTCATGTTTCTCCAAAATTCTCCTTCCACGTCCGCGCCCCTTCGTTGAGCGGCCCACGCCCCCTCATTGAGCAGCGCGCACACATTCTGACTCGAACTCTCCGTGGACTTGGCTACGATTCCGACACGTCACTTTGTACTGCCCAAGTATATGTCACGTCGTCTTACGTCGCTCTCTTACACATGCCAGTCGTTCCTATACTTGACCGGCCCGCCAGTGTGATTATTCCAGCATCTATCCTGAAGTACACTTGGGTCGGCCGTCCTGCACAAATAACCCCACTTCACGAAGAACGGTATCAACAGGTCATACCTTGCTGCCTTGGGGTGGTCCTGCGAGTACAACTGTCATGGTACACCAAAAATTCACCCTCGGACGCGCTCAAACACCTTTCTATTGACCGACATTGCACAGATTCTGTTCGACAATGTGAGGTCGTACCGCAGTTTGATCTCGACCACTGAAGCGGCGACAGTGCGGTGACTCGGACATTAATTTGCCATCGGATTGGAAGACAGTCTGAGCGTGAATGGTCCCGGCAGCATCGCTCAAGGTACGCGCTCTCCACGTTGAAGGGGAGATGACATGTCAGTTGGATTGGCAGCTGCGGGTGTTGTCTCAGTCGGCTTTCGTCTCTCTTCACTTCAATGTCGGTCCTTTGGGCGTGACGGGGAAGTTGTTGTTCGGGAACGCCATTATTCGGGACGGACGGACGCGTGGAATGTACTACGCACCTTCGCGAGGCGTCGTGTGGTACTGGCCAGTAGTCTGGACGGTCTGCCAGTGGACGGTTGGGATGTGCACAATCCATTTAACACACTCCCAGGAGTTATACGTCTCTGTGCTCAAGGGAAGGGGCCGCGACCAAGCAATTGAATGCCCCCTGGCGATTTTTTGGTGGCGTTGTCTCTTCTCCCATGCAGTCACGGTCTCGCTCGCGCTGGTTCGTGTGCCTTCATAAGGTGCTTCCAGTGCGACTCTGCCAGCACTATTCAGTAAGATGCATTACTAGCACACTGTATACGTAGAAGTCTACTGGTGTTCTCCGGTGTCGGCGTTAACGTCAACCAATGGCTCAATGCTGCGTACTCAACCTGCGCCGGCGTGGTCCATCCCGGTGACCTAGACGAGCTGTCGCACATCCTTTCCAGTTCGCAATAGATGAAGACTACTGGCCGGGTTCCTGAGCGGGGATGATCGCTGACGCGGACGCGCGGGTGGTGCTGGCAGGCTGGCGCGCAGGTGGGGGGCGACGCTCAAGAAGGAGGGGATCTGTGCCGTGATCCTCCATCCAGGTACGCAGCGAGCCCGTCTCGATCTTCTCGCTTCAGACAAACAACCCTCGATGTGTTCGTCGGCTGGCTTGACACGGACATGGGCAACTCCATCGACGCTTGGATGGCAGAGCATGCGCCGCAGATGCAGAAGCTCAGCAGGAGCGACTGTGCTGTGCTGTGTCTCCGCGTGGTACACGACGCCCGGATCGAAGACACGGTCTCGTACTACGCATAAGATCTTACGATGGCTCGGAATTACCTTGGTAAGGGTGCCATGGCAGTGGACGAATGTCACGGCTCACTCTGTGTGCTGCGACTCGGTGCCATGGGGAAGAAAGACAACTGCCTCGTTTGCTCGATGCCCGTGGAAGTGTCCTGGAAAACTGAGGACGGTCACCGTGCTGCCTATTGGAAAGCCCGTATAACAGACACATGCTGGTAAGCAGGTCATCCGGATTGGCTGGTGACCTCGATGATGCAACGCGTCAAGCGCCATCACGTGTGTGCATCGTTCGCGAATATGGCGCTAGGCTGTCTTTCATGAAGAAAGATGCCGGATTGGCTGCGAACTTCACATCTACAGCACGCTACGCACATGGAGGTCTCGCAAGATTAACTCGATTCACGGTAGTGTTCGACAGCAGGTATATACTAAAGAGCAACAGCGATGCAAACGTGCCACATAAGCCAAACGACTATACGACGACGGCAGAGATTCTCGAAAGAGTTCCACAGGCGTACGGAGAGCACACTTGTCATGACTTCAGAAGATGCGCGTACCGTTCAAGCAACCTGGACCTTTGCAGCGAGGCTGACAAGGACGCTGATCAGCTGCTGGATATCCTGCGAACAGTCACCGCCGGTCGAGCCCGACGACGCGCCGCCCGCCCCAGAACCCGCACTGCCGCCGGCGCCCTGACCAGCGCCCGACGCCGACCCAGCCGCGTCGGTCAAGCTGCTAATGAGCCCGCTGACATCACCAAGCACACCGGACACAACGCCGTCGTCGCCGGCGAGCTCGCTGACAAGGTCACCGACGAGACCGAGGATGGTCGAGAGGAGGTCGCCAATGTCGGCGGAGGCGCCGCTGCCCGCGCCCGACGTGGCGCTACCGGAGGGCTGGGCCGCGGCGGTCACGGACGCAGACACGGACGCGGTCACGGACGCGGTCACAGCCGCAGAGGTGGGCGTCGGGTCGTCGCAGTCGCAGTCCTCCTCGGGGGCGCGCTCGAGGTCGACGCCGAGGCCGAGGCCAACACCAACGCCGAGGCCGGCGTCGCTTTCGCTGGTGCTGCCACCGTCTTCAGGGCACGGGTCGCTGGAGGCGGTGGGCGTGGGGGATGCGGCGGAAGACGGCGTGGGGTCGTCGCAGTCGCAGTCTTCCTCCGGGGCGGCGGTGGCTCTCCCTGTCAAGGATGCTGCGCAAGCACAGGGTCAGTCGCCTGTATTCTGCTGTCGTGTGAAATGACTTACCGAGGACATCAGAGGGAACTGACAAGGGTGGTATTGGGGGCGGCGACGGGAGCATCGTGGGCCACACCCAGCCAGAGGGGCTCGAGATGGAGGTCGGCCAGCCAGGGAAGGTGGAGATGGACTCGGTCGGCGTCGTCGGCGGGGAGGACCAGGCGGGTGCGCCGAGGGCGGTGAACGCGCAGGCGAGGAAGGTGAGGTAAGTGACGCGCATGGCTGATGTAAGGATCGACTCTGCGATACGGAAGGTAAGTAACGCGGACACTGGTCGAGGCGCATCATCACAGAAGACTTACGAAAAGAGCGACTTGTAATGAACGGGGGAGGTAAGGCGAGTGGGAATCGACCTTGGAGACACAGTCGGTTCTTGCTGACGGTTTTATATCTTGATGCGCGGGGCGCGTGCGCGCGACAGAAGGGCGAGAAGCGCGTGAAGAGAGCCGAACGGGGGCGGGGAGATGCAGGCCGCCGATCGAGAGCCTGGCGCTGTGGCGCACATCGCCGCGCCGCGCGACTCGGAGACGCGGGAGGATGCGATCTACGTCAGGACATCGTGCTCGAACCGGCGGGGCGGCCATGCGCGAGCCGGCGTCGGGCGCGACAACCAATCAGAACTGCGACGGGGCGCGCAGGGCCCTTCGAAAGTAAATGTCGTCCACGACGGAGTCGTCCTCGGGAGCCTTGTGCGAAGACCGTCACGCCATCGCCAGTCTTCGTCCCCGCCACACACCACAGCGCGCGAAGACCCTGACACGCCCACCGGGAATGCGAGAATGCTTTCCTCATCTGTGTCCGAGCGGTGCGCACTCAGGTTGCCAGGACGAGCAGGCATAATGCCGCTGAGAAGCAGGCTGGGAGGCGTTTTCGGTTCTCACTGACATGACTGACGTCGAGCTCACTGCATGTCCATCGAGAAATAGGGTATTTGCGGTGGTCTGGACCTAAGGCAGGGTTGTATTCGACGTCTAAGTGAAGAAGACCGCTAGATGTGGGAACGGCGAGCTGGATTCCTATGATGTCATGGACGCACCGAGCTTCGGTTCAGTATAGGCCGTTTTGAGAAGTCACTTACTCGCACTGATCTGCATGCTTCATCATCCATCGACATCGTCCAGGTGCATGCCAGACTTTGGACAGCCGGCGGATCTGGATTCCGACCTAATCTGCAAGTTAGATGACCGGTAACGTCCCGCGCAGTTCGAGCGGCATGGCGAGCCTTCTCCGCGCACGTCCTCCACTGGCAGATCAAATGACAGAGCTCAAGCCTCTTTCGCATCTGTGACCGCATGCATGCTAGACACAATCAGAAAGGATCCATCCAATCCATATCCGGCGACGTCCAGCTTCCCTGACGCGTCAGTCTTCCGATCTCGAGCTTGCTTATCCAGGATAGGACCGGCGAGCCCGCGTCGCGCACTGGAACCAGAGAAGACGATGGAGTGTCAGTCATCTATCACTTAAACAGCAGAAGCATCTCATAAACCGTGGCCAGCTCCGTGTATGCGCATAGTATACAATATAATGCATTACTCATGATCACCCCACTTCCAAATGATACAAGGGACTTCCGTGCGTTCGTGCAAGAGGGAGCGTAAGCCACGCGCATTTTGCTCCATCAGCAGGTGTAAGCGATTTCGTTCAGCAGTGACGAGCGCGTGCATCCGCGGCCGCCGCTGTTCGTTCGGGCGCAGGTTGTCTCCAACCTGACAGACATGCAGGGTGCATGCGTGTATGGCGCAAGCAGAAGCCCAGTTCCCGCGCGGTGGCCGGGCTAGTGGGTCCGACCCTGCAAACGGACGTACCCCGCCCTGGCACGGCTCGGCGCACCGAACGCAGGGAGCACGTTATTGAGCGCGCGGCGCGTCCTCGAGCAGAGCGTCGTCTTCGCCGTCTTCACTGCTCCGCACAGACGTGCGCCCTGGTCCCCAAGCGCAGGCGGCGCGTCCCGCGCGAACTCCGCGACCCGCGACATCGTCGAGCGCGTGCGCATGCGCGGGCAGGGCACAGGCCCCGCGAGTGGGCGCGCGGAGAAGCCAGAGGCCGCAGCAACGCCGAGCATGATCGGTGCGGCGTCATCGTCGAAGGCTCCGCCAGCTGTGAGGTGAGGTACGACATCAGCGGGGACGAACGCGACGGGCTGCATCGGACGGGGTGCGTACCCTCGGGGTATGTCCGCGCGGCGCGTGAACCACTAGTAGCGCCCATCGGGCGCAGCTCGATGTCCTCCCACTCCGGCGGGGGGCGCACGACGACCGGGGGCGCTGGGCAGGACCGGGCCCGGGGCCGGGGGCTGACGACGGGCATGGTGAGGTAGCTCGCGGGGAGGGGTGCGAAGGGCGCGACGGCGGAGAGGAGCGCGCGGGTCGTGCTGGGGCTGAATACGAGGGACATGGTGATCGCCGTCCGGGTCGACGCTCAGCGGCCGTGGCGGGAATGAACGGCTTCGATGTGCCTGTGCCTGCGGGGCCGCGGAGTGAGCGGCTGGGGGCACTCGAGCCTGGGGAAGGGGAGGAAGGGGAGCGCGGGGAGGTACTTACGGTGGATCGGACGCGCGTGCGAAGACGGGGGGCTTCCCACTCGCGCTAGGGCACTCGCACTGGGCGAAGATAAGTCTGCGCGCACGAGGCTCCAGCCGTGCAGTGTGCAGAGCTGAGTAGAGCCGGCGCAGCGTGGCGCGGGGTTAGCGAGGGCCTCTCCGCGCAAAGACGGACGACGGTTCCCTCGCTCGAGCTCGCCGCGTTCTTATACTCCCACCGCTCCTCGACGACCCGCCCCGCCGTCCGTGCGGTTGCGTGCGGCGTGCAATGCGCGACGTACGACGTTCGCACCCCGCGCTCAGCGACCGTCGCACGTCGAGGGAACGTAGTGACGCACTGTTCGCAGAGGTCGTCCCCCACCCCAAAGGCGGAGCGCCAGCCTGTGGCGGATCCCACCGCACCCACATGGCAGACAGCCAGGGAAGCCACGCGTCCCTGGGAGGCAGTCTCCACCCCCTCTATCCATACAGGCCTGCAAACGGCGTACGTCCCAGGAGAGCCGGAGGGAAGCATGGGGCCATGCAGACATCGCTGCAGCACGGGGGCGACGCGGTGGCAGATGGTGACGCGGGGCATTCCATCGTTCTGCGCTGGAAAGTGGAACAGGCAGGGCAAGGCAAGGCTAGAATGACGAAGAGCCGAAGGAGGGAGGATCTACGACGTAGCACCGAAGGTCACTTGAGGTTAATCACCCAGCGGGTTTGCAGGGTACATTCAGACTCCGCTGTGGCATCGCATCGAGTCCTCTGAGTCTTTTTTTTGGTGGAGCGTTGCGCCTTGTGGCGCTGGGCCTGGCAGTCGACAAGTCGTCTCCAGGTGACCCGCTAAGAGTCAGGGACTGCACCTGCGGTTCCCACACTTGCCCATCAATTAGGCCTGTCAAATGATCCCACGCACCCGGCCTATCTAGGCTTCACTTACCGCGCTACCATTACCCTCCAATAAACCTGCAGTGAAAGTGCAGACTTACAGTGCTGGACAACCAAAGGTAACTAATTTGATTCTGGACCATATACTGGATCGGGCCGGGATCTCGGTCACTTTGAGTCAATGCACACCAGAACTGCCCAAAGAAAAGTGAGCACCCATGCTATAGTATTTCAATAACATGCTAGTATTTCTTTCCCAATTTTTCAAATGCTGGTTTGAGAATGAGAAAGCTTTTGGAGAGGAGGGTACCGGGTGACTGGATGGTCCCCGAAGTTGGTCATCCAGTGATAGTTCACTCTCTGTGTTACCAGGGTGCCACTTTTCAGCTTATATCTAGCACCACCACACCTAAGTATATATATGACACAGTATGGGGGTGGCTGCATTGAAGGTACAACACAGGGGAATGGATCAATCTGCTGGATGGGAGTACCTAGGTGTGACACTTGCCAAATCTGGATGTAACCACCCAGGAATTTTACCCAGTGGTGAGTTCACAGTCTGGGCATATGTAATTGTTCACAGGCATCAATGATACATTTCTTCATGCAGGAAAAATATAACTGTGGCTGCCAGGCTATGAGGAGGCTCTTGAGATTGTGGTGACCAACTACCTAAGGTGACCGAGATCCTGACCCAATACAGTAGATATTTTTGAGGCAAACTGATTGCAGATTAAGACTCGGATGGCCTGAAAACATCAAAAACCAGCACTCCGAAGTTTTTCCCATGAGCTTTTGGGGTGGCCACCATTTTTACCCCCATTTTCTCATTGTGGAAACTTTTGGGACATTGGCTCAGTGGATTTTGACTGGAGTATGCTCGTCAGACTCACAGACTGAATGCACATCAATCCTGATAGCTCTGGAAATGGACAGAAATGGACAAAAAATTGGTTGCCTTTGATTGTCTGGCACTGTATCCTAAGTCCTGTATGCTCTCTGGCAGATCCTGTGTT
This sequence comes from Daedalea quercina L-15889, assembly GCA_001632345.1. NCBI lineage: Eukaryota > Fungi > Basidiomycota > Agaricomycetes > Polyporales > Fomitopsidaceae > Fomitopsis > Fomitopsis quercina. The sequence continues at coordinate 86,181 of KV429075.1, read as the reverse complement.
GAACTTCGACTATTTCGGGTGTTACATGATGGGATAGGACTTATCCTTACCCATTATGGACTTGTCTTCTACATTGCTACATATTACATACATTCTTTATGGACTTTATCCAGACCTGTAGCACATGATTAGTTCTAGATCTTTATGGAACATTCCACCGCTTTCCAGCACTTTCCAGCATGTTCCAGTACATTCCTTTCCATGACATCATTATGACATCATGTTCTAGGACTGTCCAGATTCCCTTCTGGTCCTGTCCAGTTGTCACGTACCATGCCACAAGACTCCTTCTGGACCATTTCCAGACTCCAAACTTCCAGATATTTCCTTCCGACCTTGTTTCCATTATTGTGTTTGCTTTAGCCTTACTTATTGTTTCAGTCTCCATCGCTACCCAGCTTCAGCCCATTGCCTTACAATAGGTATTGTCCCAGTATCCGGTAACTTCTATCTCTGGACTCCGGACTTATTCTCTTCATCTCTTTAGCTACACTCGTATTATCAACCACGGACAATTAGCTTAGTAGTATTTATAGTGGACTCGAAACGTAGCTGTACTTCAGTTTGGATATCTCATTACTCACACTTGGTATCCTCATTCCTGTACTCTCCGCCTTCCGGAATATTATTCTGCTCTACTCCGGACTCCTAGTCTGACTTGCAGCTGCAATCCTTTCAGTATCCTCTTCTTCTTACTCACTCTCAACTTCTCCTCCATTTCTGTTACGCGGAGCATAACACCCTGCGCTAGCGCAAACCCTAACCCAAAGGTATAGGCTATAGGGCAAGGGGACGAGATAGAGTATGAGGATGATCATGGATGCTTGCCCTCAAGCATGTCTGAGGCAAGGTCGAGTTTGTCAAGAGGAGAGGCTTCAAGCACGTCTGAAGCGTCCTCAAGAGGGGAGTGCCAACAAGTCCTTACTAGAGCAGGTGAACACTGTAGATTGAACCAGGTCGGACTGAGGGTTCGACCTTCAGCTACCTGCACTATATATACACGAGGACTCATGGTTGTGTTGAACAAGGAGTGGTGTGGCGCAGCTGAAGGCAAAGCTACAAAGGAGCAAACAAATACTCCAATAGAATAGAGGACTTACAACAGCTCTCTTAGGCTGCTGAGAGGGAAGACTCAGGAGGCATAGAAC
>KV429075.1:57429-67714 GCA_001632345.1 Daedalea quercina L-15889 | reverse complement strand
TATGACTTCGCTTTTTTCATGTCATACAGATATGTCATGGTTTGTAAGTAGTCACATGTTGGTATCTGCTCATGTATATATACTGGGCTGTCTGCCCCTCAGAATGCATCAACTTCTAACACTCTCCAGTGCGCCTCAGGAGTCTTCCCTCTCCTATACCTCTGAGTCTGTTAGGTCTGTCCCTCTGCTTACTTTCTAGTAGTTGCCTACTGAAGCCACTCCTTTTCCTATTCCTTGTTTAACATGTCTTCAATGCAGCATGCTGCTGTCGTATGGTGAGCATAATCACCTCATAGATACATGCAAGATATACACAATTGGAGACATACATTGAACACTGGCAATGCACAGTGACTGGAGTCCGGACACATTTGTGCTCGGCCCGGTGGGTGCTTGGAAGCTGACCCGTCCCACTTGCCATATATGGGACCTGGGACCTGGACCTGAATTCACGTGACCTCGGACCTCGGACCTTGCATCACGTGACCTGAAACCTAGGGCTCGGACCTCGTACCTTGACTCGTTATTTGACAACGATAAATACTGTCATACCAACCATCGCACTCGTCCTCTATCCACCACTATGGCCGACGGGGAACAGAGTGCGCCGAAGATTGCGCTGAACGACTCTGCAGAGCGCAAGTTTGAGATCATAACGAGACGCTTGCAAGAGGTCCTGGGACCGGATACCATCAGGGCCATTCTCGCGGAGAAACGGTCACCAAATTGTTACTGGGGTGAGTGCATACTGCGTTGCGCGTAGCCAACCGCTCATTGTTGTCCTAGGAACCGCGCCTACGGGAAGACGTAGGTGTGCTGAAAACTGCCTGCTATGATCAACGATGCTCACTCAAAGTACCTCCGCTCAGCACACATTGGATACTTCGTGCCATTGACCAAAATTGCTGACTTCCTCCGTGCCGGCGTAGAAGTCACGATTCTCCTTGCGGGTGCGTTCTATGCTTTCCAAAATGACTCGGACATACGATGTCCTGTTGTTTAGCTTCGCGTGCAACTCTTACGCCGCTTTCCAGATGTACACGCTTTTCTCGATAATCTCAAGGCACCTCTTGAGCTCGTCGCTCACCGCACAAAGTACTACAAGCACGTTCTTCTGAGCGTCTTCACATCGCTGGGCATACCAACCAGCAAGCTGCGTTTCGTCGAGGGCTCTTCCTACCAGCTCACGAAAGAGTACAACATGGACAACTACAGGCTCTGCTCCATCGTCACAGAGCACGATGCTAAGAAGGCAGGCGCGGAGGTAGTGAAGCAGGTCGAGAGTCCGCTGCTGAGCGGCTTGCTCTACCCGGGTATGCAGGCATTGGACGAGCAGTACCTCGGGTGTGACTTCCAATTTGGTGGGATCGATCAGGTGCGTTCCTCCTCCGCCATTCCACGAATGCAACTCGTCTCAGTACGAGAATGCACCCCTCTCCAGCGCAAGATCTTCACTTTTGCCGAGCTCTACCTCCCGCGCCTCGGGTACGCGAAGCGCGCGCACCTCATGAACGCGATGGTGCCGGGACTGGGCGGGGGCAAGATGTCGTCCTCGGACCCGGACTCGAAGATCGACTTCCTCGAGACGCCCGCGGAGGTGCGGCGCAAGATCAAGCGCGCGTTCTGCGAGGAGGGCAACGTGGAGGAGAACGGCGTGCTCTCTTTCGTCGAGGCCGTGCTCATCCCGATCAGCCAGATGCGCCTCGAGCGCATGCACGGCGAGACCGGCGCGGACGCAGACGAGGGCGCAGGCGCGGTCGGCAGCCAGCGGCCCTTCGCGCTCGAGGGCGCGCCCGAGGGCACCGCCTTCTCGATCAACCGCCCAGAGAAGTACGGCGGGCCGCTGCACTACCAGGTGTTCAACGACCTCAAGCGTGACTTCGAGGAGAGGAAGGTCCACCCCGGCGACCTCAAGACCGCGGTGGCGGACGCGATCGTGCAGCTTTTGGATCCCATCCGGAAGACGTTTGAGGAGAGCCAGGAGTGGCAGGAAGTGGAGAAGCTGGCCTACCCGCCCCCGCCGCAGCCCGAAAAGAAGAAAAAGAAGGTTCGTTCTTACCTAGTGCCACTTGGCTTGAGCGAGAATTCACGTGGATAATGCAGGAGAAGGTGTACCACCCGCCTCCCCCCAGCAAGGTCAAGAACGCTAGGCCGGATCCTGCCGTATCCACGAACGATGGCGATGCCGTGCCCGCTTCTAGCGAGGAGGCACATTCGGCCGCGGAAGCTGCAAAGCAACAAACATAGCACACTGAACGTCCATGAGGGATACATGCTGGGATGAAGAAGTATTACAAGTGTTGTGTGTGTATGGGGCGTAGACATACACTATCATTGAGGTGTTGTAAGCTGGGCATGCTCGTGATGTTGGGGTTATGTATAATGGATCATGAACACGAAGACAGTATAGCTACACGAGGGGCCCATACTATTAGTGAACGCCAGCAACCGTCCGTAGCCCAAGCTGGCCCACGCACGCACCAATACCAAACTTGGTCCTACTGCGGTCTCTGCTGATCGCGCTGCCGGCTGCCCTTCGTCTCGACCTTGACGTACTCGCTCTCCTCCTGCGCCTCGTCCTGCTCCTTGCGCACCGCCATGTACGCCTCGCCGAGGATCTGAAGCGCGATCGCGCGCAGCTGCGCCTTGCTCCTCGGCACCGCCGGGTCCTCGAGCACGCGGTCGCACGTCTCGCGGAGCACGGACTCGATCTCGAGCTTCGTGCCCTGCACACGCCTGCGCTCAGAGGCGACCTTCTACGGCGAGACAGGCGACGGGCACGCACCTTGAACAGCGCCTGAAGGCCCTTCTCGGCGGCCTGCTCCTCGAGCCGGCGGCGGTCCTCGGGGGAGAGGTTGCCCGCCTTCTCGGCGGCCTGGATCTGCTCGAACACGTTCTTGAGGTCCATCGCCGCGCGGAGCGTCGATACCCTGCACGTATCACGACACGCCCATCCTTAACAATAAAGACACACGGGGAACAGGTACGGGCACGCACGTTTCGCTGAAGACATGGTACTTGCCCTGCACGTTGTGGAGCCACCCGCCGACGCCGAGGAACGTCTGATTCGTCGCAAGGTACTGCTTCGCCTTGGAGACGTAGACGAAGCCGATCGCCTGCAGTAGCTCTGCGCCGTACGACTCGCGCTTCAATTCCCTGTGTGCTGATTAGCGAAAACTGAATGGGCACGGGCGGAGGGACGCACTCCGCCTCGAGCTGGCATATCGTCCGGTAGCTCTGCGTAACATGCGCGTCGTTCGGGCCCGTCGCAGACTCGGCGAAGATGCCGAGCTTGCGCTCCAGGTTCTCCACAAGCTTCTCGACCCGCTCGGCGCGCGCCGCCGCTTTCTGGGTGGCCGTCAGTCGACGCCTTTCATCCTACCACAGAGTTCCGAAACTCACCTCCGCGGCAGCCTTCCGCGCTTTCTCCTCTCTCCGCGCTTTCTCCTCCGGCGAGAGTATTTCTCGCCCTTTTGCGTCTCTCTGGATGAGCTTGCCCTCCGCGTCCTCCTCCATCTCGTCCGCCTCCTGCAGAGCCGTCTTCATGTCCTTCGCGAGACTGATGTGCCCAATGATGGGCACGAACCGCTCGCCGCCAAATATCGTTCCGAAGACTTCCTCGGGGTCCACGAACCCGCCCTCCGGCGCACTATCCTTGGACCCAAACTCATTGTACTTCCTGCGCAGCTCAGTGTCAGATAATGTCTGGTAGGCGATCGCGATCTCTTTGAAACGATCCTCCGCGTGTGGGTCGTCGCGGTTCTTGTCGGGATGGAACTTGATAGCCAGACGTCCTACAAGAACAGTCGTACGAACTCGTCAATACAGCAGGATGGTGTGCACTTACGATAAGCCCTCTTGATGTCCTCCGTACTCGCATTTACTGGTACACCCAGGAGTTCGTAGTACCCGGTCTCTAGCGGCTTGTCCTGGGTCCCGATCTTTCGACCTCTCTTCGGCGTCCCCGAACTGCTCGCGCCGTTCCCACTCTGACTCCGCGAGGACGCATGTCCACTCGTTCCCGACACGCTGTTCGCAAGACCTGGGACCTGATTTGGATAGAAGGCGTGCGTGAAGACCTTGCTACAGCTAAAGCAGCGGACGTTGAGAGACGTTGCTGGTCGTGGAAGAGGCTCAGGTACGGGGAACTCGAGCGGGGACGAGCAGTGTGAACATGTCGTGGCGATGTGAGGTGCGAGGGGCCGTGACTGAATGGTCGGGTAGGTGCTGCTCATCTTGTCTGAGCTGCGAAACGGTGCTGGGTAGCCTTAATGTACGTGCTGTTCGTGAATAAGTGACGTCTTGTGCCGGGAATAGGACCATGGCTATGAGCGGGGGTCAGACAGCTCTATCGATCACTTACTGGTCGTGGAGGGCGTTTGTCGATTCCGCCCCCGTATGTGAGTGCAAGTTAATGAGCTATGCGTGGCTGGGTCCAACACAGTCTGCAATGACCGTGCGGCGGCACATGGGTGGAGCCTGGAGGTAAACCAGATTGAGATTGGTGGCGCGCAGCGCGCTAAGACACATCCGACCAGTGACACCGGGTTAGGGTCCTTGCCCACCAACTGACATAACTGAGCCACATTCTTATCACTTCGTACATATTCTACTTCACGACAACAATCTGCACTGGCAATTCTCGTATCGAACAAAGACGCGAGCAACACTCGCAACAGTAGCATCTGGGCTACTAGTACAGGGCATCCCGTTAGCCATTGCAACTCAGAGCGACCTGCTCCCTGTCCTCACCTGCCGAATGCCGTCATACAAAGCCTTGCCGGGCATACAACTAACACATCGACTTATCCACTGGCATCCAGCCATGGACCCATTGTCTTGTCGGTCTGACTGCGGATTGGTCGTGGTTCCCTTCAACATTTGACAATTCAGTGCATCACGGACCCGATAGTGGTACTCGTCCGTAGCTACCTGAGGACATACAGTGTTTTTGTTTTTGGGCTGGAATAGCATGTGCCCGAGACTCAATAGAATTCGGTGCCCCAAGCACCAGTAAATGACTGTGGGGTAACGGTAGGTGTGTGGCGCGAGGCACTCAACCAGGAATGTTAGCGGGTAATAGAGTATCATGATACGTATCATCCCGGTATGCACCTTGGTCTGCAGCCACTCCGACTCGGAGTCTACTTGTTGATGCACAGATTCCGGTGACCCATACATATGTAACTAGAATATAGGGATATTGATATCCACTGTAAGTCTTGTCATGTGTGGAATCCTTCTTAGATGCACACACTGACATATGCATGATGTTCAGGTGTTGTAGATGTTGAGTCGACACAAGTGGGCTGTCTCAAGGTTGAATGTACAGGCCTCTATCCACGGGTAACTCTCATACAACATCAATTGCCCAACATTTGTTATGTGGAACGTAACACCCTGCACTAGCGCAAACCCTAACCCAAAGGTATAGGCTATAGGGCAAGGGGACGAGAGAGAGTACGAGGATGATCGAGGACGCTTGCCCTCAAGCACGTCTGAGGCAAGGTCGAGTTCGTTGAGAGGAGAGGCTTCAAGCACGTCTGAAGTGTCCTCAAGAGGAGAGTGTCAACGAGTCCTTGCTAGAGCGGGTGAATGCTGTAGATTGAACCAGGTTGAACTGAGGGTTCGACCTCTCAGCTACCTGCACTATATATACATGTGGACTCATGATCAAGTCAGAGCGAGTCATATCTATCTAGCCAATCAGAGGAGGGAGAGGATATGACTTGACAGAGCGCCCAAGCATGAGTCAGTCTGAGTCAGGTGTGAGTCATAACAAGTCTTGGACAGATAAGAGCACATGGTCAGGGTCAAGGGTGAGAAGAAGTGCCGTGGGTTGAGCCATGCGTACGGTTGTTACGTACGCCGCATTTGTTTTCCCTTTATTTTCATCCTCTGTGCACTTATGATACCACTCGGGGCTTATCCCCTCGTGACCTTACCGTACCCGAGGCTCAACCCATGGCGCTTCTTCTCACGCTCGACCCTGACCATGTGCTCTTATCTGTCCTGACTCGTTGTGACTCATACCTGACTTGGACTGACTCATGCTCGGGTGCTCTGTCGAGTCATATCCTCTCCCTCTTCCGATTGGCTAGATAGATATGACTCGCTCTGACTCGACCACGAGTCCTCATGTATATATAGTGCAGGTAGCTGGAGGTCGAACCCTCAGTCCGACCTGGTTCAATCTACAGCATTCACCCGCTCTAGCAAGGACTCGTTGACACTCTCCTCTTGAGGACACTTCAGACGTGCTTGAAGCCTCTCCTCTCGACGAACTCGACCTTGCCTCAGACGTGCTTGAGGGCAAGCGTCCTCGATCATCCTCGTACTCTCTCTCGTCCCCTTGCCCTATAGCCTATACCTTTGGGTTAGGGTTTGCGCTAGTGCAGGGTGTTACACTCCGCGTAACAACAGTAAGGTCACGAGGGGATAAGCCCCAAGTGGTATCATAAGTGCACAGAGGAAGAAAATAAAGAGAAAATGAATACAGTGTATGTAACATAAGCCCCTTTCTATGGTCGACAACCTCGACAACCTTCTAAGATCCTTCGACTCCTCTGAACATAGTCGTCCCATCGCAATGGTATGTGAGGCGGGCGACGACTTCTTCAGTCTCTGGGGACAGGATATCACCAGTTTCTGACCCTCCAGATGATGGGCGGGGCTCCGAAGTGAGCAGTTGTTGACAATATCGGTCTGCATGTTGTTCAACTGACTCTTCTGGGTTCGGAGAATCGGTTAGGAGTTGGTGGGTGATCCATCTTCGCTCTTCAGTGGTGAGAGGTGGAGGGACAATGGGCAGGGGAGTCGATGCTGAGTCGTGGGCTGTCTCGAAGTCGTCGTTGACTGTCCAGTTCCACGGTGGGATGTTCTCGTCAACACCAGTGGGGGAATCTCCAATCGGGGTCATAGGGCGCTCAGCAAGTGTTGTTCCGAGGTGGGCGGCAGGGTATGGAGTAAGAGGTCGAGGGGGATAGTCTCCTCGTTCCTGCAATGGAGCTCAAGCCCCTACCAATGATGTCTGGTCGATGAAGGGGGTGCCTTCTACCCTCATTTGGTCGAGGGATGCTCAGGCCTCCTCTCACGAGGCGTAGGAAGTGACCAGGGCTGTCCCCGTATGGAGGGACTGTTCAGTGGCCCGCTGCAGGTCATAGTATGCACCATCGACCCTTCCTCCATGTATCACAAACCATTGGGTCATGTTCTCCAGGGCAATCCGCTTTGTATGGAAGTAGACCGGGATCAGGTCGGTCAGGTAGTGATTCATGATGGGCCAACTGGCAAGGAAGAGGTGATCGGCAATGATGCACCAGGAGCATGCAGCGGTCGGGGTGAAGATGTTTGCCCTCATGAGATTGGCGAGGGTGCGGACATCCGGAGGTAGGGTGTGGGCTTCCACCTCGTTGGTGGAGCACATTCATTTGGTGTGCCCAGGTTGGCGGCGGCGTCGAGCCCGAGGCAAGCGATGCAGGGGAGTAAGGAGTTGCTATTGTGGCTACGTCCTCATCAGCGAGGTGGGGAAAGGTGCAGGAGATGACAAAGTCACGGGTGTATTGGACATTGTGGAGGGGGACCATGTCATGGGCTGTGGCTCGGATGACTACCTGGTCCTCGAGATCACAGAGACGGAGCATCATCGTCCTTGCGGCCTGGTTCCTCGTGCTGGCATACTCATGAATGGCATCCTCGAGTAGGTCCTGTTGCGTGTAGAGGTCGATGGCCGCATCGAAGACCTGGGTGAGGGCGTCCATTCCATGTAGAGCGTCAAGTGTTACATACGCCATATTCATTTTTTCTTTATTTTCATCCTCTGCGCACTTATGATACCACTAGGGGCTTATCCCCTTGTGACCTTACCATACCCGTGGCTCAACCCATGGTGCTTCTTCTCTGACTCGACCCTGACCATGTGCTCCTATCGGTCCTGACTCATTGTGACTCATACCTGACTCGGACTGACTCATGCTCGGGCACTCTGTCGAGTCATATCCATCCCCACCTCTGATTGGCTAGATAGATATGACTCGCTCTGACTCGACCGCGAGTCCTCATGTATATATAGTACAGGTAGCTGAAGGTTGAATCCTCAGTTCAACCTGGTTCAATCTACAGTGTTCACCCGCTCTAGCAAGGACTCGTTGACACTCCCCTCTTGAGGACACTTCAGACATGCTTGAAGCCTCTCCTCTTGATGAACTTGACCTTGCCTCAGATGTGCTTGAAGGCAAGCATCCTCGATCATCCTCGTACTCTATCTCGTCCCCTTGCCCTATAGCCTATACCTTTGGGTTAGGGTTTGCGCTAGTGCAGGGTGTTACACTCCGCGTAACATAAGGTCAAACTGATCTTAACGCTCCGCTTGTTCAAGCGCAGAGCCTCCCCACCCTTACACACTATCCTGGGGCCCCACGTTCTTAGGGCTCCCCGGTCACCACGGACTACCGAGTAGAGGTTGAACCCGTTGCATATGGGCTCCCCACACTTGACGACCTTTTCTGGAACAATGACCTCCACCTGTTTGAGATCAAATCAACCGGTGCAGGACTCGACCGGTACGACCCGGTCCTCGTTCAAAAAGCAACCAAAGACGACGCTCCCACCTGGAACTATCTTAACAACGAACTCAAGGCTTCCCAAAGCTTGACCAAGAAGTTCCTCAACAGCAGAAGACGAATCTCTGAATGTATCCAGGAGATCCATGAACAGAGGCCGGTGAAGGACACACCCGCCACCATCCAACGAGCGGCTTCGCAGAGCCAGCCGGCAACCCCGATTACCTCAAGAGTAACCTCTCCAGAACCCACCCGAATGACTGCAGGCCTGTCCCACCTGACCTCACCTCTTGCAGAGAGTGACGACCTCGCCACAACAGGCAACAAATCCAAACAGACCAATGAACCAGAGCCGATAGCTGAGGCATCCGCTCCCAAATCCGAATCTGACTCAGACTCCAATTCTGACGACGAAATGACAACCATCGCTGAGCTTCAGGCTCAAATCAACCGCCTTTCAGGCTCGATGAAACTTGACGTCCCAAAACCAAAAGGTTTCCAGGGGAAGTCCGACAATGTAGGGCCATTCATCCAACGGGTGGAGGCCTACTTCAATGCCACTGGGAATGGCCAAACCGATCCCCAATGAAAGATCAACTATGCTGTACTGCTCATTGACAGTGACAGCGACGTGAATTACTGGAAAGACCTCCACTATCTGGAGGAGGATGCAGCGCAGGCTCAGGGCCAGCACCGATTTGACACCTGGGAAGAATTCAAGGATGCCTTCAGAAAGGCCTTCCCCATTTATGCAGAAGGAGACAAGGCGCTCATGACCCTAACCGGTGTGCGTCAAGGGAGAATGCCAATGATGGCCTTCATCTCGAAGTTTAGAACTCTCGCTGCAAAGGCAAAGATCACCGATGACACAGTCCTCGCTGCGCTCTTTAAGTGAGCTGTACGCTCTGACCTCTTCAGCAAGATGCTTAACCTCGAGAACCTGCCCAGCACTATGGCTGGCTGGTACAACCTTGTCCTGCAACTCAATTCACGCCAAGTCTACTCTGGAGGATACAGTGGAGGAGGAGAGCAATGTTCTTACCAGAACACTGGATGAGGAAGTGGCCGACTCAACGAGCCCATGGACATTGATGCCATGGCTCCCAAGGAACACCAACACCACCAAGAGCTGGGCCTCTGCTTCTATTGCCATAAGCAAGGCCACCTCTTCCATCAGTGTCCTGAAAGGAACAAGAAGTGCAAGGAGAACCCCAAGCACTGCCAGCCCAGCGAACCCGCCTACGTCCGAGGTCTCTTCAAGGACCTACCCATAGAAGACAGAGCTGCACTCTTCGAGCAGCTCTCTGAGGATTTTTGAAGGGGTCTGAGAACTCGATGCACTCAGACCAACGACCGTATGCACTCCACATCTCTCATGTAGTAACAGGAATCACGCAATCGAAAGCACTTTATATTCCCCTTACTGTGAGAGGAGTGCACAAAGACATCAGCATCGAAGCCCTCATCGATAGTGGTGCAATGGCAACCTACATCCACCCACGCCTCGTAATCAAACTACGCCTCTCGACCACACCACTGGCACGACCTATTCCCGTCTTCAATGTGGACGACACCCCTAACAAGAAAGGGACCATCACTCACTCTGTGGCCCTCCGATACCGATGGAAGGGGACAACCAAAGTCGTCAAAGCCTACGTAGCCGGGATAGGATGACAAGACATCATCCTGGGCCACGAGTGGCTCCAAAAGGAGAACCCTGTCAT
>KV429075.1:0-51600 GCA_001632345.1 Daedalea quercina L-15889 | reverse complement strand
GCTAACCATACCAGGACAGATGAACTGATCTCAGGTAAGCTGGTTCGGCTAACAGCTGAACTGGTAGCAGTTCAACAAAGAAACCCTTGATGAGTACAAGCGCGCACATCGCCTGGCCCTCCTCTACGGATATAAAGAGACACACTGACTTGGAGCCGTCAGGATCTCACCCCCTGAGACAGACAGCACTCCTCAGACCAGTACATGTCCTCCTCCGCTGCCTGCGACTGCCTCTCCCTTGACGCCTACAACAAGCTCTGGATCGCCACCCAGCTCCCCTATGTTGGACTCAACCGCACCACCCACATCCGACTTGACCCTGCCTACGGTTTCTGTAACCGATGCCATTTCCAGGTGAGACTCGAAGGGCACGACGAACGATGCCAACCACAAGGGCATCGGCCTTGGCCTACACCACAGCCATCGACCACTCCACCCCAGCCGCACCCTTCTCCCTCCTCGACACCTCCCTCAAATGCAGACCGCTCCCTGATGGCAAACTCAACTGGCCCATGGTATCCCAGCTCCTCGTCGCTCCCCACACCTTCATCCGAAACCTTGACCATAATGGTCCTCTTGCCGACAACCCCCTTGATGCTCTATGTGGAATGGATGCCCTCACCCAGGTCTTCGATGCGGCCGTCAACCTCTACACGCAACAGGACCTACTCAAGGATGCCATTCACGAGTATGCCAATGTGAGGAACCAGGCCGCAAGGACGATGATGCTCCATCTCCGCAACCTTGAGGACCAGGTAGTCATCCGAGCCATGGCCCATGACATGGTTCCCCTCCACGATGTCCAGTACACCCATGACTTTGTCATCTCCCGCACCTTTCCCCACCTCACTGATGAGGACGTAGCCACAATAGCGACCCCTTACTCCCCCTGCATCGCTTGCCTTGGGCTCAATGTTGAGCAACACTCCACCCTCGACTGCCCTCACTACCGATGCCCTTGCTGCCTCCGCTGCCAACCTGGGCACACCAAATGAATGTGCTCCGCCAACGAGGCAGAAGCCCACACCCTACCTCCAGATGTCCGTACCCTCGCCGATCTCATGAGGGCAAACATCTTCACCCCAACTGCCGCACGCTCTTGGTGCATCGTCGCCAATCACCTCTTCCTCGCCAGTTGGCCTATCATGAACCACTACCCCACCGACCTGACTCCAGTTTACTTCCACACGAAGCGAATCACACTGGAGAACATAACCCGATGGTTCGTGGTGCACGGAGGAAGGGTCGATGGTGCGTACTATGACCTGCAGCGGGCCACTGAACAGTCCCTCCATACGGGGACGGCCCTGGTCACTTCCTACGCCTCGCGAGAGGAGGCCTGAGCATCCCTCAACTGAATGAGGGTAGAGGGCACCCCCTTCATTGACCAAACCTTGTTGGTAGGAGCTTGAGCTCTGTTGCAGGAGCAAGGAGACTACCCCCCTCGACCTCTTACTCCATACCCTACCGCCCGCCTCGGAACAACACTCGCTGAGCACCCTACAACCCCAATTGGGGATTCCCCCACTGGCGTCGACAAAAACATCCAGCCGTGGGACTGGACGGTCAACGACAACTTCAAAATAGCCCACAACTCAGCATCGACTCCCCCGCCCACTGTCCCTCCACCTCTTACCGCTGAAGAGCAAGGATGGTTCACCCACTGACTCCTCACCGACTCTCTGACCCAAGAAGAGTCCATCGAGCAATGTGTGGACCGTTACCGTCGACAATTGCTCGCCTCCAAGCCCTGCCCGTCATCTGGAGGATCGGAAACCAGCGACGTCCTGTCCACAGGGACCGAGGAAGTCGTCGCCTGCCTCACGTACCATCGCAATGGGACAACTACACTCAGAGGAATCGAGGGATCTTAGAAGGTCATCGAGGTCATCGACCATAGAAAGGGGCTTATGTTACATACGCTGTATTCATTTTCTCTTTATTTTCATCCTCTGCACACTTACGATACCACCCGGGGCTTATCCCCTCGTGACCTTACCGCACCCGTGGCTCAACCCACGGCACTTCTTCTCTGACTCGACCCTGACCATGTGCTCTTATCTGTCCTGACTCATTATGACTCATACCTGACTCAGACTGACTCATGCTCGGGTGCTCTGTCAAGTCATATCCTCTCACTCCTCTGATTGGCTAGATAGATATGACTCGCTCTGACTTGACCATGAGTCCTCATGTATATATAGTGCAGGTAGCTGAAAGTCAAACCCTCAGTTCAACCTGGTTCAATCTACAGCATTCACCCGCTCTAGCAAGGACTCGTTGACACTCCCCTCTTGAGGACGCTTCAGACGTGCTTGAAGCCTCTCCTCACAACAAACTCAACCTTGCCTCAGACGTGCTTGAGAGCAAGTGTCCTCAGTCATCCTCGTACTCTATCTCGTCCCCTTGCCCTATAGCCTATACCTTTGAGGTTAGGGTTTGCGCTAGCGCAGGGTGTTATGCTCCGTGTAACAGCTGTAGATACCCAAAAAGAATAATCTGGTGAAGATGTGTGGCTGGACATGACGTGCGAGTGGCTGCGAAGTCGCCGGTTTAGCAACAAGCCCTAGCACCTAGACTAGGGGTTTCTCAGCGCCTCAAGTGTTTTTTGTGGCTGAAACTGACTTGGAGACAGCCTCGGGGAGACCTCGGCTTGCCAGTTGGGCCAGCCGTCCTACAGCGTTCTCTTCGCCTTGTTCGTTGTCTCATTCTGGCAACTTCTAACATTCTGACTAATAAACATGGGTTGCTATATTGGGATGTAGCATAGTATGGGGTATCGACAGAGCGAACGAGAACGCTGTAGGTCGGATGGTCTTAGGAGCCTGGACCTTTCCATGTTTTCTGCGAGTCGAGCCATTCGCAAGCAGCCTTGACCCGGGCTTCGAGATGTGCGTCATTCTCAAAGTTGGGCTTGCGGTATTTCTGTGCACCTCGCCACAGCATCCAGTAAAAATAAAACAGAGGGTGTTCGTGAGGAAAATTAAGATTCTGAACTGCAGGAGTGGAGAATGCAATTAATAGAGTAGTTGTGCGAACGTGTCGTGTCGTACACAGCGACGGACACTGTGCGACAGCCACCGACGCGTTGAGCGGAGTTTGAAGATTGTCACACACTGGTGGCAGACAACAAAAGCAGCATGTCTCTCTCTCAAATTGCACGACATCTTGTCTACCCTCAGCTAATCGGGAACCTATACCAGGATTTGGTGCTTTCTGGGATATAGATTCCAAATAATTCCTATTGAAGGAGCTGGTATATTGCATGAAATCTTGGAGGATTGTGTTCTTAGCGGTAATTTGCTACACACTGTTAGATTTTTCATACCTCTGCTACCTAATGTCTTGGCATATACTCTTGTGTACATTGTCCATGATGTCTTATAAGTATACCAAAAAAACCCACAAGTGGATGGCTGCGTTGTTATGGCTCGAGCATCGGTTTTTGTATCTCCCCACTCTTTGTATCTCCCCTTCCTGAATAGTACTGTCAATGCAACTTTGCGCCAGTCGTGTCCGATAACGACACACGTGACTTCCGAGCTCTTTCGTGTCCCTGCCGACTCCCGAGGCCTCCGAATGGCCACCAGTGCGAGTGGGAGTCTCTCTTTATTCATTACTCTTCCGACGTGTAAGTAATCTCCAGGCCTCTCTGCCTGCTCTCTACCGTCGCAATTGGTGTTTGAAAAGTTATCTGCTTCGTACCTCTGGAAGGATCTCCGGGGTTGTCTAGGCGCATCATAACTTGCTCCAGTCCTGTATGTCCTTGCTATCTCAGGCAACAGTCGGGACAGTAGGATTGCTCTGCAAGACGCTCCTCAAGATTGGCTACTGCTCTTCGGTTACTGTAAACGGTGTTGAGAACCTCTACAATGCACTGCAGAGCGATGAGAGAAGTGCAGGTCGTGGTGTGGTGACGAGTGAGTCCATCCCCAGTCTATCACCCACTTGTTCCTGAGGCGACGCAGTATCAAACCATATCTCAACGTTCGTGCTCCCTCGACTTGGTTCAAGGCGCTCGATTAACATACCTTTCGCATTCAGCATGGACGATCCACTCGCCTGGGGCATCCTTCCGCTCCGATATCATCTTAATACCCGCATGACCAGATGGACGCTAGGAGCGTCAGACATCATGTTTACGAACCCGTGGGTACCCTGAGCCGTATCCACCAAGCGCGTGTGCACAAGCTTACAAGAACCAGCAAGTATAATCTCTGCGTTCTTCCGTAATGGGCAGGTCATCGAGACTTTCCGCGGCAAGGGCGTCTTCCAACCTGCTCTTGACCTCGCGATCAAGAAGCTCAATAATGGAGCCTGGGTGCGCCGTACATGCGAGTGTTTAGGTTCAGGAGCTAATGCGTTTCTTCAGATACATCTTTTCGGCGAGGGGAAAGTCAATCAGCCTACCCGGGCACCGGGACATAGTCCTGTCGACCTAATCCGGTTTAAATGGGGCATGTATGCGCCTTCAGCGCCCCCATCTGACGCATCCCTCACTTACCCACTTCTAGAGGTCGCATACTAATGGAGACGATCAAGCCACCAATCATAATACCCATGTGGCTGACAGGTACGTTCACCTAATCCCATGAGACCTCAGTATCTGAGTATTAACACTTCCCTTGTGTAGGTTTCGACCAACTCATGCCAGAGGGTCGCTCCGCTCCTTGGAAGTTCCTACCTCGACCGGGCGCCGTGCTGAGCATCACCTTCGGCAAGCCCGTCGACAACACCGCCGTGCACGAGACGCTCAGCCTCGCCATCAGCAAGGGCGACATCCCTGAAATCATGCAGAGTACGCATGGTGGTCGCGCGGACCCAGCACGACCGCGTCAGGAGGAGGCTAGCGGCAGGGTTTCGGAGAGCGGCTGGCTCGGGAGCGCGGCGTCGCACAGGTCACAGATAGAGGCACATGGTGCGAGCATGCCGGAATGGCGAACCGCGGAGGAGATCGCGAGGATACGGAGCGCCGTGACGGCACTTCTGCAGAGTAAGGTGGAGGAGCTAGGGAGAGAAGTTGTAGGCAAGCGTGTATAACCGGTGTGGACGCTATTGTGAGTGCCTGTATGCTACGGAGATTGTTGCAATGCAACCTGTAGTTGCACACCCTGTAGTGGCTACATTCTTGCCACACCGTGCTGCATTTGTACCGGACGTCTGTGATTGGACACAAGCAAGCGCAGGAGTCGATGTGAACGGTCTTGCAGCGTCTCAAATTTGAATTAGGTTTCGAGACTGGTGATTCGAAGTATACCATTCATTACAAGTAACATACAAACAAATCACGCGTAGTCTCTTGATGGACCTCAAGTGATTGCTTTTAGGGCTCCATCGAAATCGGCGATGATGTCTGTGATGTTCTCGATGCCGACGGATACCTGCGAAGAGATGAGCAAGAGACTGCGACGAGAGGGGACAACCCACGCGAATGAGGTCAGGAGTGACACCCGACGCAATCTGTTCTTCCGTGGTGAGCTGCTGATGAGTCGTCGTTGCAGGATGGATGACCAGTGTCTTTGCATCGCCTATACAACACAACAGCCAGTGAGTGACAGCCTCACACCCTTGCAGTGGTCCACGTACCAACATTCGCGAGGTGGCTCGCCAGCCGCAGACTGTCAACGACCGCGCTGCCGGCTTTGGCGTCCCCCTTCACTCCGAAGTTCAGCATACCACCATACACGTCCGGTCGGAAAAGCTGCCGCGCGAGGCCGTGTGACGTGTGAGACTCTAGGCCAAGGTAGCTCACCCACGAAACACTCGGGTGCTGTTCGAGGAACCTACGCACACACCGCGCAGGCGTCAGTCCATGGTCCAATCAAGGCATGATAAAACGTACCTCGCGAGCGCGAGCGCGTTCTGCGAATGGCGCTCCGCACGGAGGCTGAGCGTCTCGAGACCCTGCAGGAGGAGGAACGCCGCGAAGGGGTTCATGCACGACCCCAGGTCGCGGAGGACAACGAGGCGAATGACCATTGCGAACGCCAAGGGTCCGAATGCTTGACTAAAAATATGGCCATGGTAGCCCTCCGAGGGCTCGGTGAACATCGGGAACTTCCCTGAGCCAGCCCAGTCAAATTTCCCTGCCGGAGTGGATAGTGAGTTTTGCTATGAGTGAGGGAAATGTGGCCTACCGGAGTCGACAACGACACCGGCGATTGTAGTACCGTGGCCACCGATCCATTTCGTCGCACTGTGCACTGATGATCGACTCAGCAAAATCACTTGCATAGGCATCCAACGTGCGTACCGACGATGTCTGCTCCGTGGTCAATGGGGCGAACCAAGTAGCCTACCAAAGTAAGGCTGAGTAAACCTGTAGAACAAGGGTGGGCTGCGGGAAACAGGGAAATGAACACTTACCGCCCATGCCAAAAGTGTTGTCGACAATCAATGGAATTTTATGTTCATGAGCAATCTAGCGCAGTCTCTCAGTTATCGTCCCTGGAATAAGATGCAATCAGAACATACCTTTGCAAGATCGGGCAAGAGCGCAACATTATATTTCGGGTTGCCGATGCTCTCGACATAGATTGCCTTTGTCTTCTCGTCGATGGCAACGGCGAAAGCCTTCGGGTCGTCTTCGCTCACGAACCTGACTGTGATTCCGAATTTCCTCAGATAGACTGACATACATGAAGCGGGTCAGAACATAACTGATCGTCTGGACGGGGACAATACCTTTGAATTGATTGTACGTCTGAAAGGAATTGGATATAGGTTAGCATAGCCACCGGTCAATGGTAACGTCGATCAAACTCACTCCTCCGTATAAGAATGATCTATTGCCCATTGGTGAATCTCAGCCAAATTGGTGGTGTACGCTCTAACTCACGTCGACACAATGTTATCACCAACACCTGCGATTGCTGATATCGCCATGAATTGCGCAGATTGGCCGCTTGAGGCAGCAACCGCAGCTACTCCGCCTTCGAGCGCGGCAATGCGGGCCTCGAATACTTCCTGCAGCCATCAAGTGCCAGTACCTGTGAGTGTGGGCTCGAAGAGTGTGAGTGACATACGACTGTGGGATTGGCAACGCGAGTGTACATGTTTCCGAACTTCCTACCAGCGAAGAGGTCGGCAGCATGCTGTCATGGATATCGAGTTTGTGCGTGTTCATAGCAGCCCTGGACTCTGAAGGATTACCTCGGAACTGTCGAAGACGAAGCTTGTGCTGGCGTAGATGGGCAGTGCTCGTGCGTTCGTACTTGGATCTGGCACTTGTCCGGCGTGTAACTGGAGTGTCTCGAACTCAGGAGTCCTGGTTTCGTATCAAGATTGAACATTCGAGTACACACTGATAAATGACAGGAAACCCACTTGTAGAAACGTTGCTCTGCCATGATGAAGGAGAGTGGAGATAGCACGGTTTTTGCTGTTCACACCAGCTGGTCTATAAATGCCGTGGCGCGAGAGTCTCTCGCGGTATGAAGGTGCCGTTGGACGAGCAAGCGCGAAAGCTGAACACGACGTATTGACAGGAGGTCTCAGATGTTCCGTTACTTATTACAGCACCAGCTCTATTGTAATGATTAGGGATGTGTGCTATCAGACAGCCAGACTTAGCTAGATGGAATACCATGGTCGATTGGATGTCTCGGGCACCATTTCCACCGTTCCGCTTAGGCTTAGCACCCTCAGCATTCCCGTAACACCTGATTCACATATGGAGGGTCATGGACCCATCAACTCCGTTGGAATCTCCCTATTGCAACGAATGCTAATGGTGAGTAGACAAGATCAAGGAGATGCTACTATGCTAGCGCTCAGACCATCGGTAACCATCCCTCCGCTGCGGTCACGCGATCCAGTACGACGAGCGCTTGCGAGCGACCGGTTGGAAATGCTTGTGTCCCAAGCTCCGAAGTATATACTACAGTCGCCAGGAGCCTCGAGGCCTAGAGGATCGACTTCGACTCTTCCGCAACTCTTCCGATATGAAAAAATTTAACTTCCCTGGGCCAGTGGTCAATGATTGCGGCTATTGCTCTCGGGCGTAACATGAGCGGTAGAGCGGAGAATCGTGGGTTCTGCGTTGACTTCGTGCCACATTGCAATGTTCGCAATCATCCACCTCTCTCGGGAAGTACAATTTCAATCCAAAGGTGCGTGTTCAGCATATAGTCTCCCCGGCGCTTTCGATCTGAGCTCTTCAAAGTTGTGCGGTCGGAAGACCTTCATGAATCCAATCTTGCATGATCCAAGTACTTGAGGACTCGCTGTCCCCGTCGACGGATATACACTAGTCTCTGGCAGGCCGGCTCTCAAGGTGGCATTTCTGAAGGGATGACAGCGGCCGTCTAACAGTATACACTATGCGTAGAAGGGTTCCGTATTCCCCGACCATGGGCGGCGCGCACCTAGCGGCGTTCAAGGTGAAGCTTTTCGCTGACCGCTGAGTGGCTGATCCATACACGATAGTGCCGTGATAGGTCATCACGGAGCATTTGAGCACCACGAGCTCACGAACGCGCTTCTCTTAGTCCAGAGTTCGAGTCGCGAACGCCCGGAGGACGCAGTTTGACCATCTGGTGCGGGTAGTTTTCCCACAAACGCTGTTCCTCCGACGGATACTCTGGTCAATACGCCGCTGCCTCGATGCACTCTCATTGGTCTTCTCTTCGTGCGAATGACCCCGTCCGGAGCCGTGGGTATTCATGGGTAATGTTGCTCTCACCCCTGACTCTACGAAGCGTCGACACTCGGTCCCGCTGGTCATAGGATGCCAAACAAGTGAAGTGGTCGTACACGCGCACATTGTACCATGTACGCCAGTTCCTGACCTATCGTGCTGCATCGAAGGCGTCTGTGGGATGTGGCGGCCTGTACTTCATAGAGGCCCGTGAGACGGAGTCCGAGACCTTAGGAGCGCCGGGTTTCATGTCCATCCCTGGAGGGCTCTGGGGGCGGAGCGGTGGAGACCAAGATACCGATGCGGACGGGCGAGAGCCATGTGCCCAGCGAGGGGAGGGCTGCCGAGCGGCCCTTTGCCTAGTGTAAGGTGCGTGGCGCGAAATAGTCCTCGATAGTCTATGTCTGAGATAGGGGTTTGACAGCTTGCACGCTGTGATTCATCAGCTTGTGTGACTTGTAAACGGGCACTAATTTGTCAGACAAGGATATCTAGACTCTCGAGGCACGAGGGTCGAGGGAATTGTCTACGGCCAACTTTCTGCTTCAACAGTTCAAGGCTTCGACTGTCCGTTCACCTCTTGATTTAGAATGCCCGCCATGAATTATCTAACGTCTGTCAACATGAGTAGGTATCCGGCTGCATCAAGCATCGGCTCAGTACGATCTTGTCAGGGTCGAGAATTTGTACGTATCGGTAGAGCCGACCTCTGATAGCGCAGTGACATGACTACAGTCGCAGAATTCACCGAATCGCAAGTGCCAACCGACTTCGGAAGAAGATAGCAGCGCAGCGCCAGCATTGGCAGCATCGGGCGAGAAGGCGACTGACTGCACGACGTCTGTGTGTCCCTCGAGTGGCTGCTCGACGGCGGTGCCTGTCCGTGTATCCCAGATGAGGCCGATTTGAACAGTGTGACACTCCTGTTGACGGAGTTGCAGTGTGGCGGAGTATAAACCACCTGCTGTTGGCTTCGGGGAAGCGAGCGCGCCGAGTGCTGCCGGTAGGTACTTAGGTGCAGGCCACTGAGCTGCGACGACTTGGAGGAGCGAATGAAATCACCCCAAAATGGCTAGCAGCTGAATCCCCGTAGTGTACTGCTTAGGCTGAGCCGATACGGTCAATGGAGCAAATATATGAGGTAATTATCTTCCATGCAGATGGATATTATTGAAACGTCACCGAATCGTCCGAACGGACCGCCGGGTGTAAGTTGAACGCTTCGAATCCCTCTTCCATGACACGAATCATTCGGACCCTGGCAGATCGAGAATAGCAGTAGTAACGTAAGAGGCGCAGTCGCAGCGTACGCTCCACACAGGAATGCTCGACCGTCGACGACTAACTGCTCCCGGATGTACCGGTGGCGCGCTTCCGGTTTCAGCCACATGCCCTCGCTGGTGGAGGCTGGTGGCATGGAGATACTAGTCCAAGTTGAGCCAACTCCAGAAGTGATGAGTACAAGCATTCATCCTGATTATCAGCTTCTACATTTGCGGAGTTGTTCTTCGCCCGTGAGAAGACTTCGGGAGGTGCGGCGAGCTCGATCTGGCGTACGTACTGCACACACACTCTCACAGTCCGTTCCCCGCCACCCCCGGTGATGGACGCTGGTATGATTCGAATTGTCGCCGTCATCATGTCTTTGCCGTCGAGGCCCCCTAGGCTAGCCTGACTCGTGTCCACCCTTACTCCGCAGCTCTTTCCGATATTAGAGGCTTCCATGCCGACAACACACGCACGTCTGCTCCCTGGGCCCGCACAGCACCATTACCAGCCTTCGGCTGGGAACCATTCAAGAGTTCTGCAGACCGCCCAAGGCAGCACTCCCCTTTCCACGACTTTGGCCAGCCGCAAGTATGGAGGCCGGGAGTCGCCCTCGTCTACCCATCCTTCCTTTCTTTCTCCTGCTGCAGACTGGCTTGGCATGCCTCCTTGCGCTCTCACCACCTAAGCAAGTTCGGATCGCGGGCTCCTTTGCGCTGACTGCCTTCGTCGCGGTCGCATACTGCTGCACAACAGGGGTAGCCCCCCGAGACTACTCGATAGGCAACCTCATCATGATCCAGACGTTTACCGCGTACCTCCTCCTCTGGCTCGCAGACCCCGTACGTGACTATCGCCATGAGCGCGACTACGTCACTGCCACGAAGCTTCCCTTCGGTCGCCGAGTGTGGTGGCTGATATGTATCATTAATAACCCGCGAGGGATCGGTTGGTCCTACGAGGTACGCACGGCGACCACTATGTGGTATGTGTTAAAAAACCGTTGACTTAACGTATGCTTCGCGGTAGGTTGCCCATCTTCCCTCTCGGCCTAAGAGTCCCAAATGGATTTTCGTCGTCCACAAACTGATCTCTGCCCTCCGCTGGTACATTTTCCTTGATCTGGCACAGGCTTACAACAAGTCCCCGCTACGAGCCGTGGCCGAGTCCATGGTAGGCCCAGCGGCCTACCTTTTGCGTCCCATCTCCATCATCTCCCGATTCAGCAGCCTGGTCGGGCTGCTTGCGTTGGAGAGTTCCATAGGCGCAGCAGTATCCGTCGCACTTGGCATCTGGTCACCACGGGATTGGCCGGATATATACGGTAGCTGGTCGGACTCGTACACGGTTCGACGATTTTGGGGGAGAACCTATCATCAGCTTCTTCGACGGGTGAGCGCCTTCTCCGATGTTTAGAAGTGGCCTCAACTCACACTAGCGCAGCTCACAGCTTCCTGCGGCAAAGCGTGTTGCCGTGCACTCGGCCTTCGTCCCGGGACCCGCGCATCCTCTTACACTCAGCTCTATATTGGCTTCGCTGTGTCCGGATTCCTCCATTGCGGAGGCGACCTGATGGTCAGCCCGTATCTCTTCGGTGCATCCTTCCCGTTCTTCATGTCGCAGGCCGTGGCGATCACTTTCGAAGATGCGGTCATCGGCCTGGTGCAGCGGAGCGGTGCCAAGCCGCCGACCGCCCTCTCGCGCTTAGTGGGGTATTTGTGGGCCATTACCTGGCTATGCATTTCGGCGCCGCTATATGTCAGCTGGAGTCTGCTCATTAGCCTCTCCCTACCGAGTGTTACTACGGCTGCCGCTGAGTCCGTAGGTTCTTTCGTGAAGGGCTTGAATCTGGTACAATGAGGCTCAGGATTACTCGCATCATCAGACTATGTTTTCAGTAGTTAGCAGTCGTAGACATTCGGGACCGAAGGTAGTAACAACCTACAGCTCGAAGGAGACTTTCACGTGTGTACATCTTTGATTACCAATAGCGTGATTCCTTGAATATCGCAACCAGATCTCCAAGCGTGTGAGGCGTTACGTACTTTTTGTAGATTGGGATCTACCAGCTTGGTCGTACGCTCCCTGCGGCGCTGGAGCTCACAGTCGATCAATGACTCTACCATAATCGTAAGGAAACCTAATAGCCCTCCCAATGATCAGAAGAAAGCCTAATTGACAGTGTAGTTACGAGTGACATGATGATCTTCGCCGAGGCGTTTCCGAGCAAGTCGGAATGAGCTTAAACGGCACAAAAAGTCACAACATGACCTGGAGACGATGGTTCGATAAGGCTTCTTCGCTCTGTTTTCAGCGGAGCACGCGACCGAAGAAGTCACGATGAAAAACGACTTATCTATATGTTGAATCTAGCGATTTCCGTAGCAACTACAAGCTGGGTCGGCTGACTAAATCAAGGGAATTGCCCTATTAATCCTAGTCACATCATACCCTCAAAAACGCTGTGTATGAGGACGTACAGATACTTAGTGATTCTCACTCAGCTATTTCTGAGCGAGCACCGAGTCTAAGCAACGGCCTTCGCCCGCGTACATACATAGTACCAAATCGCTCAGATGATCATTCGTATCAGCTCTCGTCTTCTAGGATCCAGCCCGTCAGTAGTTACGCGTGCTTCCTTGCACAATGAGACGCAAGCATATCGCATCCATAGCTAGGTGCCGCTGTTGCTGAATCATCGTCGCCGTTCAACAGAGTTGATGAGACTTTATCAAAATGTACACGTCGGTTCTCATGATGTAATGTGGGAGGTGGCGCTTGAGTCATGTGATATGAGGTTGAACCCAGAGCGCCGGGCGCTAATTCGCGAGTCTGACAGTGACTAGCATTTACAGTCCAAAATCAACTCTGAGTTGAATCCAACGCATCATGTCTACCAAATCCAATGTACCGTGGACGAAGCTCAATGAGCGTACGATGAAAGCTATATGCCGTGATTTCGGATTGGACCATCCCGAACTCGGCAAGAACGAGCTAGTATCACTATTGCACGAAGTCGAAGTCCATGGCCGTAAGTGTGCCCCTCCATATGCATTAGAAACTCTCAAACGCTCGTTCCGACAGTGGATTCCGTCTCACAACGGATTAAGGGGGAATCTCCGTCAAATGCAAGGCACTCGCGACGACTCAAGCGAGATCCCCTGACAGAGGCCAGCGTTCCGCAGACCACAGATACAGCGCGCTCATCGCCGAAGCAGCATCTCGCCGCCTATGTCTCAATACCGCCTCTTCCTTGGCCAAAAGAGGAGTACGTGGATTTCAGCGAGATCGCTCCTGCTCGTCGAATGGCCCCGCGCTCCACGGCTCCGCGCCCCACCGGAGAGCATAGAGGGAGATTTGTGTTCGATGGCGTAGAATTGGTATCGTCCACTGCTGCGAAGCCACAGAAACCTGTGCAGAAATCTTAGGAGACAGGTCCCATTTCCAGAGGCTAAAGCCGGATCACGCCGTTACTGAAGACCGGCATGGTATCTGACTCAACAAGTGGTTTACGCATGTGCTGTCCTGTTCTGAGGTTCACATGTCTGCACGCATTACGTCCATCGCATATCCTTTGCGCCGTTTGTATCATGTCACAGGCAGGCAGAAAATGTTGCAGTCGCCAATATACGGCGAAATTCAAGGCGCGTGTGTGTACTTAGTACGCAGAGTGGATATATAACCGTATCTTGTATCGCACGCAGGCATCGTTGACATCAGAAATGGTATATTTCATATGTTTCCCTCACTTGCTTCGTCGTTTGCCCACTGCTGAGTACGTACGCTACATGAGTCTAAACCGCCAGCTAGTTGCTGACTACAAATGCGCTGTATTTCGCCGTCAGATCCTACCCTATATACATCATATCAACCGCTTCTTGCTATCTCCACGGCATGTATCCAGAGGATCAGTTCACCTGCGAGTAGCCCAAATCTCCGTTCACACTTTCCTGCATCTTCACGAGCCGATTGAGCATGTTCTTGCCGCGTTGGTCGAGAGTTTCTCGAAACCGTGATTCCTTCATCCAGAACAGGCCATGTTGGAGGATGTTGCGTGCGCGGGTCGCCCCACCGCGGGTGTCACCCATGCATGCATGCAGCGTCGCACGCTTCTGATGCGGATCATACGTCGCGCAATGGAGAATGTTGTTGTTATAGAACACCGTCTCCCCGGCTAAGTCTGCGTCAGTCCGCAGGGTCAAAGTAAGCGCAATACGACGCACGCTTGAGTGTGACTCGAATTGCACCAGGCATGTCAAGAGGGTTCTCAGGGGGGTCTTGCGTCGATGATCGAGCGCGCTGCTCCGGCGTTCGAGGGGTCCTATGAGAGCCTGGAACGACATAAAGGCACGAGTCCTCGTAAAGTGCACTATATCACAACGAGTGAATTGAGAGCAACACGCGGAATAAGCCGAGAACATACGTGTTCCATTGCACCTGTCGCACCGGAGCATCTCAGTGTCCACGTACGCATGGGCACGGAAGTATCAGGAAACGTACTCCACGGTGCCAGACATTCAGCGCCTGTCTCTCCTCATCCTCCGCAGCTTTCTCGCGCACGTCGTCGCGATGCCAGCGCAAGGCAAAGGCGTGAGACTCGGGATTGATCAGCATGTTGAACAGCTCTACGCTCGATAGCATCAGGACGATCTGAGTCTGGACAAGTATCTATTATCGGGCTCACCCATCTGCAGTTCATCTTCGGTACAGCCGAGCAGCCCCCTCACGGCCTCAACGAGCGGATCGGACGTGTACCACTTGGCGAAGGCCGGCTCGCCCATGTCAGGGTGCATGACATGCTGCACTCCCCACGCGTCCGGGCTGTTGGGGTCATACGGCGGGAACTGGCTACCAACCTTCAGTGGAGACTTTCGTTAGACGTACTGGGGCACACTGCATACATACTCTGCGCAGTGCACTTACCGTCCGCCTGAGCTTCCACCCTCCCGAACGGGTATGCGCGATAGCATGTTCCGCGGCGTCCTCCAGTCCTTTGCGAGATACCTCCGGGATGAGATGCGGGATGATGACGAATCCCTCCTCGTCGTAAAGCTGTTTGTATGATGTATCGATAGTCATGTCTTGTTACAGTCGTTGTGCGATATGCTTTGAGATGGGCGCGCCTGAGAAACGCGCCGCGCCGCGGTGTCCGAGCTTCTTTCTGCCCCATGATAAGTATCCCGTCAGACGGTTCGATGTCACTTCTAGGACCAGCCTCGTGTGTATTGGAGGCTCCTCCCGACGGTTATGGTCCTGGCGCACGATGAAAGACCTGGAGAGGTCGTGGACAGCAGCGCTAGTGCGCACCTATATGTACATCATGATTGCGCATATGCATCGTGATTGACGACCTGACGTGACCTTGTCCCAAACAATACATTCAGTCTGCTACTTAACTTACAACGAAGTAGCGTGCCCAACCTAGTACGGGCAATACGAAATTATGTATCGTGGTGGGCTCGACCTAGCAGGGTGGTGCTAATAGTAGAATCGGAGCCGCATATCCAGGGCTCCCAGCAAGATGACAGGCCATGTGGGATGTTCTGACTGTTAGGGTTTGAACGCTGACTCTGGGTTAGCGTTCATCGACATCGTGGAGGCAATCTACCTCGAAAGCAAAGCCTAGAGTGGATTTGCACAGACGAAGACATAGACAACTGACACGATGACTGAAGTCAAACAGGAGGTCGCGCAAGCAGCGACGAAAATCATGGCGCCTTACGGGACTTGGGCGTCGCCCATCACAGCCGACGTGATCTTACAGAGCGTGAGTCTCCTTTTTTCCCCTTACAAGCACTACTTTAAGCTGAAGGCATCGTCAGGGAGGCAACAAATCGGAGCTGTTCGTCGACCCAATTACGTCTGCCATATACTGGATCGAAGGCAGACCCGCCGAGGGTGGACGTGATGTCATTGTCGGGGCCAGCAAGGGCCAGGATGTGTTTGGGAAGGGATGGAATGCCAGGACGGGTGTACAAGAGGTAATTTCTATGCTTCCACCTTGTACAGAACCTGAATGCTTGCGTTGTCGCTAGTATGGAGGAGGTGCTGCGATGGCATACGGAGGCGCGGTGTACTTTTCCAACTATGCAGACAACAGAGTGTACAAGATAGCTGCTGAAGGAGAAGACCCTAAACCTATAACTCCTGGTGCGTCGATGTCAGTCTACGGTGTGGAGCGACACTCATGCCTGGACCAGACAACAAGAACTACCGCTACGCCAAAGTGAACGTGCATCCCAAGCACAATCATCTCTTGGTGGCCGTTCTGGAAGACCACACCAGACCGCTGCCGCAAGATGTAGTCACAACGCTCTGCATCATCAACAGCAAGACCCAGAGCGTCACCACGATTGTTTCTGGCGCCGATTTCTATGCCTTTCCTTCCTTCTCTGCGGACGGAACGTATATCGCCTGGGAGCAATGGTCGCACCCTGACATGCCTTGGGAGGGCTCGGAAATCTTCGTCGCGAATGTCGATGTGAATGATAATAGTGTCAAGCTGAGTGATATCACCTATGTGGCAGGGAAGAAGATCGACATCAGCGCGTCCACACCTGTCTGGGCGTCGAACGATGTTCTTGTATTCACTACCGACGAGACGGGGTACCACAACCCGTGGACCTACTCCGTCTCGTCCGGGAAAGCCGCGCCAGTTCTACCCGTTTCTATAGATGAAGATTTCAACCAGCCGCTACATCGCCTGGGGACCGAGTACAGTGCGCCGCTAGACCAACGTGCGGGACGCGTGATTTATGCGACGCTCAAAAATGATCACATCGCCCTGCGCATTGTAAAGCTCGCTACAGGCGCGATCGAGGACATCCCGTCCGCATACACGGACATTCAGGATCTAAAGCGTGTCGCGGATAATTCCTTTGCCTTCCTCGCCAATAGCGCAGAGGCGCCGCAGACTCTCGTCGTATGTGTCTTGGCCGACAACGCTCAAGTGCAATTCCACGAGGTCAACGTCGCTTCCACCGAAGGCGATGCGCCGAAGATCCCGAATTCGTTGATCTCTGTCGCCCAGGCTATAACCCTCAAAACGGAAGATGGCGAGCCGTTGCACGTGCTGTATCTTCCGCCCAAGAACCCTGCATACGAGGCGCTGGATGGCGAGAGGCCACCATGTGTGGTGGATGCCCACGGAGGTCCCACTGGGCATACTTCGGCGTCTTTGGATTGGAGCAAACAGTACTTTACAAGCCGTGGCTGGGCGTGGTACGTATATTCCATGAACCTACACCACGCAAACTGACGAGCGCAATATTTGTAGGCTCGATGTCAATTATGGAGGAAGTTCTGGGTACGGTCGAAAGTACATGTACGCCCTCCCCTTCACAGATGTACGAGGTGATTCATGACGAGGCACTTGCAGAAAGCGTCTCGAGGGCAAATGGGGTATCATAGATGTGGAAGACTGTACCAGCGCTATGGAGCAGCTTTCCTCTGCGCCATACTCCCTTATTGACCCCAAGCGGAGTGTTATTAGGGGCGGTTCTGCGGGCGGTTTCACGACGCTCGCGACGATCTGCTTCAAGCCGGATGCTTTCGCCGCTGCGACATCACTCTTTGGCATCGCCGATTTGCGCTCGCTTGCCAAGGAGACGCACAAGTTCGAGTCACATTATCTCGAGAAACTAGTGGGAGGCACACTGGAAGAAGTGCCTGAAGTGTACAAGAAACGCTCGCCCATTTTCCATGCAGACAAGATTAAGACTCCGTTGCTGGTGCGTGTCTAGCTGACTTCGACTGCCATGGTTGCTGAACAAGCGGAGTGCTCTAGGTTTTGCAAGGGTCTATCGATCGCGTTGTACCGCCTGATCAAGCTGAAGTCATCGTGAAGGCAATTAAGGAGCGGAACGGACGCGTTGAGTACACCGTCTTTGAAGGCGAGGGCCATGGCTGGAGGAAGGCAGAGACCATCAAGGCTGCCATTGAGCAGGAGCTGCATTTCTACGAAGCTGTATTTGGTATCAAGGGTAAGAGTTCTACTGGCGGTCGTGACTACTCACTTCAGTGAACTTGAATATACTGTCCCACTCCGGATTTGTAGACTAGATCTGTACATATGTGCGATAGGTGACAGCGTCGTTTCTCCTCGATAGCGGAATTTGTGATTTTCAGTGGTAACATCCACTCTCGAGTCTCTAGTGATCCGCGGTCAATGCTCTATTCAAAAAAGGAGGCAGAGTATATAACTTTACTAGTAATCGATATCGCTATAGTATGTGGCGCGCCAGGCCAAGGGCGAGATTTGAGAGGCCGGGGCCGGGACCGCCGGGCCCTCGCAGAGGTCCGCTGCTCGTCATTGCTCGGGCCGCTACGAAGGTCTCGCTTTTGCGACTCGGACGGTGTACGCTCGCTCGACGGTCAATGAGCAAACGGGCGTTGTTCTCATGACTGTCATATCCTCTCCGCTCGTGACTTTGTCTGCCTCTCAAACTTCGCGCCGGCAAGTCAACTAGGAGCTCGCGATATTTTCCTCCCATGACGCGATTGCTATCGCGCCCGCCGACAGGGCCTTCTAGCTAATAGTCACGCAGTAGGCAAACTCCATGGCGGAACCTGGCGCCCTTAAATATTAGGATCCGGACAGAGATCCTGTGAACGTCTCCTTGCAGCCTTCTGCCATGGCCCATCAGTTCTACAAGTGAGTCGCGGGAAGGTCGTCCTCAACCTCCGAGTGTCCTGATCAATGTCTGCGACTGATAGAGCCCCTGAGTTCGAGACTCTTCAGTTGCATGCTGGACAAGAGCCCGATCCTACCACGAATGCGCGAGCGCCACCCATCTACGCTAGTACGAGTTTTGTGTTCAACAACTCTGAAGCGAGTGCTTCTTTGCCTATCGGGACCGGTAGAATGTTGTCGTTCCTGACCTTGCTTCTAGCATGGCGCGGATCTGTTTGGTCTGAGGTCAGTCACCTATACCGTCTGGTGCTTCAAAAGTCTCTAACTATGCTCTAGAACGTTCGGAAACATCTATTCTCGTATCGGTAACCCTACCGTGGTGCGTAGTAGTCGGATTTTGGACGTATTGCATGTAACTGACGGATGATTACAGGAAGTGTTCGAGAAGCGAGTCGCCGCTTTAGAGGGTGGTGCAGCTGCAGTCGCTGCTTCCAGCGGGCAGGCTGCACAATTTATGGCGATCTCAACTATTGCCGGCGCCGGCGATAATATCGTGTCTACGTGAGTTCTTGATAGGACAACCTGCCGCGTAGACTCAATGAATCATGCAGGTCGTATTTGTATGGCGGAGTAAGCGGTTTATCCTTCGAGAACGGTAGACGCTGACGTATCTCGCCCGATATACTAGACGTACAACCAGTTCAAGGGTAAAGCGACCTAGACATCAATGACAAGATTTAGCTTAACACGGCTTTCAGTCTACCTTAAGCGTTTCAATATTGGTGTAAAGTTCGTGACTAGCGACGAGCCGGAGGCGTTCGCTGCCGCCATTGACGACAGGACGAAGGCCATCTATGTAGAAAGTATTGGGAACCCGAAATACAATGTTGTACCGCTCCCCGAGGTGGCGAAGGTTTGTGTTCGCGTTTCATCGTCGTGGCTACCGACCACCAACTCGTATCATGAAGGTGGCACACGACCATGGCATCCCGCTCATCGTGGATAACACGTTTGGTTTGGGGGGTAAGCTCAGAAAGTGAAGTTACGCCTCCGATTCTCATCAATACCTGCAGGTTGGCTGATCCGTCCAATCGATCACGGTGCAGACATTGTCGGTGAGTCTGGATCCTACATTGATATGTGCATAGAGACGATCATGCACCACAGTCCACAGCGCGACGAAGTGGATCGGTGGCCATGGAACTACGATTGCAGGTGTCGTCATTGACTCTGGTATGTCATTCTACGTGTATTGTGGGCCCGACTGAACATTCTCCGTCAGGAAAATTCGATTGGGTCCGATCGGGCAAGTTCCCTACGTTCACTGAGCCGTCCGAGGGTTACCATGGCCTGAAGTTCAGCGAAACGTTTGGACCGATCGCCTTCGCTATCAAGTGCCGAGTGGAAGTGTTGCGCGACCTAGGAGCCGCTCTCAACCCCTTCGGCGCATTCTTGCTCTTGCAGGGCTTGGAGACACTCAGCTTGAGAGCAGAGAGGCATTCGCAAAACGCACTCGCGCTCGCGCAGTGAGTGATTCATGCATCTTATGGCGGCGAACGCCTCCTCTGACGTTGTCTTTCAGATGGCTCGAGCAGCACCCGAAAGTATCGTGGGTGTCGTACCTCGGTCTGACGTCGCACTCTTCGTACAAGGTCGCCCAGAGACTGCTGCGGCCAAACGTCTACGGCGGCGTCCTCAGTTTCGGCGTCAAGGGCGGCCATGACGCGAAGGTCGGTAGTGCTGTCGTTGATAGCTTGCGCTTGGCGAGTAATCTCGCCAACGTCGGTACGTACTTGCAGTATGCATTGCCATGTTCTTCTCATCGCTCATCCTCAACTGGCTGATAGGTGATGCGAAGACACTGGTTATTCATCCTGCGACGACGACGCACCAGCAGCTCACGACAGAGGAGCAGTTCGCGACAGGCGTCACGCCCGACCTGATCAGGGTACGTCTTCATTCGTTGTGACCTTCGTTCGGGTTCTGAATTTATGTCACCTCATTTTGCGGACAGGTGTCAGTCGGCATTGAGAATATTGCTGATATCATCGCCGACTTTTCTGAAGCTTTGAATGTAGTGCCAGAATGAAGCAGGCATTCATGATGGAGGTGTCGAGACTACCAAAGACAAAGTAGACTTATCGCACAGTCACACCATTCAACGGCATGTAAATGTGAGTTAGGAGAACAATGACAGCGGAATGTTCGCAGTACCACAAATATCTGAGACGGGCACATCGCCCCAGTGTCTTGGTTGTTCATCTTGTATCCGGAGTCATACGACCTCTGAAGGTCTGATGGCCTGTCTTGCTCAATATGCGGAGCGTAAGCGAGGTTCTACACTCCTGTCTCAGTTGAGAAGCTGATACGGAACTATGTAGCAGGCCATCATGGCGGATTGCAAGCACAGTAGGCAATGGGCCGGTGGTGCAACGTAAAGCGTCTCCTACAAGTATAGCGATGCTGGAAGCAAGAAGAAACATGCTATGACGGGAAGAAGCCCCGTGAATCCCAGTTGCCGCCTAGGGTGCTGTTTGCACTCCTCAACCTCTCACCGGTTAACTGAGCAACGCGTATGAACAGTGTGCCGTCTACAAGGTCTTGACCATCGATTGTCGCGTCTTGCTTGTCCCCAGGAGCGATGAGTGTCCGGCTGGCCTGTCGCCGTACACCGTTGCGAAGTGAAGTAATGCACGCTGCACCTTGCACAGATGATCATCAGAGTGGGCAATTGCATCTTGGATAAGTGGACGCCATGGATGATCCGAGCTCGTATGTGGATAGGCGAGTTTGCCAGCGTTGGGTTTGTACGATAATAGATTTCGCGGATGGGTACGTTGGGCCGCCCACGAGCTACCCACCACGTCAGAGATGACAGCAGATATGTCTTGAGTAGCAGCGAAACCGACGATGGGCGGAGGGAG
Source organism: Daedalea quercina L-15889 (assembly GCA_001632345.1). NCBI lineage: Eukaryota > Fungi > Basidiomycota > Agaricomycetes > Polyporales > Fomitopsidaceae > Fomitopsis > Fomitopsis quercina. The sequence continues at coordinate 30,140 of KV429075.1, read as the reverse complement.
GCTGCATAGGTTGGTAGGAAAATGCTCGAGGTGAGTGTATGCATTCTTATGCGCACGTACGTTATGACGAATGAGATTGATGCAATACGCGATGACTCAAATTGTTCACTTACAGGTAGAAATCTGCCTTGAATTCATATGGCGTCTGTGTATGCTGTATTCTCCACCCGCAGACACCATAGAGGAGCGCATTGAGGAAGCTCAACTCTTCGATTGCATGGGTGACCGCCTGCGTGTCGCCAGGATTCACTTCCCAATCTTGCGCATGAGAAGCCAACGCCTCGCAACTCAGGCCCCCAACTTGGCAATAATAATCGAATCCTCTAGTCGGGTCGACCTGGGAACTTAGGCAGAGTGACGATGGCGAGAGACTATCGTCAGCCTGTACCCGTGCTAAGATGGTGAAGATAGAAGGGCAATCTCGTCGGGCGGCGGAGTTTGCGGACGACTTTGAAAGCGAGATGCGCTCTTGGGCCGACGTCGAATGAACGCTGTCTGGAACGACATTCTGGTATAGTGCCGGCGGAAAATAGTATAGAACTTCTAGTGGGTGGACGGCCGTTTGTGCAAGTCCTACATCACAATATGTGTCATTCTCCTGATTCGATCAAACTAAACTGGAACATTATTTCCTAACCTTCTGCAACCAATCCAGGCAGGCCAAATTCAAGCCCATAACCTAGGTGTATCATGGGATGGAACAGCCTTGAGTGTAGGCGATTGAGCATTCGGGGTGGCGGTCGTAAGCGTTCCTCCGACTGAAATTCTTCTTCTTCGGCTTCGACGTTTGATTTGAGTGCGAAGATGTATTCCTCGATGGTAGCTACCGCGCCCTTCTCCAACACCCCGTCAGAAAAGAACTGTAGGTAAGCGCGATAATAACTGAAGGCAAAATGATGAGTACTTAGTACGGGCTACGTATGACAGTCACGACTGATGTTCCATTGCCCAGATGGTAGTAGGAGTTTTGACGAGTGACGGCACCTGGGCTTCCTCTTGCCGGACGCGTGTTCTCGTGGAATTTCAAAGCCCTGCTAATCACCGGAGCTGTCGCGCCCATAGCATAGATGGCGAGCAGATGATTGGCTGTATGCCTGGAGATCCATTAATTGGGATACGTCTCGACTGGCAAGAGGACGAACGAATGAAAGCCGCGTTCGTTCGTGAACGGATCTCGCTCTACATGGTTGTTTCCAAGACCGTCGATCAATGCACGCATGGTCTCCTCATCCGCGTCTGGGAACCTCCATGGGTTCGTTTCATAAGGACGTGTTGGCCGCGGAAACAATGCGTCTGTTCTAGGTAGAGCAGCCTTGGTCATGGTCGTCATGCATCTCGAGCGAGACAAAATGCGATCATAATCATGGACGAGACGCCCAACTCTCTGTATCACGGACATCCTTCGTTAACGCGGTGGAGCAGCTATCATTGAAGACCGCATGAATAGCGAGCGTTCTATTGCGTGTCGTCGGTGCTATGAATAGCTTCCAATGGACTAAACATAGGAGATATGATCGCCGTGGAGGTTCTGAAGGCCTTGCGACCGGGCCTCTCTGACTCGGAGGCGACCGAGACAATGTACTTCCCGTTATCGCGAAGCGGTTCACACCTGACGTAGTACTAGTAATCAGCCAATCACACTGCTCATATTGCGCCAGCTAGCTCCGAATCCTAAATCCGCAATGCCACACTTACAGACCGCCGCTAGCGGCTCTCAGGCGGTGGGTATCTTACTCGAAAAATCCGCTGAAGTCCCAAGGACACCCAGGAGCATCCGTTCTTTTGCGTGTCGCCTCTGCCACACGGACGAAGAGTGTACCATCGAGCAGCTCCGCGCCGTCCAGGCCCTCGAAGGTGCCCGCCGCGCGCTCGCCGTAGACTCTGGCGAAGTGCGCGAGTGCACGCTGCGTCTTGGGAAGGTGGTCGTCGCCGTGGATCAATGCCTGTTGCACGACGGACAGCCACGGGTTGGCGGTGTCCGCCGCGGCGAGTTTGCTCCCTTCGGGCTTGGGGGCGAGCGATGAGTCCATCCCAACGTAGAACTCGCGGATGGGAAGCGCAGGGCGCCCGCGAGCTACGTACCACGCGAGGCTTGTGCGGAGGAAGGTGCGGAGGAGAACGGTGGCGGAGGTGGGAGACAGGTATGCAAGGAAGGACGGGAGGAAGATGCTCGACGTGACGACGTGCATTCTAGAAGAACGGCAGTCAGAGCCGCCCTAGTACAATGAACACGAACAGGAGCTCACAAGTAGAAGTCCGCAACGAAACCATCCTGTTTCCAGCCGCACACGCCGTAGAGCAGAGTGGCAAGCCAGGACAGCTCTTCGACCTTGGCTTCCAACACGTCCGCGTCCGCGCAGTCGTCCGGGAGCCAGTCGGAGGCATGCTCGACGATCGCGCTGCCGACCTCCTTGCCGACGCGCTCGAGCAGGTACACCGCCTCGAACTGGTCCTCGTGTGGCTTCAGACCGAGCACACTCGGCTTGAAGCGGTCGTCCTGCGCGACGCGCGCGAGGACGGTGAATACATGCACCGCGAGTGTGCCGTTGCGCCTGAGGTAACCGTTAGTGAGTGACGCTCTTTTGCGCTCATTGAGCGCCATCGAGGAGAACTCCGTTCTCACAGGAGACAGGTCGGGGGCGTCCACGGCATCCTCAGGCACCTCGTAGTCGGACGCTAGCAAGAGGGAGGGCACTTCCTTCGGGTGGACGGCCATCTGCGCGAGACCTAATTATTGGGTGTCAGCCACATATTGGCGGGCTGAGCATAGTGTGTCCCGCTTACCTTCGGCAACCAAACCTGGAATGTTGAACTCCAGGCCACATCCCAGGTATATGATAGGGTGGAACAGTCGCGCGAGCAAACAGTTCACCATGCGTCGAGGAGCACCCGTCTCGGGGAAGCTTGCGCTCCGAGAGAAGACATACTCTTCCAAAGTGGCGGCGTACCCGCGTTCAAGCACGACACCGTGGAAGTATTCCAAATAGGCGTCGTAGTACCTGGAGAATATCAGCAAACGTCCTGCGAAGAGCAAGATACGGATGGCGACAAACTCCTTGTTGCCCAGGAACATGTGATAGTTCTCTTGGGTGATATTCTCAGGCGACTCGAAAGCAGTGAGCAGTCTGGGCTCCTGGATCTTGTATATAGAGTCATAAAGGGGAGTGGAGCCTCCCATAGCAAACACCGCAAGCAGCTGGTGCGACATATGACTAGATCCTGCGCATGAGACGGCGTCAGGGATTTGCAGGTGGCGTGGCGTACTTATGCAGTCCTTGCTCGTTACGGAAGGCATGCAGCTGTGTGTGATTGTCCTTCAGTGCCCTCGTAACGGCGAGCTTCGTCTTGTGGGTAATTCCAGGGAACCGCTCTGGGCATCGACTCGACGGAGGTGACGAGGGCAAGGGGAAGAGACAGTTAATTAGGTCCTGTGCAGACATGGCCTCAATTGCGATGGACGACGAAGGGGGAGCAGCGAAGTGAAGGCTCACTGGCGGCTGTTATCTATTCCACTCTACAATGTAAGGTCGCTTTTGGCTATCGATTCCCGTGCCACCGGTGGATGCCCCCATTGTCTACGGCCTTGCTTTCTGAGGATATCTGCCCCGTCAGGGACAGGATATCGCATGACCGCTGGAAGTAATGTTGCAGCCTACTATAGTTAGACACCAACTCAGCTTGACGCGGGCCCGCGGCGTCGCAGCCTGAATGTGCCGCTATGATTTCCCAAGACGCAGTCGCTGGCAGCTCAAGTTAGACTGCCAGAGGTAGAGGAGGCCTTCGCCATCACAGTATCTGAATACTGCCAGTGTATCGCGTCAGCATCTTTGCCAAGGTCTACTCACTCAAACGCGTAGTGACATCAGTAGATTGAAGTCCCCACGACAGCCACTAAGAGTGGCCGCAACTTATTGGAAAGTTTCGTATTCATGCTCGTGGTCTTCATTGATGCACAGATCCTGTCCAGGTGTTTGTGGGTATGGTATGATAAGGCGCATAGTGGCCCTAGGGACCTGCGGTGAGTTAAAATCAAGTTCACCGGACGGCGGGGCAGTGCTGCGGACGATCCCGAATACCGGAACTTCCCGCCTGGAGTAAGTACTACTAGCTGGAGCTTCCATTTTTGTACACAGCCACCCACTATTACACAGTACACTGCAGCTCGTCGGCGCCGCTAGAAGCGGCTCTGCGCGAGGGTACGTGCTTACTGTATGTAATAATGCATGCGCTGCTTCGGATTCTATCGGTGTTCCTGAATTTGTGTCGTTGTCTTCGAGGCGGAGCCGCACGTCCGCGTCAGCGCCGCCGAGGACCATGGTGGGGACGCTGAGAGCGCCGTTTGTCAGTTCGACTTCTCTGGTCATGCGTTCCTCTGTGTGACGCTTGCGGCTTCTCTAGGTCAGCACAGAGCCGTGACGCAGCCGTGGCCGTCGGGCCGACCGTCATATTTGTGTTCTCAACGGTCAAGCCATTGAAATATTGACACGCCGGTCGGTCAAATATTGTCGTCGAGACTCGGTGAGTGCACACACACAATGTACGGACTACTTCTTGCTTATACTGATCTATCACCAGCCAGCACTATAAGCCTTTTACTAAGTATAGTTTGTACGCGTGCGGGTGTCGTTGATGTACGGCACGCCGTCGAGGTGGACCAACGCCGTCCCCGACATTGACAATAAACCAGTACGTTAGCTTGGAATCGCTGACGAATCGGCCTTCGTCTGTCATGACCGCTGAAGCTAGATGACAGGTTCTCGATCATGACCTGGTCCTGAGAACACTATGCTGCGTTCTCGTTCGGTCCATACGAGGCAGCCAGTGCAGGGACGTAATGTGTCCAGCTTATATAGCGATCGCCATCATGCACAGACAGTCAGTGTTGACGGTCAGCGCTCATCCCATCTCAACCACTTCATAGCCACGATACCCGAAGAATGTCTAGAATCGACGGACTCGCCGATCTGTTTCCTTTGCCATCGCCGCCTCCCTCTTTGTGTCCGCAGCGATTCCCTGGAGTATCTCACGAGTCCAGCACTACACTTGTGAAGTTGCTCAAAGACAACCACGTGCGGTGGCACATGTATTTCAATGACAGGCAGTTTCACAAGTCTGTTTTTGCACTCTCACCATGTTACATGATTCTGACTCAGTCATGACAGCCATGTCGCCCATTTACTGCTAGCGATGTACCAAATCGGTGCGACGCCGAAGTTGCTGGAGGCTGGCTATAGGAACGACTGCACATTTCAGTGCCCCGCGTACGCGTCGCCCTCCGCCATCACGGACGACAACCTCTACGACCACATAGGCGACGAGCGGTAAGTCGCGTACCCGTCTGCCGAACAACGCGAGTCTTACGACATGCTTCAGCTACTACACCGCGTACAGGGAGTTCTTCAACGCAGCCGTCCGAAAAGAGGGCATCAGTGCCTTCCTCGAGAAGTACCTGTTCACGCCCGAAGCCAACGCACCGCCGAAGCGGATGCTCAACCGCTTCCTCACGGGCCTGCTGCACCCGATCATCCACGCCGGATACGGATGCGAGTTTGGGCTGCCCGGTATGGTCGCTGAGGGCCTCGCGCAGCTCTGCACCCAGGATGACCCCACGCCTCAGATGTTTCCGCCCTCCGTCTTCTCCTGGCACGGCGTCGGTGCCGGCACTGCTTCGTCCGTGGCCGGTATCACGACCTCTCTGTCATCCGTCGGTCTGAACGGCAAGGCAAACGGCTCAGCAGTGTCCACCGGCCCTCACGCACTCGAAATCCTAGCGAAGATCGCGAACGACCCTGCGTTCGCCCCGTCTGCAATCGGGATCCCCGTCGAGAACCGAAGAGATTTGTGTGAGGTGCTCGAGGCACGGGGGCCCGAGCTCTTCGAGCTCGTGTCGGCGTGGACCGTCGACGGCGCGGACAAGGACGCGGTCTACCGCAAGATTGAGGAGGTCGTCTGGATGAACGTCGTAGTCTTCGGTGTCGCCGGCTGGGGTAGCCGGCACTCCACGCCCGAGAAGAAGTTCAACGGCGATTTCATTCTGTAAGTCGCGTCTCAGTCCCCGCTCCGCACAACTGCTGAATGGCCGCTTGCAGCCTCCACCTTGTCACGTCCACGCTGTTCCTGCACTCCTACGTGCCGTACCTCTCCGCGAGCTCCATCTCTTCCCTCGTCCGCGCGTTCTTCGGCGCCTCCCTCGGCGTGTACATCGCGCGCGGCCGCCCGGCGCTGCCGATCCGTGACTTCTACGCGTCCACCACCGCCATGCCTCGTGCGCCAGGGCCAGCGCCGACGCCGCACAAGGATGCGCTCACCTCGACGGGCATCACGAACCCGTGGTTCGAGGTCCTGCAGAGCACCCTCGCGCACAAGGACGACCACCTCGTGAAGCTGCAGCGCGCGCTTGCGCACTTCGCCACTCTGTATGGGACGACGCCGCCCGGGCGGTTCGCGGACCTGCACGGGTTGAACGGCGCGGAGATCCTGGACGGGAGCTTGTTTCTGCGCGTTGCTGGGCTGAGCCAGGATAGGGCTGGGTGGATGAGGGAGGGCGAAGAGGATAAGTTCTGGGACTTCCAGGGATTCTTCAATTGTTAGTTCACGAAGGGCGACGATACCTGTCGGTGCCCTGTATCAGTAGCTTATGACGACGGATATACTCACCTCTTCTCAGATGCGCTCCACACGGTGTTTGTGTTTGATGCGGAAACAGCTAATGACTAACAGACTTGGGCAGCGACAACGCCGTCAAGACCGAGTCGAGCATTCAGTGAATGCGCCACGCGGTCCTGGAGGCGTGGTCATGATTTCATAAGGTAGCCAGTTTCCTACCAGCCCAGACACAGAGCAGCGGGCATTCAGAACGCATGCGGGGACCGGATGTGGTGGCCGGCCCCTCTCGCAAGGACTTTGTTGTTGTTGGGTCAACGGTTTTGAAGAGACTTGTGTGCCACCGTCAGTCGGGGGGCATCTGAGTTGTGTCACCGCGACCTTTCGTTTGCGCTCCTGTCTTCAGTCTCTTTGCATTCGCGCCGGAATGGCTGGAATGATTGGGGCCAGACCATGTGCTAGAAGCGCCCTCATCTGGCAGCGCTCTCTTCCGCTTCTGAACCACGATCTGTTGCACTCACGGAAGGTGTTGACGTCAGTTCGAGTCACTGCATGCTGAGTACTTACTACGTACCAATGTTCCTGAGGGGCGCGCATGCTGGTCTTACACCCACACCCGCGCTGCGCTGACCACCCCACGGCTGTGCTGCGGTGAGACAGACATGGGCCCGGGGTGATCGGCATCAACAGCTTGCCCAGTAGGTCTTTTGGTCTCTTGGGTGATGAATTTGCCCTAGGATGTATAGGGGTAGGGCGTAATGTGGTTCTTCTACGTGATTCCTGTATGGCCGTAATAGATAGTGATAGGGGTAGCTACTAGAGGTTGTCATAAGGTAAGAGTCCGTGAGCAGAGTTGGAAAAACATACATAGCGAGGACGCGATCGCTGCGCTCGGATCGCGTTGTCATTGTCATCCACACAGAGGTCCTTGGCCTACAGTAGAGTTGTTTGAAGCGTGTCGTCTCAGGAAAAGTAAAGCCGAAAATTATCGAGAGCGTCCGTGTCTCCGTGTGGATGCAGATACGTCGACGTGTACGCTCGAACGCTTTCGATGAAGGCGGGGAGCGTTGACCGGTAGCCATGGTACAAGCCAGACGAGTGGTATTGGGAAGCAGCATGTGAGCTAGTTACTGGTCGCGCGAAGAAAGAGAGTGCGAGTCTGCGCGAAGTTGGTAACGCTTTTATACGAATTCGTGGTGGCTATCGGATGGCAGACTTGGCCCATTGTTGAGCTGCTGCTACTGCTGTCATATCTACCCAGTGGACGAGCTTGGATTGTTGGAGACAAAAGGCGCGCTACGGGCCGCATATCTCCGCAGTGTCATCCTTTGTGCCAATGGTACACCGGGAGACCGCCGTCACATACTTACATGCGTCTTGGTATTTTCACGCTCTTAGCATGAAATTCATGATGGAGGAAGGCTCGTCAGCATCTCAGAACATGAAGAAGATCACAAGTGGACCGGGTGCCCCAAGACGAGGCCGTGCAAGACGAATTGCATTCCGTAACGCCAGTGCCAGTGCCGCCTACCAGTCAATCACGTGATCGCGTTACGCAAGTACCCAGAGCGGGAAGTCGCATCCGAGCCTGAACGATGTCGGTTTTCGTGGCACAAGTTCAAGCTGTGCTTGCGCAGAATCCCAGTGGCAGTCTTTCAGTCCCCATACATCTGATACCTTGTCAATCTGGCCAACTAGCGAAGATCTGCCTCCTAGGCCGGGAAATCCAAGTCCTGAGACGTACGCGTCGCATGCGGCGCTGTCAGACAAGCTTGCCCGTACAAACCTGAGGGCACAACGACATATCTTCAGCTAAACGGCTCGATTGATGTTTGTGGGAGGTAAATGACTGGGCAGGCTTCAGATAGCACCAGTGCGGTGGGGGTGTATCTCTTGTTGTGAGTCGCGCATCTTCCGAGATTCTCTTGATAGTTCTACGTCAGTGGACATCCAGAATCGAACTTCAATCCCATGACGGTTATGCCTTTTCAATCACAATTGTGAGTCAAGTTGATCTGACATTGCCTCGCGCTCCTGCGACCTTGGACGGGTGCTTCAGTCGGAGCACAGCGGCTGAACGGTACGGCAGCCATGCGTGTCTGCTACGTGCTGTCGAGCTGTGTCTTCCATCCTCTCCGAGTAAGGCTGCGTATCTTAATCTGCTCCGAGACTGTTCCGCTGACACGCTCTATTTGTGGTTGCACACTGGCAGGGCGCCCGAGAAGTGCGTGAGCAGATCGTCAAGCGAGCTATCAACTATACTACAGGTCAAGGGCAAGGTATCACGGCGACGTGTTCAGAACGATTGACCTCAGGCAATCGATGCAGTAGCAATGTCGTTGTGGGTTGAGTGAATACCTGGGATTCCGCACGTACACTGTCAACGAGGAGACGTACCAGTATCTTAACTTCTTACTGTCTTGCGCCCACGTGCACAAAGCCATTAATGTATCTAGCGCAACTGCGTTTGAACCCATCAAGACTGTAAGACAGGTCGCTCCGAGATCGCTCCGAGACGTCGAGGCTTGTGCGGTTATTCCTGCTTGGCATTTCCCTTCTCACCATCTGATAGTCTGTCCAGTTCAATGGAGTGCTGCGCTCCCCTGCATCCAAGCTCTACTTATATCGTTGTAACGATAAAGGGGTGCTGTCACTGCGAGGTGTATCGCTTCGGGTCTCGAAAAGACAGTTGCCATCCATACCGTCGGCGGGGCTATTGCGAGATCATGCAGCCCAGCCCTTCATCGATGAGAAAACATTGGACGAGACGCTTCCGGTCTATCCAGCGTCAGGTGAGTACATTGTCGCCTCCATGTGTGTTTCCTGTAGTTTCCTTCCGTCCTGTAACGAGTGAAAAGCGCGATGTTATATGGCAGGCATGTGTCTCGAATTGTTGTCCCTGAATCTGATGAACACTGTCGATCAAGGACGAAGGTTTCGGTAGGGCATAGATATCACGGCTCTCGTGATACCACGGCATCGTGTTCGACACGGGATGAGATCAGAAGCATTGCCATCGTCAGTATTGGTTTCTTTGCTTCGGGCTGCTTTGATTAAGTTCAAGGTGCTCGCAGATATATTATCGCGCAATGCTCATCGTGATGGCACGCTAAGTCACAGTTATGTCCACGGACACGCTTCCCGCCGCGGAGACGATTGCGCTTCTTAGCCAAACGTGAGTCTCAATTGTTTCACGAATTGCTGGTGAGATTACGAGTGACAGATTCGTGGAGACCTGCTGCATTGTAGCAGCTTGCGATGAGCTTGGTTATAGGCGATATACGTGCCACATTCGCCTTTTTAGTTTGCTCCAAAGCGATCTACTCCTACGATCGCTGTATCACCCTCTCAAGGGAGGTTGGCCTGATATGGCAGGGCCGACGCATGTCGGTCGCAAATGTCCTCTACATTCTCTTACACGTATCTGTAGCGGCGTATCAGTACATCGACGTTGCAGAAGTGATGACTACAGACTGCAATGTGAGGTTGACCTTCCATTTTCGTGATAATAACGCTGATATTACTGTCCACAGACGTACGTCTTGCATAGCCTTGGGCCGCATTCACCTAACCCCGTGTCCTAATGTAGTGGTTACATCTCACAAGTGGTTCAAGGGTGTGCTGCTGCCTTGTTCCATATTTCCAATGGCGGTGAGTGAGCGATCACACCGTTTGTCTGCGCCTTATATCTGCTGTTGTATGCCATAGGTTTCATGGCTCTACGTGCTCACACCATCAACAATGGTTCTATGTGGCTCGCAGCTGTCATCTTCCTGCTCTCCTTGGTCAATGCTGCATTTATTATCGTACGTCTTTTGTTTTCGACAGCGTGTATACTCTTAGACGTCGTGAGGATTAGTATCAGATATGCACACTGGACCCGGTCACGGTACCTCCACCTATTGGGTGCGTTATGTTATCAAATGTGAGCGCAAGAGCCTTGCAGTGCGCTTCCCATCTTCTCTAATATCTAAGAGCATATCTAACCAGAACATGCAATGATGACAGAACGAGTGCGTTGGTCGACAGAATGCTCTCACTTTGGGTTATGCTGATTGAACGTGCAAGTGGTCATTGTTGAGCAAGCATGTACTCTTTTGGTGGTGTCAATCTGGCGTCATGCATCTAGGGTCAATATCATCAACCATGTACGTGTTGATACTAGTACACCCCTGGAGACCACAACGATTCTCCTCAGAGATGGTCAGTACACACCTCTGTTCGTCCAAGTCGGCCACATAGCTCACCACATACGCTTTCTGTGCTGCCAGGTATCATGTACTCTGTGTAAGTTCACGCACATCGTATGTAATGAGAAGCAACTCTGACTTTTGCCAGCACAATTCTCGCCCTCCTAATCGCAAATACTACCCTAAGTCTCGCCTACATTAGTATTGCGATTGTTTTGTCGGACATGTCATATTGACACTATTCTTAGACCTCCTACTACGATAATATCCTGGACAATATTGTCTACTCGTACGTTGTTTGCTATCTACCATGGTCGTCATAGGTCAGCAGAACAGACTACAAGTAATCCTGCTCTCCCGCTTCTTTCTGAATTCGCACGAGGCGGGCACTTCCGACATCGGCAGATCGGTGAAGTCGTCGCAATTATCCGACTCGGAGCTTCACTTTGTATGCGTGGTGGGACATCTTGCAGGCTCACTCCCCAGTAGAGATGTGCTTGCTGTAGATTGCGTAGACATGGACGCCGATCTGGATCTGGATGAAGAGCTAGAAGCCCAATGGCCCCCTTGTCTTCTTACCCTGCTACGTGTACCGTGCCCGGTAATGTAGGAGAGTCTCTTGAAATGAAGTGACTTGGCGTATATCCTTGGGCTGCTGACCGACCAGAAGTCTCAAAGCATCTCCAAAGCGCCCCGCCTGCACCGAAGATATACATCCCTTTGGTTGTCACGAAGGCAGAGCCCCACGCACAGTGCTCGCCGCGCTCAGATGTCTAAGCTTGCTGTTACCTTTGACTTACTATCCTTTTTGCACGGCAGACCCCCACTGTAACATTGGGAAATGTTATAGTACAGTATCAACACGTATGTGACCTTCAAGCCGTTTCCGGGCTACAAACATCGACTATATCTCGGACTGTCCCTTTCCTTCATCTCCACGTCATCGTACGTGGTCACAAAGCCTTTGCCGTCGTATATACATTCTAATAGTGATGTAATAGAAACGTAAATGTTGCACAGTGACGGTGCCATGATTGCCAACGGGCACTGAACCAGAGAAAAACGGCTATCACTTTAGAGGTCTCATCAGCCTGAGATGTCCGCGCGAGGAAAGTTAGTAATCCATTTTAATGTTCACGTTGCCGCTATGAATGCCTTTTAGTTTGTATAGCACGGTAACGCCCATACTGCAACTCACCCGAGTATCATGCGCGTGTGAAGCTGAGGGAAGTAAGCTACTATCGTCGCTGTCCATTTGTCTTGGCTTGGTGCAAGTGTTCGGGCACTGGTACCGCATAGACAATCTATATCAACGGCCCGCAGGCCCTTGAAGCGCTCGGTGTCTGCGAGCATCTCGTCGATCTGCGTACACTCTTGCTGCTCCAAGAATCGTTGTGCCAGTTCCACCACGTGGGTTGAATCAGTAGGACGAATGTAGCGGAAGTCCAGGCTGATGCACAGAGTGTTCAGCTTTGTTGATGTGATGCTAGCGAGGATGTCGTACAGCCAACTAGAAGGCTGAGGACTCGACGCCTGCGCATCTGTGGGGCTTTCCACCAACTTCGTCAGGCAATGACAGATTCGGAACACCTCTAACTCCGTGCATTGATTAAGTAACGGCAACCTCGGTGCTCCTGGGAAACCTGGCTGAGTCTTATTCAACGAATCACTCAGCCGGTGACCTCACCTGTACTGGTAGAAATTTCTCCCTCGTGCTTCTGCTGAACTGCTACGCCTGGTTGCCTTCGCAAGCGGATATTGACAACCTTGAGCGCAGGCCGTGGATGCTGTAACATGGATATTATGGCAGCGTCGTTCGTCGGAAAGAGGTAAGGTCGCTCCTCCGTGTAGATCGACCACCCAGCCTGAAATTCTTCCATTCCGTCGGTGATGGATGGCACTTGGCATGCCATCAGCTCTGCGACATCATTCGAATGACCATCCAAGCGAACGGTTTTGATTTGGGTAGGCGTAGAAAGGAATGCAGATGGGTCGAACGCCTGAGACCGAAAGGTCACATGCGTACAGTACAGCTGTGTGAGATTTGGCAGGGCGCGAATGAGCCGAGCGAAGACGAGCTTGGATGGAAAAATGACATTGACGAGATGGAGGTCGGGTATGGTGGCGAAGTGAGACAAATGCAGGAAGAAATCGCGATGCAGGGCTCCAGATTGCCACTCTGCGCGGCGTATAATGAACGTCTCCAGCCTGGGTATCTTCTTCTTTCCGAGCATCAAGGTCAGGGTCCCCAAGTGGGGTATCGGTCGACATTCGGGCCCTGGACCAGTGCCGCGAACCAGTACTTCGTTGACCATTGCTCTGGCTTTTGGCTCCCGATTCAGTAGTTTCACGATATAACGTGTTGCTTGCATATTGGTGAGCCTCATCAAAGTGAGGAGGTGGAAGAGACTCCTGCTATGCCATGCCTTGCAAACCTTCGTACAGCGTATGAGGTCGCCTGCATAGTTCCATAAATGATCGATTATGCGCTCCCAAATCTCGACGGGTAGTTGAGGAAGCATATCACTAATTCTAATCAGCTCCTCTCTCATAGATGGCAGCAGGGGGAGTGGTCAGCATACGACTCACCGTGAGCTACTGGGTGTACCTTCCGGAGGACGTAGTGGGAGGTTAGTGTGTCGACGTATGAATCCTGGATGATCGAACCTATATAAACCAGAGAGCTAAAATTTGTCCACTGAGGTGGCTGCTCCCGCCCGTCTTTCGCTGTCAGTGTGGTTCAGGAATGCTGATACAGAGTCCAGACTTAGGCCTATGAAAGATTTAGTAATAACGACGGGAATTATTATGAAATGGAAGGGAACCGTTGTGGGTTCCGCACATACATCTTTGCGTCCTTCCCTGGAATCTCGTGTACCAGACCATCATTCCAAAAATTGATACATTCTTGATCAACATCACACCCGCAGACCCTGACCGAGCTTGCTAATGCACCCCAGCCTCACCGAGCTACCCGTTGTCCACAGTGGCCTCGCAGAATCTAAACCTTGTGTCGTCAAATGATGGTCTCCAGAACAATAGAACAACCCTGTACCGCCGCTTCGACTTCAATTTGTTACTACGGAACCTTGAGCTTGTTGCACGGCCTCGTACCCAAGGACATGTCCGCAGATCGAGCACGTTACAGATTGTGGTCGCTTCGCAGCAGACATGCACAAACAGGGCCTTGTACAAGCCCCAAATGGTTGCATAACTGAGATGTGTTCTCCTCGTAGCTCGGATGCGCCACATGATCTCTTTTGAAACGGTAATTTCCTTGCCCAAACGTTGTCCAGTACTTCTTTTGCAGCTGCGCAAGCCGCGGTCAATGAGGTTTGCCATCTCTCGTACTTTTTTTGTACGTCCCCCTCACATTCTGCATCCGAGATGCATGGGACGCCGATCACGGTGTGTGGTCTGTGCAATCAGCCAAGCTATGATGCATACAATGGAGAAGGAAGGCAGACTGACCTAGTATGCAATTTAACCCTTTGCTAAGATTCGAAGACCCAATACAACAGCGCAGATCGCACGTGGTAGGTTTAGCCGTACTTACGTTACGGCAGCGCAGGATAGAGACTAAACGACTCCGCAAACACACCGTGATCAGGTGGCAGGGCGATGAGAACCACGGTTGATTCATGGATAACAAGCACACTGTAAAATTCAGAGTCGAGAAACTAGTGTAAGTAGTGGATGACGTGCCTGAACAGGTGGCATTGTGGATTTGAATCTGCGAAGCTCTGAGTGCCAACAACATCTCGCGCTTTTTGCGGCCTTTTTTCTACTCGTGCGGTGCCTGCGAGCAGTGCGGCTGGGCTGAACACGGCTCGGAGCAGAGCCGAGTGAGACGCACCTCTGGCGATCTCCAGCTGCACAATGTCTCAGAACCTTCTCATTACGTAGGTCAAGACAGTTTTAAGCTTCAAGAAATAGTTCTGTATGAATGCAAGGCTAGCAAAAATGAGGAGTTTCGGAAGAGTTGCGTTTGGAACATTTCAAGAGCGCCTGTGAATTTCTGCTGTTTCTTCCCGCCCGGACTAGTGGGTAAAAAAGCATGGATATAATCACTCCGCCGTGATTCATGTAGACGCAAGAACCATCTACTTGCCTGGTCGGCACAAATCCGTCCCATCGTCACCGTCTGTCACGCCGTTCGAAGCCAGAAAACAGCGGACGACAAGGGTTGCCCTGGGTTGCCTTTTCGGTGCGTCGCCAATGCGTGGGAAATGATGACCACCACATGATTCACAGTTCTGAGTACACCTCGAAATGGCTGACGCCTGCGCCTAACATGGCACCGGCCCGTGTTATACAGGAGAATTGGCACGCGTCGGCCACCTGGATCCCAGCTGCTGACTAGACGCCCGCAAAACATGGCTATGGCATGGTGTCACATCTTCCTCACCGGCGGTCAGAAGGGTCTCACCTGGTGCTCCAGGTGTTGCGCAGCCCCCTTGCGCCGACCGCCGTGCTCACTGCATTTTCCCGCTGACTGGTTCGACCTCGATGCGATACGGTGGACCTCATGTATTATGGTAAGAATGTACTCAATATTATGCACTCAATTGAGATCCAGCTCCTTGTGCTTGTCGAGACAAACAAAGAACTAGCTGACACTATCGCAGCTGTGATCACGTCGCCGGCCCTGGCGCCAGCCCTAAGGCCTAGTCTCTGAGTGGATTATCGCATGATGTTCCCTTCTGCTCTTCGCATCGTTGCAAACAAAGGAGCCGGGACAGTGAATCTTCGCGGGGTCATCTGGCGGACACGACGCGGGGTTATGAAGTGCGCGATGCTTGTAATCTATTCTCGTTGTACTCACCTGATGAGTCCATGAGGAACATTCATACCAGACTGATAGATTACATTGCCAATTGGAGAGAGTTTATGCCTGCACGGCCGCAACGGACGTTTGCAAAGGGAAGTGCGAGCCCAGTTCCGTCGACCCCATTGGACATGTGATTGTATTCGACACTATGGTCATGGTGTGTGCACGTTCTGGGCTGTCATTCTGCCGATTTCGAAGGCTTTAGCTTGACACCTGTTGTAACGGCTTGTCCATTCACCGACACCATTGACGTTGACGGTTGCCATTCCCCAGAACAGTGTTATTCTTTGCCATGCATTTAAATGCATGCATCTGCCATCGACTGCCACACACTTCGCCAATCTTCCCCCCGCTGGACACTGCGCTCCTCTACTGATGAACCTCATAGACAAACATCGGAAGTCTGGCATACACTATCTTGCTCGCTCACTCCATCGTCATACCGAGACGATGTGCCTACTGAAGTTGTTTGTGTGCGTTCTCCACTATACTGACTTGGTCCCCTTGCAAGTCATTATCACTCACCATTCACAATCAATACAGATCAAGGTGCGCTTAGAAGGTGAGTTGTTCATCTGCTGTGTTGGTTGTGGACTTCTGTAGTCGGTTATTTGTAGTGCCCATCTATGAGGACGACCAAGTACTACTGGGTCGCCTTGGATAAACATCTCACAGCTCTTCAGAAATACACTGGAGATGACACAAGGAAACTGTCGTAGTTTGCGTTTTGTGCACATTCGACAAGCTGCGCCGCCGAGAGGCCTCGCCATTCAACACTTTGACGCGATCATCGCCACACGATGATCGCTTTGCTCACTTCATGGACCACTTACAACATCCTATGCTTAAGTGTGTATGTGCTTTGCTCCATTGGCTTTGTTCCTTTGTCTCTCGCCACCTACTGTACATGAAGTGGTTCTGTATCTACTTAGTATAAATAGGGCTCCCTACAAGCCCTGTAAATCATCCTCTCGTCTCACTCCTCTCTTGGTGTGAAGTCTGCCTGTTACAACAGGTTATGAGCCCTGCCTCGCTCTGAACCACATGAAGACGACACACCTTGTTGAACCCCCAAGAATCTCTGCTTCACTCTGAACTCGCCCTCCACATCTTCCTGCTATGACTGACTCACTCCATTTCAAGATCGAGGCCCTGACCGGCACCGAGAATTGGCAGACCTGGAAGGTCCGCCTGTCAGACATCCTTGTTGATGCGGACCTCTGGGATTATGTCTCGGGCGATGCTTCCTGCCCGTCGCCACCGAGCCTGAATGTGATGGCAGAAGCAAAAGCTGAAATAGAGAAGACGATCAAAGAATGGAGATCGAAGGATCGACGAGCACTCACCACAATACGACTCAGGGTCGCCAACAAAATCCTGATATATGTGAAGGCGGCCCAGATGAGCCACGATGCCTGGAAGAAACTCGAAACAATGTATGAGGCCCAGGGTGTCCTCGCGATTGTCCAGGTGTGCCCCAAGATGTTCCGCGCAACATGCACGGACGATCAAGATGTCAAGGAGTTCATCTGCCAGATGACAGGTTACCGGGACGACCTGCTGACACTTCAGCAAACGGTCTTGGAAGAGGAGTTCTCAATCTCGATACTCACTGCGTTGCCGGAGTCTTGGAACACGTTCACCGCCACACTCGACTATCGCACGGGCTTGAAGGACTCTGCAGAGTTGATCGCTCGGATCCTGGACAAAGACCGACACGTAAAGAGTTGTGCCGAGGAGACTGCTTTGCATGGCAAGTTTCAGAAATCGAAAGGCAAGGGCAAGCGGACCCTACCCTCGTGCTGGAAGTGCAGAAAGCCAGGCTATCAGTCAGATTGCCCAGATGACGAAGGAGCATGGAAGAGAAAAGAACAGGAATGTACCGAGCAGAAGTCAAAGGACAGCAAGAGCAGAGACAAGGCGATAGTGGCAGACACGATGGAATCCGACACGGAGCCAGAGGACTATGCGTTTGTGGCCACGGACATCGAGTCGCACCAGGAGGGCGACCTAACACTTGCGGCTCTGGATGCCAATGACTGGCTTGGTGACACAGGCACGACAGTGCACGTTGCACGCCGTCAAGAACACTTTGCTGATTATCGCACCACGCCAGGCGTGACATTGAACGGAGCCGGATCGACAGCAGTCCTAGGACGAGGGACAATCAAAATGGTCGCAGATGTAGACGGTCAGCAGAAGACCATCACCCTCAAGGATGTTGTTCACGCACCTGCAATTCCCCACAACCTTGTCTCCCTCGGACGTCTTGAAGCAGGCGGGAACAAGATCGAAATTAGCGATGGGGAGCTAACCACGAAGGACAAGAAAGGGCGTACCTTTCTGCGTGGCAGCTGAATCTCCCACTATCTGTACCGCATGGCCATCAGTCCCAAAAAGGAAGTGCACACTCACCTCGTGGCACCAGTACACCCCAAGCAACAGAAGTCATTGGACAAGTGGCACTGAATCTTCGGCCACATGAACCCCCATGCTATCTTGACATTGAAGCGGAAAGGCATGGTGTCGGGCTTGGAGATTGACACCGCATCGACACAGAAACAGTGCGAAACCTGTGTTGAGGCGAAGCAACATGTTGAACCATTCCCCAAAGAGTCACTCACAGAGGTCGAGAAGGTCGGCGATGTCACTGTGTCAGACGTCTGGGGACCCGCGAGAACTGCAGCAATTGGAGGTCAGCTGTACTACGTCTCGTACACTGACGCCAAGGGACGCCAAACGATCACTTACCCGATGCGCCACAAATCCGAGGCCCTCACAAAATTCAAAGCCTATCGTTCAATGATGAAAACCATGTTCGATGTTGAGTTGAAGATGCTGCGGGTAGACAACGGTGGAGAATACCTCAGCAAGGAATTCAACGCTTACCTGACTGAGAACGGCATCACACTTGAAACTACCACCCCGGACTCCCCTGCCCAGAACAGCATCGCCAAGCGCATCAACCGGACGTTGGTGGAACGAGCGTGTGCAATGCTACATGCATATGACCTGCCGAAGAAGCTGTGGAAAGAAGCCATTCAGTACGCATGTTACCTGAAGAACCGCTCACCGACACGCGCACTTGGGGATAAGACACCGGAAGAAGTTGTCACGGGAAAGAAGCCAGATGTTGCGAATCTGCAGGAACTTGGAATGAAGTGTTGGGTACTCACCGACAAGCAGAAACAGTCGAAGCTTGACCCAAAATCGGAAGCAATGGTCTTCACCGGAGTTGCAGAAGGTAGCAAGGCTTGGTGCTACTACAACCCTCGGACCGGTGCAATCGAAAAATCACGCAACCTCATCTTTGAAGTCGAGGGGGAGCCGGATGATGGAGACGAGCTAGATCTGATAGAGTCTGCCCCTACACGACTCGAGGGGGAGAGTGGGATGAACAAGTCGGCTACGGGACAGGGGGAGGCGATGAAGACTGCAGGACAGGGAGAGCAGGGGGAGATGCCGAAGAAGACCAAGGAACTGGAGATGCCGAAGAAGAGCGCCCCGATCGAGGTCAAGATCGCATCGCCCAGGACCAGCTCCAGACTCGCGGACAAACCCCGGACGGACTACTGGCAGCTGCACACCGGCGCTCTGAGACGACCACCCAAGCTGACTGTCGAAGACGACACGGAGGCCGACGCTGAGCTGTCCCACCACATCTGCCTACTCAACCTCGCTGGTACCGAAATGCTGCAGGAACCCTACACAGTCAAAGAAGCACGTGCAAGCCAGTACTGGCCGGAATGGGAAGCCGCAATGAAATGTGAAATGGGTCAATTCCAACGACTTGGGGTTTATGAGCTATGCGAAGTACCTGCTGGACGCAAACCCTTAGGAAGCAAGTGGGTTTTCCGCCTGAAGCGAAACAAGCAAGGAGAGGTCATCGAGTTCAAGGCCAGGCTCGTCGCAAAAGGATTCGTGCAGATTCCCGGCATGGATTTCCTCGACACTTTCGCTCCCATCATTCGCATGGACTCCATACGCATCCTACTTGCTGTCACTGCGAACCACGACATGGAGCTGGAGCAGATGGACATCGTAGGAGCATACCTGAATGGAAAACTGGAGGAGGAGATTTGGATGGAGCAGCCAGAAGGGTTTGACGATGGGACCGGCTGCGGTATGTACATGCTCGGTGCGGTCTACGGACTAAAGCAGGCAGGGCGTGTCTGGAACATCAAGCTGAATGACGCGCTCCTATCCCTTGGCTTTACACGACTTCACTCGGATCCATGCGTCTACATCCGGCACACCAAGGATGATCGCCTCACTATCGTAGGTGTGCATGTCGACGACATGGCCCTCCTCACAGATTCAAAGGATGACATGAAGAAGCTCAAGGAGGAGCTGAAACAGAAATTCGATTTGAAGGACATCGGGACCATGCGACACTTTCTTGGCTATGAGATATCCCGAGACCGAGCAACTCACACCCTCACCATCTTGCAACAACAGTATGTGCAAACGGTACTCAAGCGCTTTAACATGGCTGACTGCAAGACTGTCACGACGCCGCTTGACCCTCACATAAAGCTCATGAAGGCACCTGGCGATGCGGTCACCTCCAGTATAACGGACAAGCCCTACCAGGCTCCCATCGGCAGTCTCATGTACGTGGCACTCGGGACTCGCCCAGATATCAGCTATGCCGTACAGACCCTCTCACAATACAACTCTCGACCAAATGAAACTCACTGGATGGCCGCAAAACACGTCCTACGATACCTCAAGGGTACACAGAAGTTTGCAATCACTTATGGAGGCTCGAGCGACGACCTCAACGTTAAAGGCTACTTCTGCAACTTCAGGCTCAAAGGCTATTCGGATGCAGACTGGGGCGCCAACCCTGATGACCGCCAATCTATCTCCGGTTACGCATTCCTCGTAGGAAACGGGACTGTTGCCTGGAGCTCGAAGAAACAGACGACAGTTGCACTCTCGACCATGGAGGCCGAGTACATGGCAATCTTGTATGCTACTCGCCACGCAATCTGGCTTCGCGCCCTTCTCGCTGAACTCACCTTTACGCAAGATGGACCCACGCCCATCAATGCAGACAACCAGTCTGCGATCGCACTATCAAAGGACAACGTCAACCACTCACGCTCGAAGCACATCAACATCCGACACCATTACATCCGCGAATGCATTTTCGCCGACACCATCTTGTTGTCCTATTGTCCTACTGACGTCAACTCGGCTGATCTATTCACGAAAGGTCTCGCACGCGAACGTCACCACCACCTCACTACACAGCTTGGCATCTTATGACTTTAGGGGGAGCTGCTTCGGTGGCTGGCTTGAGGGGGAGTGTCGTAGTTTGCACTTTGTGCACATTCGACAAGCTGCGCCGCCGAGAGGCCTCGCCATTCAACACTTTGATGTGATCATCGCCACACGATGATCACTTTGCTTGCTTCACGGACCACTTACGATATCCTACGCTTAAGTGTGTATGTGCTTTGCTCCATTGGCTTTGTTCCTTTGTCTCTCGCCACCTACTGTACACGAAGTGGTTCTGTATCTACTTAGTATAAGTAGGGCTCCCTACGAGCCCTGTAAATCATCCTCTCATCTCACTCCTCTCTTGGTGCGAAGTCTGCCTGTTACAACAGAAACTTGTGTTGTAAGCCCTCTGTGTAATCCCGTCATAACCGTGCTGACTCAAATGAACTATAGTGTTTCCAGGTTGATCCTTGACAAGGATATGGTAATCCGTGACAAGAATGCTGCCGCTGGCGGTCACAGTGGTCGATGTGTTCAGCTGAGTTTGGGCGGATCCATTCCTACCGTGGGATTGTCTATGCAGTGGTCATCGAAGATTGTTATGTCTCAGCTAAATGTATGATACACCGTCTCCGAGTACTCAAAGACTGCCGTGTGATCCGTAGGTTGATAGCGGGCTAACATGTAGACAGAAATCACTGTCTATTAGATAATAATAATAATATTAAGTGTTTGACTATGGCAGTCCGCTGAGGGTGACGACACCGGGATCACCTCGCAATGTTGACATGAGCTCGACAAAATGATTCATGGGATCTCTGCAGTAGTATTGTACACACTTTGTAGTACGGCATGCCCCCTGCAGCACATCTTCCACCTGTTGCCTGTCTGCCCTGTCACATTTATGGTTAGTGAGTTGCAGCTCATGGTCAGCTCTGTTTCAACGTGGAGACAGCAGGCGTGACACCTGTGCACCACCTGGAGCTGGTGACACAATGTGGCCATTTCCTCTTTCCGGTGGCTGGCATGTGCTCGCCGGCATTTCCCAGGTGGCAGGTCCATGTATTTACCTGGCCGATTCCACGTCGTATCTACGTGACAGCCAACTGGCAGTGTACAGTCAGTGTGTACTTGTTGTGTACCTCAATTCGGATACATTGTCATCCATTGACTTGTGTCCCAATGACCAACAGCTTTCTTCCTTGTCTGTATGCATGTCCGTACCATTTCTAACAACCGTGAAGGTAAGCTGACATAGAGAAAGGTGTTGAACAAGGCGTAATGTGGCGCAGCTGAAGGCAAAGCTACAAAGGAGCAAACAAATACTCCAATAGAATAGAGGACTTACAACTGATCTCACAGCTACTGAGAGGGAAGACTCAGAGAGGCGTAGAACGTGAGGAGAGATCGTTACATTACAGGGGCATCCAGCCCAGTATATATACACATGAGAGAACCATCACATGATCGTACAGTAAGCATAAGAGCATGACATCGTAATGGTGCAATGAGCAATGATGCAATAATTGCACCATGGATGGAACATACTGGAAAGGACTGGACAGGACCGGAAGGGAATCTGGACAGTCCTAGAACATGATGTCATAATGATGTCATGAAAAGGAATGTGCTGGAACATGTTGGAAAGCACTGGAAAGCAGTGGAATGTTCCATGAAGATATAGAATCAATCATGTGCTACAGGTCTGGATCAAGTCCGTAAAGAATGTATGTAATATGTAGCAACGTAGAACACAAGTCCATAACGGGTAAGGATAAGTCCTATCCCATCATGTAACACCCAAATTAGTCGAAGTTCAACAACTTAGACCAAGATTCAAAGGGAACCAGTCCCAGAGTATATACTGGGAAACATGGCTATCACCACTATGGACCTCCAATGGCCCCAAATATCCGGCTATGGCTTCTAACATGTGACAACTGCTCTCAGCTCACTAACCAGTGGTCCGAAGGCTGACCAGCTATCACATGACACCAGAAACCAAAACCACTCGTTGAGGATGTGCAATGACCTGCAAGGACTCACTGGACATCCTGTATCATCCTATGGTCTTGTTGGAGTTCTTCTAACACTGTAGCACATCTTCTAACATGTTCAAGTGTCTTCTAACACATAGCGCATCTTTGAGTGACCTGCAGGCTCAGGGATCATCTAGCTGGGTGGGTAGGTGCTGTTACGTGGAGCGTAACACCCTGCGCTAGCACAAACCCTAACCCAAAGGTATAGGCTATAGGGCAAGGGGACAAGATAGAGTACGAGGATGATCTAGGACACTTGCCCTCAAGCACATCTGAGGCAAGGTCAAGTTCATCAAGAGGAGAGGCTTCAAGCACATCTGAAGCATCCTCAAGAGGGGAGTGTCAACGAGTCCTTGCTAGAGCGGGTGAACGCTGTAGATTGAACCAGGTTGAACTGAGGGTTCAACCTTCAGCTACCTGCACTATATATACATGAGGACTCGTGGTCGAGTCAGAGCGAGTCATATCTATCTAGCCAATTGGAAGAGGGAGAGGATATGACTCGACAGAGCGCCCGAGCATGAGTCAGTCCGAGTCAGGTATGAGTGATAACGAGTCAGGATGGATAAGAGCACATGGTCAGGGTTGAGTGTGAGAAGAAGCGCCATGGGTTGAGCCACGGGTATGGTAAGGTCACGAGGGGATAAGCCCCGAGTGGTATCATAAGTGCACAGAGGGTGAAAATAAAGAGGAAACAAATACAGCGTACATAACAGGTGCTCCTATAGTGTTGCTGAAGTGTCAGAAGGTCGCAGATGGTCTTCTGAGGTGAGCCAGGATTGGCTATGGACTTCGAAATCTTCAAACAGTCATAGTGGATCTTCTAAGAGCCTCAGAGCATCATAGAGGCCTATGTTGGAGTTCGCGTTTTGCACGAATGAGAGGCAAGTGCCGCTGCTCGTGCCATGCGTTGCCTACATCACTTTGACGCGACCGCCACTTGGATGGTCACTTGGACCTTCCCTTGTTTCATGGACACTCAACATACAATCACTTTGTCGGGCCTTAGCCAATGGTTTGTTTCGCCACCTAATGTACATGAGTGGCAATGTGTCTACGTTAGTATATATAGGGCTCACTCTGAGCCCTCTAATATCATCCTCTCGTCTCATCCTCTCCCATGGTGGGAAGTCTATTTACAACAAAAGCCTAGATTGCATTCTTGCAGCTTAGATAGCCTAGAGGCCTATCACCGTGGACCTTACAAGCATGCGACTTAACACGAAGCAGTTGAACCCCTACCCCATTTGAAAGTCGGACACCCTCGGTGTTACCAAATATGGCTCCCTGTGGCTGCCACATGTCAAGTCGACAGCCACATCGCTCCTACCTTGCTCTCCCTTCAACTTCCCATTGTTCTGCCACTATCCTATCACTCTACAATCGCTGTTGCTCCTTATCCTCACTACAGTCCCTCTCTAGATATCTCATCTGTCTCATCTCCTCAACTGCTTCCAGGGAAACTTGTGGGTCGCGAGCTGTGCTATGTGAGCAAGCTGAAGCTTACACAACCAAGCAGCCTGAAGCACTGTCTATAATCCAATTTCTCAATTGTCAATATACTTACAGCCCTCAAGGTGAGTGCTATATCTATTACATCATCTCACCCCTCCTGATCAGTGCTTCGTGGCATGGCCTTCATAGCTAGTTGGGTCGCCACACTACTGGCTCACTCGTTACATTAATCCTGACTTTCGTTTCTGTGAGCTCTTACCATAAATCTGTCTTCATCTGACTGAGATTTGGGTAAATAGTCTTGAGGTTGTGAACTCCTCGCTGAACAGCATTGCGAAAGATGGACTTGTCGAACATGTCTCCAGAAGTGGCTGCTGGGCTTCTTCAGCAATTGATGCAAGTTGCACTAGGCCCTGGAGCTGGTACAGGTCCAGTGGCTCAGGCTCCTTCTGCTCAGACTCCAGTAGCAACACAACCTGCTTCACAAAGCCAAGTGACGAACTTGGTAGTCGGACAAGCTAGTAATGTGAGTACATGCATTTTGATTGCAGCCAAAAGCTTATTCTGGTTGACAGCCTCTTCCATTTTCTCCTCCAGCAGCCTCGCAGCTTTCAGGCTGGCCATCTAATGCCCCACCTCCACCTTCGCAGCCAGCATCTTTGCTTTCACAGCCAGTGCCTGTGCAGTGCCCAACCCTTCTCTCGTACACAAGCTTGCGACTTCCATCGGGGACAGTTCTCAATTCTCCAGTTCCTCAGATTCCCCTGCAATCGCCTGGGCCTAGTTCTATCCAGCCAATTCTGGGACTTCAGAACCTATCTGCAGGCACTGCTCCCCGTGTCAATCAGGCCCGCCTAGCATCATTGGCAGCTCATCCAGTTCCTGGTTCTTCACAGTCCCGTTCAGGCCGCCATCGTGGATGCGGACCTGCACAGTCTGCACCGGTCCTTCCACGCTGCACTTTGGAGCCCATGCCACATATTGTTCAACCTCCCAGTGGGGGTGAACCTCTCATTAAGGTCACATGCCAAGTATATCCATATGCTGTGAGTTGCCCTGAATACTACCACTTATAACTTATTCTCATATTACTTCAGGTCGGACGAATGGCTGGCCTCGACTACATCGTATATCGTAACACGAAGGACTCATGGATGACCCGCCTTCATGAGAAGGGACTTTGCCATGACATTGATGTTCCTGCATCCTTGCTCGTGACTGGACTTGTTCCACAGGTCTTGGAACACATGCTATCTCACAATCTTCAGCTGCACTTGTTGACTGCATCGCATATTGTCCATGAGCATGAGCGACTTCCTCTCACGCTGCTCGCATATCGCCACCGCGGATTAACACACGACTATCGGCAGGGTCCCCGTACTGGTGATACTGTTGTTCGGCTTGAGGAACATGCCTACGACAGCAGTCAAACAGCCGCTGACCTTGTTGAGTGCCGGAAGGACAATGTGTTCTTCCACAACAAGTACTCCTTCATCAATGGTCGCTTTGTTGTTTGCTTTGGTGAGTGTAATCAATGTGTCTTCATTCATAACCTGACCTCTACTTCATAGTTGCAAATGGTGCTTTCCTTGCAGTCGTCCCCCCCTCTGAGACAGTTGAGGTGCATACCTGCATCGGTGCTGAGATTTACCAGGTTTGCAAGAGATACCAATGTCATCTCTGCAGCTGGTGACCTCCCTATGTGCCAGGGTTGTATTGCTCATAGCAACAATGGTATGTGTCTTCGCAGTGAAAGGTATCATTACTTCTCACATGTAATTTATGGGTAGGCGACTCCAGCGTTGGACGGACCCCAGGGTCAGACCATGGTCGGACCGTGGTCGGACCAGGTCAGACCAAAAAACTTGGACCCAGGGTCCGAGTCCGTACGCATACTAAGTCCGGCACTTATTATGATGTGTGCTTTGATGTAATTAATTATTAATCCCAGTGTAAGGTGAGGGCGAGGATGAGAATGAATGATTACATGTTGTATGTACGAACTAGTGAAACAGTACGATATGATGTGATCATCACTTCAAGGCACTGCGTGAGCTGTTGGTGCTTAATCTGGAGTGGTCTGCGTATTTTGCTTGGCATCATGGAGGGCTTCCTGAAGGGCCTCCTCGCACGCAAGATAATCTCGCCCAACATTCCAGAACTCCGTGAAGATTGTGTAGGATGAGGTGGAAATGTCATTGACATGAGGGAAGAGGTTCTGTAACATGAAGGCATTTTTGTCAACAAGATGCTGAGGAATGCAGATGCAAAGTCGCAGGCATGGTGCAGTGGGAGGTGTGGCTGCCGAATTCGAACGAGACTGTTGATGCGGCACCTGCGCAGGCGATGTATGAGGGCTCCGAGAGATGGTGTCAATAGGCGAAGAGGAAGATGGTCCGGGCCTGGGTGGAGCCTCGGAGTCGAGTGCGCTGGGAAGCAACTCATCTGCTTCGGCATTCTCGACGAGGACTTGTATGACATCCGAAAACGATTGCGCAGAAGGAGCATCAGCAGGAAGGCCAGAGATCGCCTCCGGGTCTACATCATCAGGCTCGGGCTCGAGATCGCCCCCGAATGCACATTTCTGACCCTGCAGGCACATCAGATGGGTGCGCATAACGTTGGCACGTACTAATGATTTTTTCTGAACCTTCTCGTGAGAAAGACGATTCCGGATTGCAGTGTGGATGAGCTTAAACTGGCTGAACAACCGCTCTGTCGATGCAGTGTTTGGGACAATGCTCGCAATCCGAAGTGCTAGGCAAGCAAAGCCTGCGGCACCATTCAGAGGAGGGAGGGCCCCTGGATCATTGTGGTCATCTTGTATGGGAATCTTCTCGCGCCAGAGGTTGATGAGATTGACATGGGTACCCTACAGTATCATCGTAAGAACAGATGAGTAGACACTGACAAAAGTGAATATACTGACGAACCTTTGCCTTCGCATCTCGCTTGAAACACTCCAAACCCATCCGCTCATCTGAATAGGGGCCATGCTTGTGCAAATACTGGACGACGCTTGTCATGAAGTGGTTGTTCGGCTCGCAGCTGTAGAAGTGCCGATATGCTTCTGCAGCAAGATTTTGGATCTTGTCAGCCTGCCGGAGATTACTGCTGCGTGAGAAGGCTGAAACTCGGATGTATGGGTTGAGGACAAGTGCAAGGACGAAGATCGCTTGGTCTTGCTTCGCCCACCGCTTTTCCAGACTTGCAAGTACGGCACGGCGAACAGACAGGTCGAGAGAGTCGTCAGAGAAGATGTGATACAAGGATGCGAGGGCAATCAAGATGATATCGAGTCATGTGTCGTCACTCTGGAATAAGTTTGTTGCAATAGCGAGTGGTGCCAAGTGGTCAGCGAGGCTGGGGCATTGAGTTCAGATGACATAAGCATATCTTGAATGACAATAGGCTTACCGTCTTAATCTCGCAAAGAACCCAGGCTGTTCAAGCTTTCTGATCACCTCTGCGGCCTTCTCCTTTGCATCGTCCTTATCGCCTGCACACAATAGAAGCTGGTCGACCTTATGAAGGAGCAATTGAACGAACACGCATTCTGCGTCAATGAGCTGCCGGACTGCTAGATAGTGAGAGGTCCAGTGTGTGATGACAGGCAAGATAAGGCATAATGCCTTCCCGAGCTTCACAATCATGGTGTCTTTGAGCATTCCGAGTGCACGGGTGTGATTGTTAAACCATTTGATGATTTCGAGTGCATCATCAAGCAGCTCTTTGAACTGAATTGATGCCGCCTTGAAAATGTCACCTACGACCAGGTTGATCTGTTTGATACACAATTATCACCGGATATTGGCTAGGAGGTTGTCAAGATACACGTACCTGATGTGCCCAACAATCAACAACAAAGATCCGTGGTAGTCGCTGTACAAGTAAGCGACACATCTTTGAACCATCGCCACTTGCATCGGTGCACCATGCGACCACGGTAACCTGTAGAACCTTGGTGAAATACTTGATCTGGCTCAAGACAATCTCCAGTAAGTTCTCGGCATTCTTCTGCTCCTTTGTGATGCAGAATGTGTTCATGAGGTAAGTCTGCAGTTCATTCATAATCAGTTCTGATTGATCTGTAAGTTAAGATATGTAAACCCAAACCATGTACTCCGCATTGATAACAGATGCAATAATATGGTCCTTACTGATGTTCTTCCAGCCGTCACACTGACCAGTCGCGCAGTGACCCTTTACCTCTAGCTTGATACGGTCTGTAACCTTGCTTGCCTCCTCATTAAGTACACGGCCTGAGAGCTCCTTCCATCCCGGAAGATTTGCTTCCCCGATATACTTCATGAAGAAGTACTGGACAAATGGGATCTCCAGGGCATACCAAGCAATGTTCGCAACAATGAAAAGTCAGCACAAGTTGGCTGTGAACTGATTTTGATGCCATTGGGGCCAGGGTGTGCTTCGTTCTGAAACAGCTTCTTGCTCAGGCGTGACACCCTCATCAGCGATGCTTGAGTTGGTCCTGGTCCGCCATACCTTACGGTGATGATGCACAGATGCACTTGATTGGCTCGGGCTATCTGATCCTGATGGTGATGGAGAGCCCGTCTTGTGTGCGTGCCTCTCCTCATGATGGCGCATTTTGAGCAGTCCATGGGCCCAATCCTTTTGGTCAGGAAGGACATGGAGGCATTGCTTGCTGAGATGAGTGAGTAGTGTGTTGACTTTGCCACAGATTGCTGATGAGCTAATATATACTGTATGGTCATGGTAGCTGGTATGTATTTATACTGATAAGATATGGTACTCACAACTTTCCCAGATAGCTTCCTCATCCTGTGCTTGTGGGGCATCAGCAGCCAGCTGTTCGGCTTCGAGTTCAGTTGCCCGTGTGGCAGACACTTCAGCATCAATGCAGTACTTGCACCATGCCTCTCTGTGAGTTCTGTCTCCCTTATACTGGTTCCTACCCTTTGTGAAATGCTTCCAGACAGCATGTGGAGGACTCATGAAGGCAGATACCAGCCAAGCGAGTGAAAGGCGGGAGCACACAGGAGCTTGGAAATGGGGGAAATAATACATATATATATGGAATGATGTAGGTTGCACTTTGGCAATGGCCGGGACGCGAAGTAGGTGTTGCATCGCGTACGTTGTGTTTGCATTCAACAAGAACATGTGACCGCGTTGAGCGCAGAACCAGCTAGTTATTGACATAGGTTTGAGGCTTATCTTATTCTG
The DNA here is from genome assembly GCA_001632345.1 of Daedalea quercina L-15889. Lineage (NCBI taxonomy): Eukaryota > Fungi > Basidiomycota > Agaricomycetes > Polyporales > Fomitopsidaceae > Fomitopsis > Fomitopsis quercina. Next base: position 585 of record KV429075.1, on the reverse strand, counting down.
TGACCTTATCTCGCATGTGCCCTACCTGGACCATGGTCAGACCTCCACAGACTCTGGTCCAACCATGGGTCCGACCCAACAGACCCTGTCCATAGGTCCAAAAGTCAGGCGCCGGACGTGCCAACACTGGGTGACTCAGATACTGAACCTGGCTCGCCCCAGCCTTGTTACGTATGCTACATTTATTTTCCCTTTATTTTCACCATCTGTGCACTTATGATACCACTCGGGGCTTATCCCCTCGTGATCTTACCGTACCCGTGGCTCAACCCACGGCGCTTCTTCTCACGCTCGACCCTGACCATGTGCTCTTATCTGTCTTGACTTGTTGTGACTCATACCTGACTCGGACTGACTCATGCTCGGGTGCTCTGTCGAGTCATATCCTCTCCCCCCTCCGATTGGCTAGATAGATATGACTCACTCTGACTCGACCACGAGTCCTCATGTATATATAGTGCAGGTAGCTGGAGGTCGAACCCTCAGTTCGACCTGGTTCAATCTACAGCGTTCACCCGCTCTAGCAAGGACTCGTTGACACTCCCCTCTTGAGGACGCTTCAGACGTGCTTGAAGCCTCTCCTCT
>KV429074.1:252396-267222 GCA_001632345.1 Daedalea quercina L-15889 | reverse complement strand
GCGACCACCCGCCCCAGTGCGTCGCTCAGCGTAGCGGCTACCCTCAGTCTCAGCCAGCGGTCAGATTCGAAATCCAGTTGCGACGTGCGCGGCGCCTCGCCCGACCGCCCCGAATCTCTGCACGATCGCTGGCGTCCTCGACTGCCCCATCCGCTCGGACGCCGCACCCGCCCACCTATTAGTCGGCAGTTCCGCGGCGTACGACGGCCCGACGACCCAACGCAATTCCAAGCCCGAGGCTCTAGAGACCCCGGTACTTGATCGCTGCGTTCCGCTGCGCCTCCTCAAGAGGCACGAGCGGGACAGTGACACCACGCACAGGATTATAAGCACGTACACCCATGCCAAGCTCGACAACTTTGGGACCCTTCGCCTCCTCGTACAGACCACGGTACTTGATCTCCGGGTCTGCCTGTGCCTCCTTGAGCGGCACCAGGGTCATCGCTGAAGAAGGTGCGAGGATGTGTGAGACCACATCACGTCCATCGACGACCTTCGGAGCCTGCTCCTCCTGCCCCCAGAGACCACGGTACTTGATCTCCGGGTTCGCCTGCGCCTCCTTGAGCGGCACAAGCGTCATGGCTGAGGAGGGAGCGAGGGCACGCGAGACCTTGCGGCCGGTGAAGCGAGGGACGTTGGAGAGGGTGAGAGAAGCAAAGGTGGTGGAAGGCATGGTGATCAAGAGATAAGATGTGTTAAGGTAGAGGTGATACGCTGAGCAGGTAATGGTAAAGGTCTAAGGAGTGAGGAAGACTAACAGGCTTCCGGCGCCGCCTTTTATACCGAGGTTTGGGATCCTGACCGAGGGGCGGCGCTCGGTCTTGTCCAAGATTCGAGGTTTGTTCCCTGTTATCGGCAGCGGCTGCGGCGGACAGAGAAAACCGGTCTGGCCCATGATCGACTGAACGGCTAAATTGCACGTTGGCCTGACGGGTGAGGTCGTTATGTAGCGAAATGGCCACATTGGGGTGAATGATCCCAACATGCTATGGGAGTTGGGCTGTATGATTTGAAGGCTCGGTGCCGTGATAGAAAGTAATACAACCCGAGCTAATGCTCTCAAGAATGCCTGTACCGCCCTTAGCATTTGATGATATAGATCATATACGCGCTTTTCACCTTGCGTCGCTAAGATATCTGCCCAAGACCCGTAAGTCTTGCCTGAGACAAGAGCAGTATCCTTTACCTTACGCCGCTCCTCGTCAACGATGGGCGTATCTTGGCTATATGTTTAGGGATCATGGAATCATGAGGATGCCCATAATTGCTAGCCGTCCCATTGCATTGATGAAGTACGACAGAAACTAGCCCCATAGCCAGTGTTCCGTTCTAGCTGAAGCACAGATTCGACGAGAGCGTATGCAGACACGCCGCTCCTTCAGGTCATATATTACTCCATAATGGCAGACTGTACATGCATAATGCACTACAAAGTCTGGTGAGCTGAATGTTTATATGACGCGAACGAAAACCTTACGACGATGTTCAGAAAATTCGCCCTTTGCCTGTAGTCTGGCACAATGCGGCAAACCTAGTTCTACGACAACTTGAAGGCGCGGCGCCGTGCATGAGATGTCGACGTCGTCACCGGAGATATGGTCAACGCAAGGAACCTCACCTTCCAAGCAAGCCTAAGCAGGACAATGAAAGAAGGGATGGTCAATGGAGACTTTTCAATGCGTAAGACATCTCTGGCCACCGTTGCACGGAAAGCTGTTGTCACTGTGCGGGCGGACAATGGCGCTTGTCGTATACGGAAAGCGCTCGTTATGAGTTCAACTTGAACGTACACGCTGGTATTTGAAAACGAATTTGAGTTGGACTATGCTCAATTGACGTTCACGCAGGACGTTCGATATTGGCCACCTTCGAATCTGCCCGTATCTGCTGCTATTCTCTGTGCTCTTATTGGCGACATCTGAAACCGTGTATGTGCACAAATGTCGAACATATATGAGAGCCTTTTGCCCAAGCTCGTCGCCATCCTCGAGGCGACGCAACAGGCCACGGATGGTGCGCCTACGCAACAAGCAAAGCAGACGTTAGTTCATGCGGTAAGTCTTTGGTACCAAGCTCCATCATCGCTTGAGTAATACTCATACCGGAACAGACAAATGATTTCAGAGAGACTCTCAAAGAGGCTAAGGAGATTGCGAGTACACTTCCTGGGGGTGAGCTATCGCTGGAGGAGCAAGATGAAGTGATTGCGATGCTCGAGCGGCTGAAAGAACGAAAGCAGTGCGTTTCATTCTACTCAAATCATGCATAGCATGACATCGACAACATGGTATAGACAGCAACTGGCGAAGTTCTCTGCAGACGTAGAAGCCATCTCCACGACCACCCAACAACTCAAGATGGAGGTCGACTCCACGGCGTCGACTCCTGCTTCATGACAGCGCTGCCGTCCTACTCCTATCTGATGTTGATCAACCTCGCACCTTCGGGGTGGTGGTCAGCATCACAACCACCCTCACAAGCCGAACGTCCGTCAGCCGCCAGATCATCGTCTTCTTTCCTTTGGACCTAGACGGCGCCTCACCCTTTAAGGCTGGCCCTGTACTGTCCATTCCTTTTCCATCATGCGCAAGCGCACTCCTGGTCGTCTTCTTGGCCCGCTCCCTCTGGTAGCGAGCTTGGCCTACCGGGTACAGGCTGGCGGTGTTACTTGGATCAGTCCTTCTGCAGGCGACGTCTACAAGTCAGGTGATACAATTGTCGGGCAATGGACCGCACATAGCTCTTTTTCTTCGCCCTCGTTCAGCTTGTGCATATCTGGGTCCAATGGTGAAGGCAACGTGTCTTCTGGCAATTGCGGAAGCGCCGTCTGGCCGCTAGTCGAAGAGAACGGCAGCTCAAATCTGACACACTTGTACGTTCGGGTTACTGCATGCCTGTCTCACGGTGCTAACGACGGTGTCTTGCCAAAAGGTCTCTTCCGATCACCTCTTCCGCTGCTGCCTTTTACCTCCAGATGTCGGACGAGGAGACCGGCGAGAGTGTCAGTTCGCCGTCCTTCTCACTCAGCCGTGAGTCCATAACTTCCGCTCCTGTTTTTGTTACTCACATCGTTTCACAGCTGCCTCGTTAGTCCCGATGTCTTCTGCTCATTTCCCCGTAGAGGTTCCTGCCACCGCAGTTCCCCAATCCGGCCTGCCCCAATCTTCCGTATCCTCGTCGATTCAGCCCTTGCCAGATTTCAACGAAATCTCCAGGCCGGCACCGACGGCCGCCTATGCTGTACCACTGTCGCTTGTCGCGGCCGTACTCCTCGTCGCGGGTGCCCTAAGTGCGCATCATCGGCGTAAGCTGCAGCAAGAACTCACTCAGGACGTGAAGCAATCTAGTCGTCCCTCGTACCAACGAGCTTCGGGCAGCTACACCCGCTTTCCCGAGAGGCGCACGAGAGGCTCCGAGCGTAGCTTCGAGTCTCGAGCGTCGACGCCGACCGCGAGCGTGGCTGGCTCGTATGACGGACCGAAATATGACGAGGATGCCCAGCGCCCCGTGCAGGACGACCGGCGGTCGCTGTACTCCGTGGCGTCACTCAAAAGGCAGCCCATGGTACGCCGCGTGACACGAGAACCCTTCTATCGCAATGTGCACCCATCGCGCGCCGCCTACGACCGACGGCGGCCAGCGAAGATGGCCGCGGGCGCATTCCGAGCGGGGATCTCGCCCGTGGTGCCTCAGCTGTCTCGATTATCCTCCGTAAGGTCGGATGCGAGCACCATACGGAAGGAGAAAGCGAGAGCGAACCTGGACCGAACTGCTTGGCAGGATGCAAACGGCGGTACCCTTGACGCTGCCAGTGTTGTAGAACGTTATCTGTACCCCTCGCCTCGACCCGGTCTATAGTAATATTAATCGCTACAAAGTGCCTCATGTTATTTTATTCACATTTAAAGTCTGCCCTACTATCGCCCGCTGTTTGCGTTTCTGCTGTAAGTATGTCTCTCTGTGTGCACCCCGCCGGCGCTTGCCGGTCCGCGGCAGTTCCGCGCGCTTGAGCGATGTTCGTGACGCGAGGATTTACTCGTGGCTGTTCCTCATCGTAGTCCGGCCTGACTGTCATTCTTGAGCCTATTCTGTTTCATTATGCCTGCACAATCACTAAGGGATCTTTGGGACCCCTCACCTCCGCCGCCAGAGGACTGGGAACTCGAAGAAGAGGCCATAAGGCGGGAATGGGAATACGATCGGATCGTCAACGAAGAGATCGACGTGTATGGATTGAAGTGGTATGTACGCCTGTGTCTCTTCTCTCAAACGGCCTCTGATAGTTCTCCAGTTATGAGGTTAGTAGGCAGATGTGAGTTCGCTGAGCAGCCGTCTGAGTGCCCCCAGGTCAAATGGCGCGACTGGCACCGCAACGACGCGACTAGGACGAACACGACGTGGCAACGGACGCTGAACGACGGCAACGACGGGCGTGCGCAGAAGGAATGGGACAGGAAGCGCGCTAATGACCGCGCCAAAAAGGCGAAGGAGAGTCCCGACGTCAAGGTCGGGATCGAGGCCGGGCAGCCGTGGCATGAAGACGCCACCGTCGAAATGCAGGACGCCTATGAGGAGAAGCTTGCCGAGCGTAGGCGAAGGGGCCCCAGAGACTACGCCAACTGGGATGCTATCCAGCATATCACGCAGACTGTCCGTGACAGCAGTAGCGATGAAGGCGATCGCTCCAGATCGATTGAGTCGACTACGCTCGTGAGTTGTCTCTAGACCATCTGCGGACGTCTAGCATGATCTATGCTCATGCTTACTGTAGTCGCATGGCAGGACATCGCAAAGACGGCTTCTGAGACCAGGTTCACAGCACCACGATCCACCTCCTCAGTCCCATCCCCAGAAGAAACGGAATCCATACAAGGAGATTGAAGCCAGATGGTTACAAGCCACAAAGCGTGCTCATGCAGCACCGGTCTATATTGTCCCTGAATCTAGTGCTCAGGATGTTCCGCCTGGTCTAGAAGATCTTGAGTATTGTGAGCAGCATTATGTGAGGTAGGCCTTACATCCAGTAATAATCATGGACGAGCTGAAATAATTGATCTAAACCTAATAGAACTGAGGGTGTTTCTCCTCCACTGCCAGATCTCCTAGTGGGCTGTGACTGTCAGACTGGCTGCAAAAGTGCAAAGAGATGTGATTGCCAACATGAGTCTGCAGTAATCAATGAAGCTAGTGAAAGGAGATTTGCCTACAACAAGGAGGTATGTGGTTTACACATGTTCTGAAATTTACTACATGTCTGGTCTGTACAGGGAATTTTCAAATTCATTCTCCCAGCTGGTGGGGTTGTCATAGAATGCAACAGTGTGAGTTTATTCAAAGATACTTCCTGCTCATACTGAATTTATCTAGGTCTGCACATGTCCTACTACTTGCCAGAACAGAATTGCACAACAACCAAGAGATGTCCCAATGGAGGTTTTCTATGCTGGTGACCATGGCTGGGGTGTATGCACAAGAGTTGATCTCAGTGTTGGTAAGGTGCTGGGGGTCTATACTGGGTTTGTTTTCCACTTGTCTGAGGCAATAAAACTTGCTTATAACTCATTGATAACCAGGAAACTGATGTGAGCTAACAGTATTATGACATCACAAACCAATGGACTGCTAAGATTGCACATTTAGACACAGACAAGATGCAGAAGATCTATCAGATGAGCATAGATCCTACATCTTTGACCTTGATGTTCAGGAAATGGACCATGAAGATGATAGTGTCCAACACTACTCTGTGGATTCCCTCCACCATGGTAAGTTTGTTCATTTTGAGAGTGCAGAGCAGTAGAATAATTGTCAATCATCATAGGGAACTGGTCCAGATTCATCAAGTCAGTCTCAATCTGACTGTCACTGCCTGGAGACTCATGTTCTTGAAACTTTCAGTCATTCATGTGACCCCAACACAAAGGTCTATCCAGTGGTCTGGGATACTGTCATTGAACAAAATCAGCCATACCTTGCTTTTGTGGTCACCAAAAATATCACAGCTGGCATGGAACTCACAATTGACTACAACCCGAGGGAAGCCATCATGCAGCAGATGGGCAAATCAAAGGGGAAGACGAGGGTCCCGGAAGGCGCAAAGCCATGTATGTGTGGCACAGAAAAGTGTCGAGGATGGGTGATGGTGTAGCACGCGAGCTCAGCCTCCTTCCTTCGCAATCTTGGCAAACCCCCGAGACCAAGCACTGAGATTACCATTCCCATCCACAGCACAACCAAGACAGTAGAATGCACTAGAGCGAGAGTAGAATTACACACAAAATCATGTCGTCGCAGGCTCGGGGGGCGGAATGAACTTGTCGAGCTTTTTCCGGAGCGGATGGTCATTTTTTACCCCGCACGTTCTCAACATGACAGCGAGCCCGGACGCGAGCCTCTGTCTCTCCCCCTCGTCGCCTCCCTCCGCCTCCAGCAGTTCCTTGACCGAGCGCGCGAGGCGCCCCTTCGGCATGGCCGGTCTGTCGCCATTTTGGGGCGGCTTCTTCTTCTTGCCCTTGCCCTTTATTTTCGGCACGGCGAGGAGGGGCTCGAGGACCTCGATGCGGAAGCGGCGGTAGGCGAGCGCGGAGAGGTGGACGACGCGGTCGGGCGGGCTGGCGGCCTCTGCGTACTCCTCGGTGCGGGCGATGTCCGCGGGGGACGCGCCGTCGAGGTAGCCGAACTTCCTGAGCTCCTCGGTGCGGCGTTCGCGGAGGCGGCGCTGGATCTTCTCGCGGGTGTCGTCCTCCTGGATGGTGCGGGCGACGGCGTCGAGGACGTCGGCGAGGCGGAGCCAGCCGCGGTCCTCGTCGACGGCGCGCTTGACGTAGTGGCGGTTGACGTAGTTGAGGAGGCGGCTGACGGCCTGGGCGCCGGCGGAGAAGCGGTGGAAGCAGGGGACGAGGTAGTGCACGAGGGCGGCGTCGTCGGGTGGCGCGGCGAGGAGGAGCTCGCGGGCGGCGTCGGCGTAGTAGCGGTCGAGCTGGTCGTAGAGGTCGGTGCCGCTCGCCTTGCCCTTGTCGCTGGCGGGGGCGCGGAAGGCGCCGGGGCCGGGGGACTGCTCGGACTGGGAGGTGAAGTAGTTGTAGACGGCGGTGTGGACGCCCATGTGGTAGCTGACCTCGATGGCGGGGGCCTTGGCGGGGCTGTTCGTGGGCGAGCGGACCATGTGGTCGAGCGCGGGCTGGAGGTAGCCCCAGAGGGCGGGCAGGGAGGCGGCGGGGTTGGCGCTGCCCGTGGAGGGGTTGGGGAGAGGCGGCGGGGGCGGCGCGTCGCCGCCGGGCGTGTCGTGCTTCGTCGTCGTCGCTGTGGGCATGGCGGCGACTGGTGGTGGTCGCTGGCAAGAGCACGGAGCGGGCGGTGCTGTGCGACGGTGCGGACGAGGACGACGGCCGGCGCTGCCACGGAAGCAGATTCGAATTTCTTTCTCGCGCTCTGCTCTCGACAGGCGCCAGCGTCCGATCACCGTCCGCGGATTACATTTGATTTGATTTATGTATGTACGTCAGGTATAATAGAGGCTGAGCGGGGCGGGCCACAATAGCGCGCTGCGTACACTATATGATATCGAAAGCGACGAAAAACAGAAAATAAAGCAAGGCGTGTATCGCCATGGACATAACATACCATACCTTCCTCCGGATCCAGCCAGTCCGTATCCGAAAACATATGCACAATGCAAGACAGCCTCTACACCACGCCCAGCACGACCGTCGCACGCAGGCTCACCTCCCTCCTCGCAGGCGCACTCGCCGCGCTCCGCGGCATCCCGTCCCCGCCCAGCTCCAGGTACTCGTCCGTCCGCAGGCTGCTGCTTTTCCACCCCCAGCTCTGGCTCACGCTGAACATGTCCGGCGCGCTCGTGAACCGCGTCAGGCTCGCCCCCGTCGCGCTCGCACACGCGATCGCAAAGTACGCGCTCACCGCCGGCCGCGGGTCCCGGTACGGCTGCTGCGGCGCCGACGCCGGCGCCGTGTTCGGCAGCGTCAGCACCTGCGCCTGCGCCTGCCCAGCGCTCGCGCCCAGGATGCTGCTGCTGCTGCTGCTCGACGGCAGCGACGACGCCAGCCCGGCCGACGCGGGCGACGACACGGGCGTCGTGCTCCGCGACAGCGGCAGGATCGGCAGGCCCGACGACGAGTAGCCCACCGTCGTCGAGTGCGACGAGTGCGGCCGCGGCGGCGACACGATGCTCCCGCTCACGCTCGAGCTCGCCGGCCTGCCAGAATGCGCCGCCAGCTGCGCCGCCGTCCTGCCGCCCGCGGACGGCAGCGCGGGCGCGGAGCACGGGGGCAGCGGGTCCACCGAGCTCTGCCTGTGCAGGTACACGCCGAGCTGCACGCCCTTCTTGCGCACCACCTGCACGTACACGTTGTACAGGCTGCCAGCGTACCACACCGTGTGGCTGTGCAGGCGGCTCTTCTCCTTCAGCGTGTCCACGTCCCAGAACTCGACGCAGAACCGGAACGGCGGGTGCGGCGTGAACCTGCTCGCGCCGTCCCCGTGCGCGTACGCGGACGCGCACGCCGCGGCTGCGGAGTAGCGCTGCTGCTGCAGCCCGAAGAAGTTCTCCTCGCACGTCCGCGTGCCCTTCCTGCTCGCGTCGAGCGCCGGCGGGCTGACGAGCTCGAGCAGCTGCTGCTCGGTGTTCGCGCCCTCCACGCCGGTGCTGTCCCCGATGCGCACGGAGGAGTCGCAGGGCACCGGGTACCACGCGCCGTCCGCCGTCTCCTTCTGCAGGTCGGCGCCCGAGACGCCGAGCCCGAGCTCCTTGTCGCGCGCGGAGGGCGAGAGGGGGGGAGACGGGGAGGACGGGGCGCCGCGCGGGCGGGCCGTGATGCGATGGCGGAGGACGTCCTGGTTCCAGTGCGCAGACTGGAGCACGGCGAGCGGCACGTAGGGCTGGTCCGTGCTCGGGGACACGTCCCTCGATATTGTCATCATGTCGTCGAGGCTCTGCCGCGCATCATGCATCAGCATCCAAACCCGCCGCAAACACTCAAGCAGCGCACGACGCACCATGTTCTCATAGTAGATCCCCGTGCGGAAGAGCTCCTCCCACTCGCGCTCCTCCGCCTGCTCGTCCGGGGGCACGCCCCGCCGCAGCTCCACGACCGCCTTCGCCATATCGTACCGCTCGCGCTCGCCGCGCACGAACAGCGCGTCGCTCGACAGCAGCCCACGCACCCACCGCGCGCTGAGGTCGCCCCGGCGCCACACCACGGGCACAGCGCCCTGCCCCTCCGCCGCGCGCTCCGCTCCGTCCGCGCCGCCCACGCGCTCCTTGCCCCTCCCAGCGCCCTCCGGCGAGACAAACCTCGGCGGGGCAGTCAGCCCGCGCTTCCTCGCCCCCTTCTCCTTCCCCTCCCTCCCCTCCTCACCAACGCTCTGCCACCGCACCACCGGCTCGCGCGCGCCACCGCCGCCCTCCTCGCCGCCCTCCTTCCTCCCGACGACGTCGAGCTCGCACGCGAGGATGTCCGCGCCCCAGCGCGCGAGCCAGCACGCGGCGGCCTCGCCGACCTTGTCGCTCACCGCGCCGTAGTAGTACTGCGGCTCCGGCGGGTGCGGGGGCTCGGGCGTCGGCGACGCCGGGGCGAGGTCCATCGAGGACGAATCCGAGCGCGGCGAGGACGGCGCCTCCTTCTTGAAGGCCGGCGATGGCTCCGGCGACGATGGGTGCGGGTCGGCGAGCGCGCCCGTGATCGTCTCGGTGTCCTTCTCCTGCGGCGACTCGTGGGGTTCGTCGTCCGGCGTCCGCGGTTGCGCGACGGGCTCGCGCTCGTCCTCCTCGTCGATGACGACCTCCGCGACGCCCTCGAGGCCCACGGCCGCGCTGTCCTCGCCCGCCCCCGCCCACACCTCGTCCGCGGGCCCGATGCCCTTCCCGACGGCGAAGTTGAGGTAGCGCACGGCGGTGTACGGCCCGACGCTCGCGAGGATGAGCTGCAGCGCGTGCGCGGCGGCCGCGGGCATGCCGAGGAAGGACGCGGTCGCGAGGAGGGAGAGGAGGAAGCGTGGGGTCGCGGGTTGGTGGCCGGAGGGCGTGGGGGACGGCGAGAAGGACGGGGTGGGGATGGAGGAGGAGGAGGAAGAAGAAGAAGGGAGGTTGAAGGCGGGCGTGAGAGGCTGGGAGGGTGTGGGCACGAGGTCTGGCGACAGGTGTAGTGGGGGGCCGCCGCCGTACAATCGGGCAATGCATGCTCTGCGGACGCACGCGTCAGCGGCTGTAGCGTGCTTGGCTACGAAGCATACTCACTCAAAAGCTATCAAGAGAGATCGAAATGAGGTCCGTCAGTAGGTCGTACGACGATGTTGAATGCAAAGGCAGTCGACGGTGGGGTGTAGGTACATTCACTAAACACGTGCGATTCCGACGATAAACACGCTGCATTGCATGGCGGTACGTGCTAGAGTACATGTACAGAGATGAGCTACACAGCAAACGAGCAGCAGTCGGGCAGACACACGGCCAGCACCATGTAATCCACCTCCGTACACGCTCGTCGCTGCGGCGCGACGCCCGGCCGTCGTCTGACGCGCTACAAGCGCTGCCGGGGAGCGCGTCTGACAGTCGCTGCAGACTTCGGTAGGGCCTTGTGCTCAACAGAGACGCGCGATCTCGCCGGTAGATGTTAGCACGATTCGTCACGGGCGGCCGGCGATTCACAAGGCTCTTCCCCCAACTGCACGGTTCGCAGCGTGCTGCAGCCCATGAGTACAGGGTCTTCCCTCCGAGGGCTGGGAGTCGCAGTAGTGGCGCATATGTTGAGGGAACATACCCACCCACGGCCGATAATCATCCGCCACAAGCCCACCGATGAGACTCGAAGAAGGGCGACGTGAGACTCACCTGCACGCGTGATATTTGGGTCATCGAGGACGATGTCGATCACGTCCAGTTCGGTGTGCCTCCCCCAGAGCTTGGACTTGCTCTCCGAGAAGCCTGCAGTGAAGAGGGACTGGAAGTAGCCCTTGACGCGACGATCAGCGCCAATGTCTCGCAAGGAGGGGCGATACGACGCAACACTCACGGCTTGGATGAGCACGACCCTGTGTAGCCTGTAGATCGCGTGCCATGATCCCCGGATGCGTAGCGCGACATCTGCGGTTTTGCGCGCCAGGAAGGATTGGTATAGGTGGTTTTGGAGATCGGCGGGCGACGCGCCTCGGGTGGGAGATGCGACGGCGAGGCTGCCAGCCATGGCGTGCTCGTCTGTCGGTGGGGCGGGGGCGGGGGACAGGGCGTGCTTGCGGAGAGAGGGTAGGGAGGCGGAGTAGGGGATAGCGAGGCGCGAAAGGTGGGTATTAGTAGGCGGGTGATGCGCGGAAGGAGTATGAGTGTGACCGCGACTGGTCGAGGCCTGGGTGTGATGAGCGGACAAGAGAAAGTGTGGACGGTCCATGGCATTCAGTAAGTATTTAGTCGGGAATCGCGCAGATGCGGCTGCTGCAGTCGCTTGCTGAGCAATCGCCCGCCAAGCCGCGTCGATTATGCTACCGGCGCCGGGTCCCAGGACGCAGGAGGCCTGCTGCACACTGTCTCGTCTTGCTCGCTGGGTGCAGTTGGTGTGCTCGCGCCCTCTGCGAAATGTTTCGGAGATGGATGGCGGACGAGAAGCCGACGTCGCAGCCCCCGGTCACGGTGAGCGGCCGACGCCTGCAGTCTCCGCGCCGTCCGGTCTCCCCCCAGTACCTATCCGGCCCCGCGGCCCGCCAGCCCGCTCCACCCCCGTGTGCACGCGCCTACCGTGACCGCGTCCTCCGACTACCAACGACCGTCCACGACCAACCATGCACGCTGCACCGCATCCCCGCTTTTCCGTCCTCTCCACCTCTGCCGCGCAGAGCAGCGAGCACCTATCCCCCGCCGCATCATCCACCCGCTTCTCCCTCCCCTCGGCACCCTCCATCAACACCACTGCGACCGCCTCCAAGCCTGCCGCGCCCCGCCAGACCATCTACGACCGCCCCCTCAACAAGACGCGCACCGCCGAAGTGAGCGCGGCCGCGTTCGCCTTCCTGTTCTCGGAGGTCGTCCAGTACACCCAAAAGCGCGTCAGCGGGATCAACGACCTCGAACGGCGGTGCGTGTTTCCCTGCGGCTGCGGGCGCGCGGCTAACCGGTGCGCTCTAGACTGAACACGCTGGGCTACCGGGTCGGCATGCGCGTCCTCGAGCTCATGGCGCACCGGAACGAGGCGGCCGCCAAAGCCCCCAGGCGCGAGATCCGCTTCCTGCCCGCCCTCATGTCCATCCACACCCAGGTCTGGCGCGCCGTCTTCGGCAAGCCCGCCGACGCCATCGAGAAGAGCGTCGAGAACGCGGACGAGTGTACGCAGCCCCCCTCCCCGCGCGCGCGCGCACGTCGCCTGCTCTCTGCTCACCGTCCGCGCAGACATGATCATCGACAACGACCCGCCGATCACGCGCAACATCTCCGTCCCGCGGGACATGAGCCAGCTGAGCTGCTCCTCGTTCACCGCCGGCATCGTCGAGGCGGTCCTAGACGGTCTGGGCTTCGTGAGTCGCGCCCCCGCCGTGCGCTCGTCCCATTCATCGCTAACCGGCTTCTTCCCCACCCGGTCGCACCATACCAAACCTGTCCTCGCAGCCCGCCCGCGTGACCGCCCACAACACGCCCACGGACCAGCTGCCCAACCGCACCACGATCCTCATCAAGCTCGAAAAGTCCGTTCTCGACCGCGAGGAGGCGCTCAAGACATAGGCGCGAGGCAACTCGAGGAGACGCCTCAACGTCAGTGTCGTGAACTTGAGTCAACTTCGGCGCGTACGGGGGGGGCTGTAGAGGTCGGATGAGTGATGGCGAGGAGTGTCTAGGAGCATCCAGCCTTGGCACGCACCGCGACAAGAGGACGCCAAGGGGTGCCGCCTTGATGCCCGACGGCTTCGTGAGGCCCTTATTGCCTCGTGGTGCAGCTGGTTTGCTGTGGCGAGACATGCGCGTGTACGCGGCGCGGCATAGGGCATGTACGGTATAGTAGCACGCACGTTGCGATATGCAATATACGGGACGCAGTTGAAGCGCTCGATGGCCGTATACCACGACGAGTAACGACATCGAGTCCCAAAACGCCGTTGTGCGTAGCAGAGCATGCACTTTCATGACAGAGGCCGGAAAGATCACGCATATGTACACAGGAAGGGAATCACCGCCGTGGACGAGCCGTACAGGATGCTAATTCGTATACGCAACCTCAAAATGAACCAGACAATTTAGTATAGAGTACGTGCGACGGCAAGTTTCCGCATTCTACGTACACACAGACACTCGACGACTCTACTGTTTCTAGACATAAAGTTCTACCTTGAGCTCCGCGTCGAGACTGGCGGAACAGGCCGCATTACAGCAGACTGGCCAGGTCCAGCATACAGCCGTCCCCAGCCCCACTACTTCTACGCTATCACTCCATCGACTCCCGAAATTCCTACCTTCACGCGCCTCAACCCCAGTCAGCACTACGATACCATGCGAAGAACAGGAAAAGTGAACTCGCCTGTTCGCCCCGCGCTACCTCCTTCACCGACCGAAGGTACAGCACAGCCGAGATTGAGAGAAGACCGCACTGCGAGTGGCCAGTTCGCAGGACGGCCTCCCCTCAAACTCGGCGGATCTGTACCCTCTGTCGCCTCCCTCCTGGATACTCACCTGTGGACGAACGATGAATCAGCGAACCAAACGACGAGCGAAAGCGAAAGCGATCACTTACTACCTAGGAGTATTCGCCCGGAACGAGGTTGACCTGCGGATAATCAGATCTACGGTCAGTGATCCTGTGTAACTAGAGTAACGGCATCCTGACGCTCTCCTTCCCTCCTTCCAAAGGCGTCAGAAACAGAGGAGCGACTGCACTGCGAGTGGCCAGCTCGCAATACATCCGCTCACCCGCTCCCGACGCCTCTATCCTCCCCGCCAACCTCGCAGGTCCTGTGTGACATCGTCAGCCCGAGCAAGGAGAAAACAGCCGAGACGTACCAAGCAGTGCCTATCGGCCTTGCAAGAGGAAGCTGTCGGCGAACACGAAGGTAAGCACTCAAGAATCATCGGTGGATTAAGTGAATCACCTTTGACCTAGCGGGTCGATCTACGCGAGAGCTGGAAAACAGCAGTTTCAGTCAGCCTAACGATTGTCGCGAAGTAGATGTGGGTGCTTACCTTCGCCATATCCCTTCCCGTCGGCCGACTGGGGGTTTGGTCACGTCAATGCCCGGGTAGGCACGCTGCGAGTGGCCAGTTCGCAACGCGTCTGACTCCGGGACACCAACGTCGCCGCACCCCCGCCAGCATGTGTAGCGCGCTCATCTAGGCTCGCGGATGCAACGGTGGTCAGTGACTACGAAGACGATTAAGGAGGCAACACTCATCTTCTGTGGACAGTCGATGGTCACGCAAAGCTCTGGGGGCGATGGTAGGTTCTCAGTCAAAGTAGCACGGTTAAAATTGAATCGCTTACCTTATGCTAGCTACCCCCAACTCCTCCCTCCTCTCCAGGTGCCGAAGACGAATTGGCAGTCGGACTGCAAGTTGGCCAGGCCTGCAGTCCAGTCGCTTCTCCGCCCTCAACACCTGCCCTCCCGTCTCCCATCCTCCACCCATCGCGATCAACCTCTCAAAAGTTGGTCAGCGGGAAACAAGGTCAGCGGGAAAGAAAAAGGCATATATGACACGAGACTACACCACTATTCTATCACTTTCTCCCCAACAGCGCACCCCGGACGATCGATCGACGGAGAAGGTGAGGACGTCGGCGCTGGATCAAACTGCGAAAGCAAAGGAGACTATTCAGCAACAGATGCTCCCAAGAGAAA
>KV429074.1:173603-250896 GCA_001632345.1 Daedalea quercina L-15889 | reverse complement strand
GAGGCCTAGGATTCTCGATGGGTACAACTCCACGCTCCAGTCCCACACGCTATCCTGGCTTTTGCTGCCGGCGACCACCCGCCCCAGTGCGTCGCGCAGCATAGCGGCTACCCTCAGTCTCGGCCAGCGGTCAGATTCGAGATCCAGTTGCGACGTGCGCGGCGCCTCGCCCGACCGCCCCGAATCTCTGCACGATCGCTGGCGTCCTCGACTGCCCCATTCGCTCGGACGTCGCACCCGCCCACCTATTGGTCGGCAGTTCCGCGGCGTACGACGTCCCCTGACAATTACGAACGATGACAAGTCCCAGTGGACTGGCACATATGGTGCTCAAAGCCCACGGAACTTGATCGTCTCATCGCCCTGAGCCTCCTTCAGAGGTACAAGACGCAGCACATGGCCCTGCGTATACATGTACGTAGGGTGCTCGAGTGCGACCACGTCGGGACTGCCGACGTGTGAGAGAAGTGGCTGCTTACGCGTGCGGCGGCCTGCCGCCGCACCGGTCTTCTTGAAGACGCGAGCGGGCCAAGTAAGTCCGTTGGAAGACATGGTGAAGAAGGGTGGAGAGTTGGGACGGGAGGTATGCGAGGTATGTAGTGGTACGGAGGCAAGGAGTGTGAGGAGGAACCTCGCATCGGAGAGCGTTTATAACCAGCGTCGCGTTTCTGCCCGCGGGCAGCGGCTAGGTCTTGACTAGCTGCGGGTTCAATTCGGATGCATATGAACTGGACCTGCTGGGCTTCGGTGCAACGGTCCCGCAAAAGTCTGGACTTACGTCCATTGCATATATGCGCGCGCAAAGTGGATACGGTCCGCATACATCCAAGGAACGAGTAATCAACAGAGCGTTATACGAGTGTATCACTAGCGTCGCAGACATGCCATCATGAGCCGTATCCATATACTCAGCACATGATCGAGCTCACCACGGTTGGTACGTTGAGTTCCCAACAGCATCCGCTTCTTTCGCAGCTGCATCAGTTGAGTTCGATACATTTTAGAGACAACCGCTCTTAGCCACTGCGTCCGAATCAGATTATGCAGACTTGGGAAATTCCCAAGTTAATGTCGCCTTTTTCCATGATATCCCCCGTGATTCCCACTGTGCCGTAGGGCATATTTGCATCAGATGTCAGCGACAGCAAGGAGGGGTTGAAAGGAACTCAGCTTACGCCGCATATGGATTGAGGTTCACGGTCACGTGACGCATTTTATCGCGTCGTCGACGCGTTCATTTCTGAGAGCAGTCGGCGCCGAGTGAGCACTGAGTCGTACTAGCGCGCGTGGTCCTCTTGACGCGAATCCTTGTAGTAAGGGAATGGTCCATCGAAATTTTCTCTGCAGCCCCTGCGGCACAGGAGGAGGGTATGGATTTCCTCACGCGAGAGTTGGGTATCTACGCAGGTGCACAACGGAGACAGTCGATTGCTTGGTATGATCAGCACGTTCCAAGACTCTGGAAATTTATTGCGCACCTTGGCAGCGTACATGGTGATCCACGTAACAAGTGAAGCAATCAGTTTTGATGCGATGACAGAGTCAGACTGGTAGGTGTGCACGCGCCACTACTAACTACCCCCGATTAGGAAAGGCACAAAGGACGACATGCTCGTCCAGACCACGTGCGGTCGCGACTCCTTCCAACGGAGTCACCCCGACCTCAATGATAAGCCAGACAATGCACTCGGATGACATACAATGCTCGACCTCGTCTCAGGGCCGCCACTCTCACCTTCATCAGACCCATCGCGCATACCTGCAAGACTCGCACGTAGGCGCCATTTGCAAGGCACTGAGTTCCTGGTTGGCGTCTCACACACGTTGGTTAAACTCTGACGTGTTCAGTGCCATGGCCGTCGACGAGGAACGTCCGAGCGAGCGTCGGGCAGCACAAGACCAGGTGCACGAGGCATCGACCAATCAAAAGGCCGGATGCCCATCGTAGAAATCGAGGAGACAGAGACTCGGAGGTGCCGGGAAACGGCAGGAGCTCGGAGTGGCGCGCCGAGGATCCAGGGCGACGGAGGGCAACATCGAGAACCGCAGGCAGCCTCGTGAGTGCATCAGGACCCGCACACGTCACCACTCGCACTCATCGATATACACACACAATGCGCCAGGAAAGGACCGCGGGAAACAGGGGAGCGAGGGGCAATAAAGGGCAGTGGCCATTGTGAGCCGCATTTGGACGGAGGTCAATGGGTCCGCCTGCCTCTCATACGACCTTCTCCGTGGAAGCCCCCGTGATCGCCCTCGCGGAAGCATCGCATGCAGCCCCCCGGTCCCGATGGGCCGATCCTGCCCCATGCGAGTCTCAGGCAGCTTGCTACGACGCGGCGATGTTTTGCGGAGGCCATAGGGGAGGTCGTATGGTCAGGTATGCGCGGATCGGGCAGGCTGGAGGGGATGCGCACGCGAGAAGTGGCGGCCGGGGAGGTCGCGGAGGCGTGCCTCGGCAGTGATGGAAGCGGGCCCTCGCACGCGAGGAAGGCAGATTAGACGCCAAGATCCATCGGGGTGAAGAGAAGTGGAGCGCAGAAAGCTGCATGGTGATTGTAGCGCGGGGTTTCGGGCGCCTTTCCCAAACGGGTGCACCGACGCACTGGATCATGCTTTCCAGCATGCCCTCAGCACTCGCACAAAGGCCCGGCATGCCTCATATCACTCCGCCGCTCGCGCGTTTTATAAAGCCTGCTCGTGGGCCACCCCGCTCGCCCTCAACACCCCGTCTCGCTTCACCCTCCGCGCTCCCACAACACTCAGCGTGCGTCCCTCCCCGTGTTCTTTGTTTGTCCAAGTCTCATATGCATTGCACACAGGTATACAGCTCTCTGTTACCATGCCAGCTATCCGCGGAAAGACCTCCCCCGCCTCTCCGCCGACGCCCTCCCGCGACATGGTCATCATCCCGCCACGCTTGTGGTCTCCATCCTCGGACATCATCTCCTCCCTGATTACTTCCCCCAATGACCCGAATGACCCCTCCTCGTCACCGGCCCCTCAGGACGAAACCAGCCCTTCCTCCCGTCGGCGCAAGGGCCCGAACCACATCCCTCGCCCGCCGAACGCGTTCATCCTCTTCCGTCAGCACATCTTCCGCCAGCTCAAGTCCGCGTCTGTCGAGCACGACCAGCGGCTCTTCTCGCAGATCGTCTCTACGACCTGGGGCGAGCTCAGCACGACGACCAAGGCCAATTGGTACCGCGCGGCGGCTGAAGCCAAGGCGAAGCACGCCGCCGCGTACCCGAACTACCGCTTCAGCCCCGTCGTGCGCACCGACAAGCCGCGCAAGCGCAAGGTGAAGCGCAACGGGCCTAAGGACAAGGAGCGCTGCCGCCACCTTGGCCGGCTCATCGCGCAGGATCTCGGGCCCTCGGCGCTCGAGCGCGAGGCGAAGCGCATCGACGCGATCATGCGCGAGGACGTCGTCGCTAGCAGCAGCGCGCAGGACCTCGGCATCCCCGCCTCAGAGAACTACTCCACCAGTATCTTCGACGCCACGCTCAGCGAGACCGTCGACGTGTCCGATGTCAAGACGACTCTCCCCTCGACGCCGCGCCGTCGTCGCACCGGGATACCCACGCACATGGAGTGTTCCCCTGCGGGCAAGTCCTTCTGCGCTCCACCGACGCCGGGTCACCAGTCCATCGATGCTTTCCCTGCGCACGTGCCCTTCCCTCTAGAGGGCCAGTCAGCAAAGGTCGAGTCACCCGTAAGTGTCTCCTCACCGTGTGACATCCAGGTGCACCGCCTAATGTACCATTCCCCATGTAGAGCATGACCCCGCAGTTCGTCCAAATGCCTCTAGTCCAGGAGAGCCCCGACGTCGACACCCAGGCGCTCTTCCTCCCCTCCACGCCCTCCCCTCCCCCCTTCCTCTCACCTATGCCGATGCCTGTGAACAGGCTCGCACCTATGTCCTGGAATACCCACGTATCCCTCCCCGAAATCACCGGGATGAACGACGACTGGACTTGGTACGGGCCGCAAGCGAGCCCCTTTGACGACGGGAGCCTGTCGTCCTCTCCCTCCGCGTCCTCTCCTTCGTCCTCGACCCCATCGACCCCGCCTCAACAGTTCCCGCAGGCGTTCCTCGCCTCGCCAACGGTTGCCTCCTCCCCTGCGCCCGCGCCCGCGTTCGACCCCTACGCCAACCCATTCGTCATTCCTGATCTCGGGTACCCGGACTTCCCGGCTTACCCCGGCGATGGTGTGTACGCTGGTGCGCTGGCACAGCGAACAGACGACGTGTGGTTCGGAATGCCGAGTGTGCCGGGCGAGCTCCCTAGCATGGGCGTCCGGGGTGGCCTCCGGGGCGAGGCGGAGAGCGCGTATAATGGCGAGCAGGGCCTAGAGCTGTACGACTCCTTGATTGACTATACCAGCGCGAAGGGCTACATGGGCTGATCTTGTGCGCCACCTTGTCTGATTTCCCTGCTCCATGCCTCGCTTTTCGTTCTTCGTGCATATAGTTATCTCTTTGATACCTGCAAGGACTTGACGAGTGGTCTAGTCCGCATATATATCTATTGCTCAACTTGATTTTCGTATTCATTGCTGCATCTTTCCTACGTACGCAACCCGTAACACAGAAGTTTGGCTACGACGATATTCAACTGTCGTTAACCATCATATATCTGCGTGAGAGGTTAGACGGAAGGCGGGACCATTGTGACATGGTAACGCACCTACTAGTACAGCTAACGTACATATATAACAAACATACCACGAGATTCCATACAACTAGATCGAAGTCAGTCACACAACCTGACAGCCGAAAGCACACAGAACCGAGACTTATCTGCCGTCACCCATTGCTCACACACCCAGCATGATCTTCTCGAACACCTTCACTCCCTCGCGCCCCAACCCCGTCGCACACGCCACCGCACTGGCCCCCGCCGCACGCATCCTATCCGCCGATTCACGATCTTTCACACCGCCCACTCCGATAACTTTGATCGCGCGCACAGCCGGACTCGAATGCGCTCCCAGCGCGCGGGTGAACCCCAACACGGTCCCGAGCGCAAGCGCATGCAGCCTCTCGCCACCGATCCCGCCGAGCGCGGTCGGCACCGCGAACGCCGTCGGGGATGGATCAGCTCCCGAGGACGGTGGTGCAGAGGCGAGGTCGATCTCCCCAGCGAAGAGCACGCTCCCGCCGAGCGTGTTCGTGCACGTCAGGAACGCGAACGGGCTGCGTAAGCCCTCCGGCTCGTCAATCGTGTACTCCGCGAGGCAATCGACGACCTCACGGATGCGTGTCACGTCGGGGTAGGGCGGGAGCTTCAGGCCGATCGTGAGCGACGGGTCCGCACGTGCGGCGGCGGCGAGGACGTCGAGGTGCGGGCGTAGCGCGGGGAGGTAGTACGAGGGTGGAGGGGCGGAGGGGATATTGGGGCACGATGTGTTGAGCTCGATGGCTACGAGGTTTGCGAGGTCGCGCGTGGAAGGCCGGTCGCGTAGGTTCGCGCGGAAGCTCTGGATGTCCTGGACCATCTGCGCGAGATCGTCCGCCTTGGAGGCCGTGACGCTTAGGATGAAGGGTTTCTGCGACGGAGCGGTCGGTGGAGGATTGGTGAGTAATTCATGTACCCACTCTAGGTACAGTAAAAGCGGGTGCGGGGAGTATCCGTACGAGTTCAACGTCGAGAGCCTGTCTGTGGTGAACACCACCTGCCAATGATTGCAATCACATCCCATCAGCCATAGCATCGGTGATTGGGGGTACCAGGTGAGATAGACAAGTCTGGGTGGCGATGAGAGATGCGGCGTACAGCATGTATTTCGTTCTCTTTGAATCCATGGAGCGTCGCGGTGCGAGTGGTCACTGCACCCGTGTAAGGGCAATTATATAGATTGTGAAGCTGCTCGATATCCGACGCCCAGAGACAGGATGAATTGAGGATAGGAGGCTCGATTGTAACCGTATTCAGATTGACCCGGGCCATTGTCGCAATGGTCAAGCTCAATATGTACTGAGTGCGCGTAGTATACTGATTCAGAGCAAGCGCCAGTCCCGAACGCGAGGGTCCAGGTACTATCATGAGACGTACCTATAGGCTATTCCATTCTTTTCCAATACACGGGGTGTCGCAGAATGAGTGGTCACTGGGGTCCGGGGAAGCCATACAGATCATAAAGCTGTTCTACGTCCAATGCACAGAGACAAGCCCCTCAACAATCGTACTTACTAACCATCGTTGTGGTTTCAAGTTTGAAGGTGAATCTCGCGGTCGCATAGGACTTGTCTCTTATAACATGAGATGTAGAGTAGCAGCACGGTCACCGAACAGGCCTCACACGAAGTCCGCAACGATGCAGGAGGATCGGGGAGCCACACTATCCGAGTGGTATTATAGCACCTCCGCAACAGGTCACTGCCTAGGCGCCCGCACACGGTTCTCAGTGTACAAAACGGGCCGTCTATTTGGATGACTACTCAATAGAATTCAGTTCTCAAAATCAATGTCTAGGTACAGCCGGTTTGAGTTGATGTCGCTTAGTCTTCGATTCAATTTGAATTCGAAGTCCTCTTGCTGCAATTCATCGTACTCTGTTGCAGCGACGGTGTCCAAGTCGGACTGACTACGGCGTGCTGCCAAATCCACCATTCCTGCTTCACGTAATAGCCCCGCCGAAGGCACATCTATCTCTGCTATTCGCTGGCTAAGGAGAGGGTTATGAACGACGAGCCACGTGAGGTGCATGGGATCGAACTCGTCGACAAGCGCGGTGATGCTTGCAGTCCTGTAAGCCAAGGTCGACGCTATGATGAGCAACACGATTGACGTGCCCAGGCCAATTGCGACCTAAATAAAACATGCTTGACGATTGAATACGGCAGTAGTACTGAAAGCAATGCTAACCTGTGCGATGTTAAGCTGAGATGTGTTAGAGACATCGAAAACCCAGACGTCTGGTCCGACCACTTACTTGGAGATGATACATGGTCACGGAACCCGGTACACGACTCAGAGAAGGTGCGAGTTCATTTTGTAAAGTAGAATTGAGCAGGTGTGCAGCTACGAACATGATGATATGACTTCGTCAAATCGGCTGGTAGTATCAGGGCTACGTACCGGACCAGTATGCAGCGGCTGTCATCTCACCTAAATTCCCATTAGCGGGTCAGTAACTTTCTGCACGAGGCCGAAGAGAGTTTACTCAGTGACTCCTCAAGCGCAGCCAGGGTGATTACTCCACTTCCGACTGCGGTTCCTATGTACCTGGGTTTGGACGTTGAGCTTCGGCAGGTCGCTGACACGTTGACCTACATAGACGAGATGTCTCCTACATCGTATTCGAGTGTTCCATTGACTACAGGTGCTCTATACCCAGTTTGACTCAACATGTATGCCCACTTCAGACCAAGATCAGGATTATGAAGTCCGAACAATGAAGCTCAATGACGCACCGAATCAACCTCCATGTCTACCTGTATGCCCTGATGGGAATCATTAACCAACGAGGGCTCCCAAGTAAGGCAGGTTGACGATCTCCGCGTTGTTGCTAAGCGTTGAAGTTCAGCACTAGTTGGTTGTCTCGAAGCTGCATCTAGCGTGATGACAGTCCTTGTCCATTCCAGGGTGCAGCCTATCAGCTGTACCTGGACATCCACGTTCCCTGTCGTCGGACTGTCGGTGAATATCTTTGTGTATCATTAGCTAGCAGTTACCTTTGATCCGCGATACAGACTGGCCGTTGTCATCCACCACGTTCCTCGTCGTCCAGAACAATGCATTTCGCCCCTGTACTAAACAGATAAAAAAAAGAAAATCAAACCCAACAAACATACGTACCAAAGGTATCGTGACCCCCGCGAGGTCGGTATTGTCTGAGATCTGCTCTTCGAAATTGAGTGACGTCATATAGTATAGACCCGGGTACGTATCCCCTGCCTGTGGCTTGATGCCCATGCCTTGTGCGCATTAGCACGAATCGCGTGCAAGAGAGCGTCGAGCATCTTACCGAAAGTAAAATTATAACGAGAATATACCGCGCTTGCCATGCCTGACCAAGAATTTGCCGGTGACTCTAGCAATTGGGCCGTCGCATCAGGAATACATCCACATGTGACATTAGCCGTCGCAGCGTAGACGTCCACGTCAAGGATATCCGGTTGGGCGTTGATAACGTCGTATACAGTACTGTTTGAGAGGCCTATAGTGGAGATATACTGGCCAGAGCCACCGCCAATCGCTTGATACTGCAGGAATGCGTCTGCTTGATCCCACAACGCCTCTTGCACCGATGTGTCGTCGTATCTGATCAGGTTGAGTCAGTTCTACAATGGAAGAGAGATATGGCCAAACCGTACATGGTCATGAGTGGCAGACTGCTGATCGCTGAGACAGTTGTACGATTACTCTGAGTGAATGGCCGCACAGAAAATAACGAAGGCGTCGTCACGTGCAGAGCGGAAATACAGGCGAGGTAGGCCGTCACCTGCGTCATCCCCAAAATGTAGGACGGAGATTTCAATTGTCTCCACATGCCTACAAACGCAGCGGCCAATCCCGACCATGCGCCCGTGACGTCTTGCACGGATGTCAGTGTGTGATTCCCTGAGGTTAAAGTCCGCATCGCCAGATGTTGTGTGAATAAAACAAGCAGCGCAGTATAAGGCTGTGTGACAATGAATTTCAGATGCTCATTAGCACCTGGCGATAGTAAACTGTCTCGCTTACGATGATTGTAGCTTGCGATACGAGCGATATGTACGTCGGCATAGAAGCTGCTGTTTGGGGAGACATAATGGTTGAGTATTCGACCTCGAGACCCCAGACGCAAAAGAGAACGAGATGTGCGGCAGCGAGAAGTACATGGAGGCCTACGCATGCAGGAGAAACGAGCTTCCGGAGGCTCATATCAGCAGTATGTGACTGGTAGCAGTCGAAGATACGCGCTTGAGATGATGAGTCTGGGGACTGACGCACAACCAGGGACATATCTCTGGATGTCCAGTCTCACTTTAAGCATCTCATTGAGTAGGCGATGCAGCGATCTGGCTTTTCCAGAGCGCCGCGCGCAGGCCGGCCGTGGGAGACCTTGGGGAAGATACACGTATCGAGGCGACGTACCCATACGACGACCGTAGCGTTCGGGTGTAATCCCTCGCTGAGAACCGTTTCAGTACGCCCATGCTCCGCCCCATGATCGGACGCCGTTCATATACCTTGCCAACGACGGAACCACTGGCAGAGCGAATTTTGAAGGGTTTTGCAGATTGCGCACAATTAATGCTGTTGAGGACAAGTCACTGGCACAGCATGGTCTGATGTAGATGGCATGTCAGCTACGTGTTGCTCATGTGAAGCACATTCCACCTTTACTCCTTGGGTCAGGCCCTCATCATATATCATACCGAGCACTGACAGTACTGATACAGAAGTTCGTGATCGGGAATCATTGAATGTAATGTATAACGAACCATCCTCGCGCCAACATGCATACTAATGGCCTGATTTTGTGCATCGTCAGTTGTTGTATGGCGAACAAATGAATACTTACCATGACAGTCTCGAAGTGGGTCAGACGACTTCATTGCTCAGGTTCTGAGTGATAAAACTCGGGGGCAGCTGCCTTTCCAACTCGCCGTCGGCAACCTGGCACTGCAGTCTGCTGTCTAAACTGACAGTCCGAAGGCGCGGTTGCCCTCGAGTCTGACTGAATGCACCCCCAGACGACATTACCCGTGACTGGAATCGTGGTGAAAAGATGGTAAGGTACTCTGATAGGTCCGGGGATGGCGAACATAGCGAAGAGCCTCGCTCCGTGACCGTAACAAGAAGTGACAAGCGCCAACACTCTGCAGTGAGCGTTAAGTTTGAGTGTTTAACGTTGAACAGTTGAACGTTTGGATTGTGTACACGTGTACTATGATAAAGTCAATTGAGTCGACTGAAAATCACGTTAATACATTACTCAATGGTCACAGCTTCACGGGCAGTCGAGTTCATCAGCGTCTTCACGCGGATGATCATCACGTATAGTAAGTACTATGAAGCATGCATATGGATAATTTAGGAGTCGGCCTCGCCCTCCCGCCCGAGCCAACTGCCAATGGTATATACGGCTATGCAATATCATGTCCATCCGCTATATCACGCCGTCCAACCATCATGGACACGTCCGACCGCACCCACACACTTCTCACACCGCCCCCCTCAACCGAGGTGCATCTTCCTCAAGAACCCCGCCAACAGCCCATCCGCATCCGCATAGAAGCGATGGTGGTGGCTATGGTGACTATGATGGCTCCTGTGGCTCCCGCTCCTATGCCGGTGCGCGCGGCTCCCCGCCGAGCCGTAGAAGCTGCCCGGCATCGCGAGCTCCTCGTCCTCGAGCGACGTCCGCCCGCCCACGCTGTCCGCCGAGCGCCGAATGCTATCCGTCGACCCCCGCCCCCGCGCGGGCTCATGCGCGTCCTGCAGGGCCTGCGCCTTCAGCGGCTCGCGCGCAGGCTCGTCCTGCTCGTGCGGGAGCGCTTTCCCCTCGTGCGGCGCCTCCGCTCGCTGATCTACCTTCGCCTCTGCCTCGCCATCTGCCTCGTCCTCCCGCTTCTCGACGTGTGACCGCGCGGGCGGCGGGCTCGGCGCGCCGAGCCACGCCCTCGCGTCCATGGAGTGTGACTTCCTCACCTCTCCGGGCGGGGTGACGACGACGTGCTCGTTCTCGCCCGGCACGAGGTGCGCGCCGTCGCTCCTGGCCTCCTCGGCCTCCTCCTCGTCGCTGTCGACCACGGTGCTGCTCCGGCTCTTCGTGCGCCACCCGCCCGAGCTCGAGCTGACGTGCGTGCCGAGGCGCTGCAGCGCGATCGTGCCGTTGATCGCGGCCTTCCACCGCGCGCGGGGGTTGAACGACTCGCGCAGGCCGGACAGGTCGTGCTCGGTCGAGGCGGAGTGTGACGTGAGCCACTAGCACGAGATAGTCAGGACGATGGCGCAGTGGCCGGGAGCAGGAGTCATACCTTGTGCTTCAATGCCTCCTCCGCGGTTGGCCGCTTGTGCGGATCAGGGTTGAGGAGTGCCCTGATGAAGTCTTTCGCTGTATACGTCACAAACATAAGCTACCGAATTAGAATCCGTGCATGTGGGGAACTGTCCGAGCATACCTTCGGACGAGATGTTGCCCCAATAGCGCTCGTGGAACTCGATGCGCGCAGCGGTGGTTTCGCGAATCAGCTCCGTCATGTCATCCGAGCGGAAAGGTGAATAGCCGCATAGGAGCACGTAGGTGATGATCCTACACCCGGCATCGTATCAGGGCGCACAGAAAGCGAGCACGAACAGACCGCGACGCACCCAGTAGACCAGATGTCCACAGCCTTGCCGTGGCCCTTCTTGTTGAGCACTTCAGGCGCGACATACCCGAAGCTGCCCGCCAGCGACGTGAGCTGTTCGTCGGGCTGGGCTAGATGTTTCGCGCTGCCCAACCGCAGTCAACATCTACCCACAAACACATGCATATCTCCACCCACATGCCGAAGTCGACAATCACGATGTCGGAATGGGGCTCCTTGGTGCGGTAAAGGATGTTCTCTGGTCTATTAATAGGCACGCGCGATCAGCCGGGGGGCGGAGATGCACGGATGAGACGCGGCGCACTTGAGATCTCGGTGTACGATGTCGTGGTCGTGGAGGTACTTCACGCCCGAGAGTATGGATCTGGGGAGCGTTGTCATTAGTTCTCACGTTCATTGCCACCACGTAGTAACTCGGAGAGTAGTGTTTTCATGGAGAGAAAGACGTAGAAACAGAACTTTGTGTTTAAATTACGCTTATAATGCAACGTCCTACCCCTCCAAAGCGGAGTATGCCTCCGACAGAATAAAAGCCAGACAGCGGAAGAAA
This sequence comes from Daedalea quercina L-15889, assembly GCA_001632345.1. Taxonomy (NCBI): domain Eukaryota; kingdom Fungi; phylum Basidiomycota; class Agaricomycetes; order Polyporales; family Fomitopsidaceae; genus Fomitopsis; species Fomitopsis quercina. Next base: position 239,038 of record KV429074.1, on the reverse strand, counting down.
CTTCCACGTACTTTAACACGCCGACGGCATCACTCTCCGTGAACTTGCCCCTCTGCGTGATCCGCCCGAACAGTTCGCCACCTATGGCGAGCTCGAAGGATAGGTAGTACTTCGTCCTTGACTCGAACCATTCGTAAAATTTAACCTGTTCAAAAGGGAGATAACGATGTCAGTATAACCTTTACTCTCACTCTGATTCGGAAACGCTGAGCATCGTCAAATTTGATCGTGTGCGACAGTGAGCGGGCGTCTACGTGAGAGTGACGTCATGTGATAAGTGCGGAGTGGTCCGTGGCTGGCGGGCGTGTGCGATGTTGCACGCTCAGCACGGCGGGCATGCTCCGGAACATGGCCTCGTATAGAACGGGGCGCAAAACATAAATCAGACAGAATATGGAGACTCACGACATTCGGGTGACTCAAGCCCTTGAGGACCTCCATCTCGCTCCAAACGCTGCTCTCGTTGCCCTTCACCTTTTTCTTAGGGATCACCTTCAGCGCGACCTCGACCGTCATCGTACTTGCGGCTGACGACTGGCCCAGCGCGCTGAGGTAGGACGACTTGATGCTTGACGCGGTGCTCTTCCGCGAGGGTGGTGGGCGCGTGCCGGTGGGCGACGTGCTGCCATTGGTCGGGGAGGCAAGGGGGGAGTGGGAAGGGGAGCCATTCGTGCTGGCAGAATATGCGGAGTTGGTCGAGTTTGTGGAGAGTACGCTGGGTGTGGGGGAAGGGACGGTCTGGGGCGTGACCGCGGCGGCAGCGCCGTATTGGGCTACGAGGACTTCGTCTGGCGGGACATGCCATGTTGCGCGCTGCGCGAGTGCACCGGCGCAAACGATGAGACTGCAGTCGCGACCTACAGGACAGAAGCACGCACCATGACCTTGCCAAACGTCCCCTCCCCGAGTATCTTGTGTATTTCATAATTCTTCTTCTTTTGGAACGAGGAGGGCTGCGGAAGCAGCCCGTCTGGTAGTAACGAGGGCATGATAGCAGTTCAGTCCGTCGATGCGGCGCGACCGAGCGAAGGCAAGGCCAGTCGGGATGTTAGACGCTGCAACTCAGCGCTATGTGGTTCAATACAGCGTGTGCGAGAAAGGCTGTGCTGCGCCGGAACACCGGCAAGTGCGATAACCCACGACTGGATGCGTGGTGGTAGAAGTCGTGAGGGAGGCAGAGCGGGTTGGAAGTAAGCGAGAAGAGAGTGGTCCAGCACGCAATTCTGGCGAAGAAGGGGGTGAGTGAGGGTGAGAGGAGAGGAGGGAGGGTGACAGAGAGGACGAGCTCCAACGGAAGGAGGCGAGCGTGGACGGACCAGGCACTCGATCAATCGGCATCTGCCATCAGCCACCCTGATGTCACTTTCCTCTCCCTTTCTCTTGGCACTTCTCTTCCATCCCCAGGCGCCTACGCGCCCACGGCCATGCGTGACCAGGCGTGACCGCGTCGGTCGCCTCGGCAACGTCGACGCAGCGACGCCGGCGGCACCACGACGCCTCTCAGTCTCAGTCTCTCATGGCAATCCAGACCGCATACCAGTTCCCCAATATCGTTGCTTTCGTTTTGGGCTGTATCAAAAAGCCCTGCATGGAGACCCCACCTCGTTACTGTCGCATGGAAGCCCTTGCGAATGAAGGTCTTCTGACATGGTACAACACGGGAGATAAGCACCACCCGCTCATGCAGTTCTTTCAAGGGCGTCAATTTACTGTAGATTTGCGCGACGCCGGTCACGGAGGCGTCAGAATATGGTGTGATTGGCCCTCGTAAGTATGCAAAGCCTTCGGCGACCCTCGATCGATTTGTCACACCTTGCCTCGCTGACCAGGCTGCTTAATGCACCTTCCTCCTTGCTACTCGCCCTCGTAGACGCTTCAGGATTCTTCCAATTCTACGGCGTGCAAATGTGAAAGAAAGTAGCACTGGCGGCGGCACACAGAAACTGAAGTGGAGCGTCATGAAACATCCTTGACTTGCCGGAACAGAGCGCAACTAACGGGATTGCGCACAAGGACGCGTTCATTCCAACATCCTATGGTCTACACTATCATGGCTCTAGCTAACGCACCCCCGTTGACAAACGAAGACCCAACCAACGACTGTACGATTGCAAAATAACTACAGGATGACAGACGAACGCCTGGACTGATATACTTACAATAAGACAAATTACGGCGGTGGGTGAGGGGAAGTCGGTACGCTGTACACGGATGAACAAAAGTACGCAGTACAAAGATTGGGTGGTGTATATAGGGGTACGCAAGAAAGGGTCTCTGTATATGCCGATGGATGGGGCAGAGAGGATAGCGAGAAGAGCGACGTGACGTTATGCATGGGTGCTGCAAAATACAAATGCGGGATGGTGGTAGTATACGTGAGTTGCCCGGATGTAATAGTGAAGCCCAACTAAACGAGTGTAGTATGCTTGATGAGGAGTGCATGTCGACGCGACGCGCAAAGAGGCATAGACAGACAGCATAGGTATAAACCCGCCTACAGGCAGGGGATGCGAGAATTAAGTTGCGATGTGACGAAGGAATGTCAAGTTCTTCATGGGTTCACCCTTGAGGGTGCCCGGCGGCGACGGCCATTCACATGCCATACGCATACGAGCGCTGATAAGGATCCGCGACGCCAACGGGGTACGAGCTGACGCCTCCATACGACGAGAAACCAGAGGCGTGCGTGTGTGGGGGCGTCAGACCAGGACTGTGGTTGTTCGAGCCTTGCATGACGTAGCCGTCAATATTCGCGGGCTGCAATCCGTGCAGCTGCGAAGCGTGTAAGTGGCCTTGCTGCAACCCAGGTCCGCCGTAGAGCCCGTTCGGGGCAGTGTACGCGTCAGCGAGAGGTCCTGGCGAGTGCAGCTGGTGCGACATGTGTCGACCACCGTGTCCTCCCATGCCCATGCCCTGAGGGGACATGCCTAGAGGACTGTGTTGGTGGTAGCTGCCGCCGTAGCCGTCCATGTGCTCTCGCTGCAGCTTGTTCTGGATACGCTTGCCGTACGGCGTGTTCCTGATCAATGGCAGGACAGGCCGGATACCCTCCACGAGAAGTGCCCGCTGACTAGGTTCGGCGTAGTCGAGGGCGGTCTGCAGAACATTCAAATAAATACACGACAACATGAGGCAGGCAACGCGACGAACCTGAACGCAATAGTTGCCATAAGAGTCGCGCAGGAGCTTCTCTAGCCGCGTGCGGTTCAGCAGCTCCCCAATCAGCATCTTACGGGTATTATGTTCAGCAACCCGAATGCACTACGAAGCGACAGCGTCAATTCAATCTCGAAGATAGCTAAACTCTAACCACTATACCTTCTCGATAACGTTGGAACTAAACTTCTGAACAGACAGTGCGCATACATTGCCCGTGAACTGGCGGATAACCGCGTCGCTGAAGCGGTTGTCGTTCAAATCAAGGATGTATTGCACGACCTGCGCAAAGCCGAACACTGTTAGCAGTTGCATCATGCCGAAAGAAGAACCACTTACGTAGTTACCATACGGGTCCTGTACGAGCGTCAGCGCGTTGTACGTGATCTCGTTTACCAACTGGACGCGTTGCTGCTCTGATGCGTGATCCACACATCGTTGCAAGACGCAGCACCCATGGCGATGGGTAGCGACCTCGACGCAGTTCGCCGCAACAGCGTTATAGATGAACTATCAGCAATAAGTACATCAGTTCGACATCAACGGACGCGCACACACGTAATACGGACCTGGTTATCCTCCGGTGCGAGCTTGTTGAGACACTTCTGTATGACATGGTTCCCGTTGAGGTCCTTGATGAGGACGACGACGTGCAGGCTCAAGGCCATGATGATAGCGTGGATCTGAGCGTTATATTTGAGGTCAGTCTGCCTCGTCTCGTAAGTGATATAAGTGAGAAGGACTGAAACGCGACTTGCCTGTCTGCGAGTGGACAGGAAGTCGATCATCTTCTGCACTGCACGCGTGCCGTGCATGTTCAGCGAGATGTTGACCAAGTCCTGCGCAACGGATTCACAGATCACGTTGCGTTGCTCGTCCGTCGCGTACTCCAGCAGTTTCTGACAGAGGTAGTTGCCGAACGGATCTAAGGGGCCTCATTTAACAGAGATGCATCCGTGAAGAGTAAAGCGACGCACCAGTCATAAGGTCCGCGAAGTGCCCGAAGGTCTCACGGAAGATCATGTCCCGATGCTCAGGCACGCCCTCCTCGAGCTTTTTCTGGAGGTAGCGACACCCATGTTGATCCTTGCAGAGCGTAGGAATCTCGCCCTGCAGATCCTCCAGCCGCGTGCCTGCAAAGCGATTGACTGCAAGCGACGAGTCAATAATCTCTTGAGACAAGCAGCGTCAGTGACTCACACTCGCGGTCAACATCGCCACGCTTGTGCTTAGGCCCGTGCAGCCCACCCATCTTGCTGTCCGCACCATTAGCCCTGCCATTCACGCCCAGACCGTACCTCGAGCCGTGATGGTGGTACAGCGCCGTCGAGCCCGTAGTGTAGGAATTGAACCGACCATTCTCCACGCCATTGCCGTTGAGACCGTATACGGACTCGACGCCATATTGCTAACCGCCAAATCAGCCTAACCGTAGAGATGTAGTCACTGGAGAACAAACCTGAAGAGCGTCATCCGGCTGAACCGAGTTGTACGACAGTGCGTTTGCATCATAGCCGCCCGAGGGAAGCCTCTGCAGCGACGGCGTGAGCTCGGCCTGTGGAGAGTGCTGACCACCCAAGATGCCGTTGAAGCCAGGGCCCTCTCCCGACAACGGAGTTCCAGGCGCCTTGCCCATCAATGAAGCAGACTGAGGGCCACCCGGAAGGGGAGTAGCAGGTACCGAACGCGCAGTCGTGATAGACAGACCATCCGTGAAACCAAGTGGCGAGCCGCGGCGGGAAGAGAGGCCCTGCGAGAGACCCTGAGACACCTGCTGCATGAGCGGCGTCGCACTGCCAGAAACAGTGCCCTTCGCGCCTGCGATGTCGCCGAGTGCGGGGGAGAGGCTCATAGTCGGGTTAGTGACCGTGCGACGCTCGGTACGCCCATAAGTCTCCGGGACACGCCCGTTGCCGTTCAGGTGGCCAATGACGGAGTTGCGCGGAGGCGTTTGAGAAAGCGGCGCCAAGTCCAACGCGGCGGACGCCGCAGAAAGCTGAGACTTCAATTGTGGGGCTAAGCATAATGCAGAGATCAATGCTGGCACCGCTCACCTTCCGCGTGAGCTTGTCGTCATCCGATGTCGGGAGGTTCCGCATGGCAGCTATTAGTGATCACAATGGTCAGACAATGCTCAACGGCGCATACAATGCATGACGACTCACTGTGCATCTCCTGATCCAACTGCTCATCAAGCATCATACCCGCGTTGTATATGTTGCCATACTGTTGTCCGTTCGCCTGCGCAAAGCCACTCGTGGAACGCAAAATGGACTGAGGAATTGCGCCCGAAGGGGTGGGCATCCGCTCGCGCTCCGCGCGCTCGCCAGCAAGTGAAAGCCCTTGCAAATGACCCGCAAGCTCCTCGTCGTGTTCGCTCGCCGAGGTACGCCGACTAGCAGGCATGCTCTTAGCGCCGCCAGGGCGGGCGAAGCTCTGGTGCGCATTGCTCGTGGGCATCTCCGGGGAGTGGTTCACTGACGGCGCATACGTCACCGACTTGCGCTTGTCAGAAGCGGAGCCCACCGCCTTTGAGAGGCTCTCTGCATCGACCGAGGAACGCGCATACGCAGCACCGAGGCCAGACGACATCTCGTCGTTGAGACTGACGTTCACGCGAGGAGGGGTAGTCGGCGCCGAGACTGCGAGACCGGCCTCCAAGGGAAGGGCAAGCAGTTCACGGGCCTGCTGTTGCTCGAGAGCACGCATCTGGTCCTCGAACATTTTGCGTTGCAACGCGCGTTGCCGCTCGTGTTCTATACGCTTGATGGATCGCTGCGGAGGGTTATTATTAGCATTTACTAAGACGCTCTAAACTACTACTCCGTCGCAAACAACGCACCATATCCGGAAGATTACTGCCATGACGCGAGGCCTGCACGAAGCGCAGTCATGAGAGTCCACGTTAGGAGGACTCGTGCCAAAATGGGAGACTTACCGAGTCCGCAAGGTCAAGGAAAGCAGGCGGTGTCTGTTTCTTATCGTCCGGCAACTGGCGACTGTCGGCAGGGGATGTAGAGGATTGCAAGGTAGTACTCATAGTGGTGAACGAGACAGGGCGAATACTTTTGATGCGAAGAAGACGCGACAGAGAACAGATTGAGCAAGTACGGGTAGGATAGTGAGCGAATGGAAGCTATTTGCACAATGGTATTTCTGAAGAAACCGCAAATGACTTGGGTCAGGAGTGACCTACGAAACGAGAAAGTGGTGGCTCAGGAGACGGACCTGCCAGCTGGTTTTACGCCCGTCTAGGATTGATGGTACAATTCGGCTGGGCACTGCACAGAGGCATCAGAGACGGCGAACTCGATAAAAAGCACGACGAGCAGACCTCGGGCAGTTTTGAGCAAGATGTTGAGAGCAGCGACTGGGATATTAGCTAGTACACGGCCGGATTGACGAGAGGCAGGCGAACGCTAATAAATGTAACGCCCTGGGGACACCCTCATTTTTGATTCTCCGACTGCCATACTCGGCCATTGCCACGCGAGCCCCCTTGAAACCCTGTTCGCCTTCACGCCCAGGCTATTATTTGTTGCCCGCTTCCCTCCCGTCTTCTTCACCCTTGCCGACAGCACTCAACACCCAATCCTCATCAGAACATTTAAAAAAAATTGCCCCGCTTGCTCAGCTCCTTGGACTGACGCCGCGGAAGCAAATCTCGCCCTCCTCGACGGTGGAACCGTAGCATGTTCACCCTACGGGCTGCATACTCATACTGATGTTGGCACGGACACCGCACTGGTTGACAGGTAGATAGGAGGCAGAATCTTCGTTGCGGACGGCCTGGCCCGGTCTCCTGCCCGGAAGCTCGCCAGGCGCCTCGGCTGGTGCATATCCACGACTCTGCCGTGCGACTTTCTGAGACTTACTATAATGAATGCTAGTACAGCGACGCGGCTAGCATAAGCCTCCGCATCCATCCAGCCCCGCCTCTGTTGTCGCCATGGCAGACAGAACCGTGATGGCCCCCCGCCTTTTCACGCGCCTCGCCGCAGCAGCCGCCCCTGCATGCGCGACTTGTGCGGCTTCGCGCGCGGCGGCGACGCGATCGGGGTCCCGCCTATCCCGTTCTGGAAGGCATGCGCTTGCATGACAGTGATGGGTGCCTCACCTAACACAGATCTGTTCGCAGCGGCCAGCGGCAGTCGGCTCTCCTCGAACAGCGGACCGGTAAATGTAGCCTCGAGCTCATATTACCAGCCGGAGTTGTACGCGCCATGCCGAGGAACAGCCAGCGTGGGCCTTACCGGACCTCCCGTATGCAGGGCGCAAAATTACCTTCAAGGTTTTTAGCTAAAGCCTTCGTGGCGTCGGCAGAAGCAGGTCTGATTGAACGTAGGAGAGGCGTGCGCGCGTCCCGAGACGCGGTTGCTCGCAGTGCTTATCGCCGGAACAGAGCTCCCTCTCGGGTGTGCAATATTAAGAGAAGCAAGGGTCTCTTCCTTGACGTCGGTCCGTTCCAATCTATTACCGAACTGTCGTAAAACGCATTCCACAATGCCGGGAATACTGAGTATTGAGTGCAGCTGGTTAATCCCAGAAAGCGTAAGTAAAAGAAAGAATATGATCACATAGACTAGTCTGTCCCATCACACGCAACTATCTCCATCAAAGCATAGGATTACAACAGCGCCGCAGGAGAGCACATCAGCTCGTTCCATTCACGAGGATCGGCGCGTCCGGACGTTGAACGCCATTGCCAGCTTTCTCGCCAGCACCGTTCTGGCCTTGAACTGCATGGCCATTACCGTTGGTTTGGACATCCGTCTTCGCCTCCGCACTTGCAACGACGGTATCACGTCTACCCCGAATCGTCCGTCGATCATCCTCATCATCCCCAGTAGCTGGCTCGACAGCCGTGCCATTCTCTGGCGCCGCCTGTGCCGACTCACCATCATTTGCTGTCTCACTGGACGGGCCGTCCTGCGGACCAGACGAAGACCGCGAACTACTGGCATATCGTCCGCGAAGGAAGCCAAAACCAGTGAGCGGCGTAAGGTCAAGGAAGGCACGCGATTTCCGTGGCGTGGCAGTATCAGCTAGAGATGTCGTCGGCGTGGTAGATCCACTCCGAGGCGGCGACTCATTATCCGCGACAGTAGGCGACGTGACAGCGACAGTGGGCAGGCCTTCAGGCGGCGCGGACACCTTGTGGTCCGCAGAGGTCGGTGTTGTCGCTGAGTTTGGATCAGGCAGCGAGGACGCGGTGAGAATCGGCGAACGCAGCGAGGATAGCGAGGCAGACGATGACGCGACGGAATAGCGCTGCACGCTGTGAACAAGTGCCGTAAGATCGGGAACTCGCGCGTAAATCAAATGTTCGGCACCGATACTCACGGACGCGATCCTCCCTCGGCACCAGTAAGCGTGAGTAGAAGATTCTTCAGATTAGGAAGTGTATGGCGCATATCCAGCGCACGCAAATTGCGTTCGGACATGAGCTATGTCAACTGGGTTGAGACGTATGCAGCACTGAAGAAGCTTGGAACGCACCAACTCAATGTCCTTGTTCAGCAGGTACACGCCATATTCAAATCTGTACGTCTCCACGCCCTTCGTGAACAGCGGAAACCTGAAGGACCCCGAAAGATGTGGTGAGAACGATCTGCGAACGCCGCATGCATACTCAATGTCAAACTCACGACCGCGGCCCCACCATTGCAGAAATGCTATCCTTGATCAGACTTCTACTCCCGATGTTCGTCACCGGATAGACAAGGTGCTTGCCCATGTATGCGGCGAGCAGGTGCATTACCTGGGCCGCATAACCAAGCCCCGTGGCCACTGTCTCTTCAGTTACCTCCTTATGCGAGGGTAACGAGAGCGGCGGCGCGGGATCAGTGACGCCAACAGGTATGGGGAGTGGGACATCCAGAATGGTGAATAACAAGTCAGGCGGCGAGACAAGCTCTATCGGGAAGATGAAAGCAAGGGTATTGATGACATCGCTGCGTAGAGGACCGATCTCTCCACGGAGCGAATCTAGGCGTTGCCTATATCGCCGAGCGTAAGTCACGGGAGCGGACAATGTGATGGCAATGACTGACCGCTCGTCTATTATCTCGTTCTCTAGGTCGAACTCTAGCTGAGAATAGCTCTCGTGCGTCTCCCGGGCTGCAGCGAGCGTCTCTTTCCGCTTGCGGAGGTCTTCACGACGAGCTCGTATGCGCTCCCTCACTGAGACAAGCATTCAGTTCCGCGATGGGCTGCAGCCGAGGCGATACTTACGGCTCCCAGACTCAGAATGCAGAACAGACGTCTCGTCGTGGAGCTGCCCGACCCAGGCTTCACGTTCCGACACTTCGCGACGCTTTCAGTCAATAAGCTTCAGACCAATGTATACAGTACCATAAACGGCGGGTGCGCTCGCCATCAGGCATAGATGGCGAACAGCGCCTGCAGTGTTGCAAAGAAAGGCACTCACCAGTGCTGGAACAGGTTGGGCCACCATTTCTTCTATGTCATGGACAACAGAAGACAGGGATGTCTGGGTGTCTTCTATGCACGCCTGCAAGTGAATGAGTCTAACGGTAGTCAGCACTGTAAGCGGAACAGATGATAAATTTCTCCTACTGGAGTAGATCTGGCCATGAAGCAGTGATTCTCCTGCCCTTCCGCTTGACAGACCCATGTGGAGTTATCTCGTCAGATTCTTGCAGAGCGGCACAATCAAGCGACGGTTCGGCTTTTACAGGTTGACTGGGGAGTATGATATCCCCAACATTCCGGACATTCCTGACGTCGGACTCCGGTTCAGAGCTGTAGCCAGAGAGTTCCGCGCTGGTGAAAGCAGGCTCGGACGGACGGGTGGAAGGCAGTAGGTAAAACGCCTGTCCAGGAGGTGAGAGGGTAACAACGAGCGCATTTGAGTGCAAATGCGACGGGTGAGCGGCAAGCTATCGTTCAGGAGGTCAGAGTCATCTCACTCAGGCGAGCCTAGCCTACGTACGTTATCAGGAAGTGGCACGAGATCCATAAGGTCGATGTCCCAGCCCTCCAGGACCTTCCACTCCATATCGTCCTCCTCACCGCGGTCCATCGCCTTCCCCTTCCCCTTAGCGTCTCCTTCGCGCGCCGACGCCCACCCCAGTCCGTGCTTGACTCTCCCCCATACCTCCACGCGCATCTTCGACCCACTGAGGTCTGCTTCTGCCGCGAACTCTCCTTTCGATCGGGCGTCCATCTGGAACGTGGGATTCGTGGATGGCCAGTGGATCGGCGAGATGTAGTCTGGTACTGGCCCTAGCGGGATATGATTTGACGGAGGTGGCGAGAAATCAAGTGCCGGTGGCGCAGCAGGGAACTCGGACGTGGACGGAGACGACGAGGGGGACAGGGAGGAGGGCATAGAAGGACGCTGACGGTGAGATGGTATAGTAGGCGTTCTTGGCGAGGTCGGTGACTTCGGTATCTTGCCGTTGGACAGGGAGCCTGATGTAGTTCTTGTGTGAGAACCTGGCTGGCCAGACTTCAGAGGCGCCGCCGGGTTGAGCTTCGACGGTGTTTCTGGTCTAGACGGTGGCCTCTTGGCCGTTATACGTGCAACAGAGCTCCGGCGGACGGCAGACGTCTTTGATGAAGACTCAGCAACCTTCTGCGCAGCTCCAGATGCTCTCTCTCGGCTTGACGATGGTTTGAGCTCGGGGGTGGACGGTCGAGAAGATGTACTTCCCTCTGTGGCCATCTCAGATATATGGCCACAGTTGAGGTCGGGGGCGTTGTGCGACGGTACAGAAGAGGGCAGTGTGATTGTGATGAAAGTTGCCACAAGCCGGCTTTGGAGCACTTTTTCCAGACCGCGTTGCGAGGTGTCCTGCAGGAACTCCGGCAATCTGGAGCTGGAAGAGTAAGAGTCTCGCCGATCCTGGAAAGGCGTCCCGCCACTGTCCGATGCGAAGATAGAGATAGCGGATATCGTCCGTTGACGATGAGGCGGGCGTACAGTGGATACACCACCAGATGGACGCCTTGCCATCCCCGGAGAAACCGGTGCTCCAGAGCTCGAACCACCGGAGGTGCTAGCCTTCGACAGCGTCCTCCTCCTCACACCGACCTCGTTCGTACGGTCACCGCCCTCGCGGTGCGCACTTTCGTGATCAGTTCGCGCTCCAGCTGCATGGATACTGGATGACGAAGACAGTCTCCTAGCACGCTTGCGACCTATGGCAACGTCCAGGTCGTCGGTGAGGTGGCCTTGAGGCGTGAATTGTGAGTGTTCGGAGGGCTGCTTCAAGGCCGATGCGAACGCGTCTCGTACAGGAAATGGTGTCAAGTTGCGGATTTGAACCGCAGTAATGTGACGAACGCGTCGCTGTAGGCGTGCAATGAAGTCAATGCGCGGCGCAGAATCACAAGGCTGGCGACTCAACTGGATTGTGCACAACGGGTGCAACGGGCACATCGTCTATGTTTGAACTCGCGCATTTCCCAGATGCTTCTGTAGCATCACGCATGGTGGTAAGCGACTACTTATGGTCCCTGAGTGTCGCTATCGGAGACAGGATGACGGTGGTGGTGTCAAGACGCCGCAACCTCGCATACGTCAAGCTTCAGGCGGCTCTTGTTCCACAGACCAGACAGCCCGTCAGCAGCTCTCAGAGCCTGGATAAGCAAGCACAGCAGCTATATGGTAGAACTGGACTGCAGGGTGCAGCCTGGGTGAGATGGGGCGAAGACACCGCGCTCTAGGTGGCGGTGGCGTTCGCGGGACTTGAAAGCAGCGCGTTTGAAGTTTCGTCCACTCTATCCGACTTCAGTCTCGCACGACTGCATCCAACCTACCCCCCGAAGACGACACAGAACGCGTTCATCGAGTAGCTCTATCATGGCGCCCAAAGCACCACGGAAGGCCTCTATCTCTGCACGGGACTCTGCGGCTTCAGGTACGCCGAAAACAACCCACAATACATCCATGCCTCCCCCACCGGTTCCTGTACCATCGAAAGGTATCTTGGAGCCAGAGGTCGATGCCCTCGGGGCGTGTTTGAGGGTGAGCCGTACAACCTCTCGGCATTCGGGTGAATTTTGAACGCGTTCAGAGCGCTGTAGTGAAGACAGGTCAAATATACAGATTCTATTCGGATGCAAAGAAACTGTACGCATCCCATTCAATCCTTGCTTTGATACCGTTAACCGTTATCATATGCTAGAGGCATCCAACAGTATGCATCACGACCACCGCGTTCGCTCACTGCCTCCCTAGGACGTGAGGTCGAAAAGTATGACCAACTGTGTGATGCCATCGAAACCCGGCTGGTATGTATTTAGTGAGCCCTGCACCCCAAGTTACTGACAACATGTAGCAACGCGCCATGGCCGTTTTGCAGCGGGATATCCACAGGGAGGAGCAGCGCTTGGAAGCTGAAGCTGCAGCTGCGGCTGCGGCAGCTGCGAAAGCAGCCGCAGAGGCTGAAGCAGCTGCCACCTCGTCACCAATGATTTCCCCTACATCTCCCTCACTGTCCAACCCCTTCACAGGTCAACCTGCCGAATCGTCGCCGGATAGTGTCCACACGAAGGCCCTACCGACACCCGCACGTCGCCAATCGACTGTCTCACTCTCGTCCCTGCAGCGCCCGAACTTCCAGCACAGACTCGATCTTTCGGGGACGAGCATGCGCATACACACTGACGAACTCTTGTCCGGCATCCCGAGCGGGCTATCGTCGCCAGTTACGCTGGCGCCCAAGTCGTCGCATCGGGCTATTCCCCAGGAGCTCGTCATGGCTGCCCTCACAGAAGCCGCAAACAGACCAGTGGATATAGACTTGACTGTATCAGAGGCAGAGCTGGAGATACAACAGACGGCCGGTACAGCCGAGGCGTCGCTTGATCCCACGGCTGGGACGTCTGCAGACAAACCCATCGAGCTCGACTTGGACATGGACATGGACATGGACATGGACTTGTTTGATGCTGCTGCTGCTGGAAATAGTAGCCAGCATATATTCAACCCACATGCGGAGCATCCTATCTCCGAAGGCGCCCCCAACATGGTACCTGACGTGAAGCCCAAACAAGAGGAGGACTTCTTTCCCAATGCGCTTCACGCTGGCAATCCCTCGGGTGACATGGGGGATATCTTGGCGTCTCTGGGTGGCCCTTCTGCGCAAGACGGGCACACCACCAATATGGGCGACAGCGGTCATCCGCCACCCATGTCAAGTGCGATGAAAGCGCCTTCCCCGCGGTCAATCCTCGCATCGTTCGACGCTGCTCAGCAGCACCCTCCAGGGGCTACTGGAGAGCCAAATCAGGCACACTTTGACATTCACTCAATTGACCTTGAAAGTCTCGGGGCAGAGATGTTCGATGTGCATCAGCAGGAAACTGGGATGAGCATGTCCGAGATGGAGAATCTGTTCAACATCGACGCAGAGGGAAGGGTGATCGGTGACGGTAGTGCATCATGAGTATTGGTCGAGCGTATTGTATACTAGCACCTGTAGCTACATAGTATCACTGTTTTGCTTTCGATGCATCCAAAAAGTGAGTGGGATCGATCTCATTATTAGTAACTAGCACTATCCAACGGCTATATGATACGGGGTGCACGCTAACGAGAGACAACATATTACAGTTCGCAACCATTACTACGACTGACACTGTACAAGACACATACAGTACACACCCGTGTCCTCGCAGCCTCTTATGCACGGCCGCCCTTCTTTTTCTTGTTCACTACCTTGAACCCTCCCCATTCCGACTGCTGCGCGGGCTTGGGCTGCGCCTTGACCACATCAGCAATAGACACCCCCTTCGTTGACGATCCGGCTGGCGTGCCGCTCTTCGCGCGCGTGGCAGCATCTGCCTTGCGCCTGCTTACGAACTCTGCCGCGAAGCGACGGCCGTCCAGAGTGGTGCTGCTGGCGTAGATTAAGTCAGATATAATCTCCACCGTTGAAGGATCCGGATCCAGCGGGAAAGACAACAACATGGACGTGATCTCCTCGACTACGAGATCCCGTTAGTGTCTGTCCGTGGCAAGGAGGCATAATGCAACGCACAGTTTACACTACTATTGAGTCCTTTCAAGGATTCGCCCATCCACTTCATGAAATCCTGCGAAGGAGGAGTTGGGAAGTCATCCGCCTTCGAGGATGACTTAGTGGTCACAGCAGGTCGAGGAGAGGGGGCTGTTGGAGCAGCCCGAACGGACGCGCTCACGACGGCGACCGCTGGGGAAGAGGCAGGAGGAACAACCCTCGCCGAAGCGGTCGCTGTGACAACTGGCCGGATCACTGTGGGCGTCGTAGCGACTGCTGTCTTGCCACCGGAGCCGACAGTGGTCCATGCGCCTCCAGTTGTTTGCACTGCAGGCGAAGCAGGCTGATCGAAGGAATGAGTGAATAAATCCGAGCAGATACTTATACACCTCACCTTCGTGGTAGTGTTGGCTCTCTTGGCCGCTGCAGCAACAGTCTCCTTCTCTTTCGCTGCCAGCTTCTTGCGCCTCTCCTCCTCCTCCTGAATCTCCTTCATGGTCTTCTTGGCCCCTGGCGTTTTAGCAGTATTAGTCCACACAGGTGTCGTCGCAGGGGTGGTGGCGGAGGGTACAGGCGAAGTCACGGTGTCCTTCGCAGCAGCAGCAGCAGCAGAGCGAGCGGCACCTGCTTGCGATGTTGGCAAACCCCACGACGTCGTGAAAGGCTGGAAGTCCTCTGCCTGCGATGTTCCAGCAGCAGCACGAGCAGCGCGTTCGCGTTCACGCTCTGCAGCTTTGCGCGCCTCCAGCTTCTTCATCTCCGCTTCCTGAATCTCGCGCAGACCCAAGGTTGCGCCAGACGGCTTTGCCTTCTTCGCTTCATCATCGGTGGCCCAAGGCGCTTTGGGGTCCGATACAGGGGCGATAGCACTGACACAAGGAGCGGGAGCGGGAGATGGAGGCTTGATCGGTGCAGGAGGTGTAGCCACTGCCTTAGGGACCGTTGGCGAAGGAGCAACAGCTTGCGCGGCTGTGGACTTACGCCGGGTCTTCTGGGAGGCACGGGTTGGCTCAAGAGGCCCTGGCGGCACAACAGAAGCGTTCGCCTCCACAATCGGAACCGTTTCGGGTGCAGTAACAGGGACTTCAGCACGAGGCCCGATATCAGCCGTGACAAGGCAGGGTTGGCTGGGGATTTCTTGTTGCTGCTGATTGTGCTGGCCAAGGTTCTCCACAGTAAGGCTGCTCGTGTCTTTGCTCCATCCGTTCATTGGTCGTCCCTGTTGAGCCGTGGTCCCCCAAGGGGACTGATCGTTTAACGGGATGTTTTGCATCGAACGTCCGTAAGGCATCGGTGACCCAGTGGACATTCCCGTTATGATAGTGTTGCTCGCTGTCGGGTAATCAGGGTCGAATGGGCCAGGCCGACGCGATATGGGGGAGGGTTGTGGTGGCCACTGCGGAGCGGCGGCAGCACGTACAGGCGATGATACGAATGTACCCTGAAGTTGATGATTCCCGCTGAAAGAGGACATAGGTGCAATGGGAGGGCGTTCGAGTAGAGGTGTATGTGTGAGTGAGTGTAGAGACCGATTGTCATGCGAGGTCGAGTATGGGACCGGCTGTGCTTGAGATGTAGACTGTACGCTGGGAGAGTAAGGAACATCGCCGGTACTCAGAGGTGCGATACCGAAAGGAGACGGTCGGGCATCTTCAGCAGGTTTGCCGTACATGTCACGGTGGGCGATGCGCGACGTGGTCGTGGGGATACCAAGATCTTGCATGGGAGCCGGGTCAGCATTGCCCAGTGACATGTCTTGCGCGCCGCGCAACGCAGCCAGACCCGCATTGTTTCCAAGCATTCCTAGTCCCATCGTTCCCAGATCTGCATTACGTCCGTCAAAGCCTGGAGTGTACTGACCCAGTTGAGGCGTGGCACCCGACCCAAATCCATTGATACCTGGCGCGGTATAGAGCGATGAGATCGTGTAACGGGACGGAAGACGTGGCGTACCGTTCAAACCGTGATTGTCCAGTCCCCTGCCCAGGCCAGCGTGCGAGAGCGAAGGACGCAACCCAGCCGAGGAATCAAAGGGATCGTTGAAAGTTGAACGCCTCTGGTTAGGTATAGACGGCATCGACGCTAGCGTCGCTAGGCGAGGGCCTACAGTGGGTTCTCCGAATAGATTTGTTCCTGGTCGCCCGTCGAAACTGCTAAGGTCGGGGGAACCATTCTGATACCTACTGCCACCAAAGGAGGACGACGGAGAAGCAGAGGCACTGGACCCGTTATGCAGATATGAATCCAAAGTAGAACCGCGCCTCGAGACGGTAGGAATGGGTTGCAAAGGGGAATTCCTATCTAGACTGGGTCCGTCTACGAGCACGTCTGGCCATCGAGACAGACCTGGCGGAGCCGACGTTGTAACACCCGATGTCAGGAATATGGGATTGGCTCCAGCTCGGCGAACCATCTCGCCAACGCTGGTCCACTCCGTATCTAAATGTGTACGCTTCATCAGGAGATCCGGATTAAAGTAGCCCTCATTGTGCCAGCGCTGCATAATGTCCGCACGGAAAGGACCTAAAGTACGAGGGCGTTTAGATTAACGGGGTAACGTATTGGTGCCCGTCGCTTGCCTTGGATGTTACCCTGGGGGTCAAGGTAGGACCATTCAACGCTTGAGACGTCAGTCAAACCAGGAGGCTTGGATACAGGCGGAGCACCTGGTTGCTCAGTGCCAGGACTGTCGGGGTTCGTCTCTCGCTCGCGGCCTCCTAAGTTCAAGCTCGCAACCCCGTCGTTGACATTATCCACGGCCTCAGCAGTAGCACCCTTGTCAGTACCGTTTGTGTCCAGGGCTTCAGGTTGGGCTACCCTAGAATCAGGCTCCGCACTCCCACCCTGTTCAGCCCTTGGCGCCATGTCCTCGTCTTCCTCCTTGATGTCCGCGCCCTTGAGCTTACCAGGATCTGTGGGTTCCCGGTCCCTCCGAGGGCCACTCTCCGCGCCAGGCTTCGACAGGCTATCGCCCCGTCTGCGAGAAGACCACGACTCGCCTAATACGCCCTCAAAACCGGGCGTACCACCGATGCGTGCCCTTGGCGAAGGTAGAGCGGCGTCGCGAGGCGAGGCGAGTGTACCGCTCTGCATAGATGACAGTGAGAGTTTACGAGGCAGGCCCAAGCCGAGAGGTTGTTGATCTGCGACGCAAATTAGGAATTGAACTGCTTGCACGCGATGTATGATCTTCAATCACCTGTACTGTCACGCCTGCGACTCATTAAGTTGCTCATTCGTTCGCGCATGGGGCTGCCAGCAGCAGTCGCAGCGTGGCCCAGCTTCGGTCTTTCCCCAAGAGAGATGGCTAGTGGCGATAGCACATCCGTCGATTGACGGCGACGAATCTCAGAGTTAAGCGAACCCGCGAAGAGCTGCGTAGTGTTGGTTATTACCATCCACACGATGAACGCATGCCCGCACCTTCTTCTCGGATTCGCTCATCTCCTTCAGGCCAACCGGTTCAGCCCCAACCTCACGCACAATACCGTCCCATCTCTCGACTTCCAAGCCCAGTCCACCTCGGCCACCTCCCTCCTTGTAAATGCGAAGCATTTCCTCCTTCGCATACCGGAACGGATTGGAGACATCTCGGCGGTCCGGAGGAGGGTTTGTGGTAGGTGTCACCAATGCAGAATATGTAGACGTCCCGGCAGGTGCAGCAGCTGGTAGGGGAGGCTCGGGCGCAGGGCGAGTAGAACCCTTGGTACGCATCCACTCGGGGCCAAAGTGCATTGTAGTTGTAGTCATTTTAACGGCAGTGGTACTCAGTATTTGAGAGTGAGACCGCACGGTCAATTGCACTGGCAGTAGGCGGATGCAAGCGTAGCAGGCAGCGATGCAGCGCAAGTGTAGTGAAAAATCACAAAGTGTAGTTTCGTGTGGCCTCCCGCGCTCGCGGCCAGCGTGACCAACCTCAGGGCCGGCGCCACTCACCTCTGCCACTCAATCGGGGCCAACACGCTGAGGCCTCTTTGTACCCGGCGAGTCATGAAGCCCATCATTGCACCACATTCTCATCAAACCACACGCAACTACAGCGGCCTTCCTTAAGACGCATCGGAATGTGTCTGGGTAGCCTACTCCATGGCAACGTAAATACAAATTTGGAATGACCATCCATGTCTCCGATTATCCCATAATGTCACGAGAACACTCGCCATCTGCTCGGAGGAACAGCTAGGAAAACGTCGTCAAGCACGGAAGGGTAGATCACGCGAACGGACATACCTTGAAGCTTGCGCGCAGTTGGAATCATATAGAATACAACGGACAGTACACCCAGACCGAGACAAACTGCGGATACAGTGTAGTAGCCGTCTCGCTCTGTCACGCACTGCCCGCCTAGTTCTGTGCACGCCGCTTTTCCGTGCTCAGATACGCACTCAGCGGCTATCAAGGTCAGCGATCAGTCACGAAGAAGACCCGCATATTCCAGAAGGCAAACCTTGGACTACTAGATCATCTCCAATTTGGCAGGTAGCAACGCTGAAGAAGTCTACACCTTTCAAGACGAAGTATTTGGGCCACGTTCCGCCGAGGTTGGAAAAGGTGGCAAACAACTGAGGGGGCATGAATACTGCGATCTGTTCGGCTTATGATCTGTACACGCACCGTCATGTAGGTACCGCCGACTACTGGGTCAGACACCCGCGTATGGAATGCTGCCATACCGCCGAACTGAATTGTTCTATGAAGAAACGTCAACACAGTTGATTCGAACATCGAACCCTGACCAACTCACGAAGCGAATGACGAGGCGACCGTTTCTACAATGATTAGGACAAAGAAAGCTGTAGAAATTGGTGGCTTCGGGAACCAATATACAGTCAACGTGGAAGCGAGAGTGAGGGCCAGGCGCGGCCAGTAAGACTTGATCCAAGCGTCCAGTGGTCTGTCACCTCGCGACCAGAGTCCTGCTAGCCAGCCACCCAATATCGAGAAGGGAAACTCGATAAGCACAGCGACTGCCAAATCCTCTCGCCCGAGACCTTTCTCAACCATTTTGAGCGATGTAACAGCGTCGTGAGCTTGAAATGCTATTTTGGCGAAGAGGTGCACGATCAGTAGTGTCCGGACGTCTGTCGCAGCGAGGTTTAGTTCGATGTCCCTGAAGCAAGAGTGGGGCAAATGCGAACGTTTCAGACTACAGATAGACCACATAGTCTTATACACAGACTTGATGCTCATACCGACGTCTTCGTCTTCATCCTAGCGAGATTCAGTCCATCGAGTGTCCAGGCGAAAGAATGAACGACCCACTTCTTTCTCGAACAACAACCATACGGTCGTACCAAATGATATTATGCTGCAGAATACGAGATATGTGCTCAGTTCCAAACGTGGTATGCCCCACTTTTCCCTAAACATTTGTGAATGGTCTAGCTGGGATCAAGGGCAGCCGAGGCGGTGACCTACGCGAATGCCTGACCATTGAGAGCCAAGAAGACAGTGTAAGACATGAGGTAGCCGGTATTCAGGCCGATGGTTTGACAAGTAGAAGCATAAGACAGGTTGTCTTCAGAGAGGAGCGTGAGTGCCCAACCTATCAAACTAGTAGTGAGATGTTGGTCATTGAAGTGTGTTGTCGTCGTAGGTCCTCACCGTCGACAGCAATGTCTGCATGGCGTCGTCAGTCAGTACAATAGAGCAAACTGAGAGAAGAACCATGAACCTTGCGTGGCAGACAGCAAAACGAGAGTGGTGAAGGCCGCAGTGAGCACGTTGATGTACTCTGCGGGCTAGGAGACGCATAGTTCGTCAATAATACAACGTCATGCTGCAGGTATCGTACTGACGCTTTGCATCATCTGGTCCGCATAGAATGACAGAATCGCCATGATAGAGCCGACGAGAAGCTGCATAGGTATGATCCAGGATTTCCGCCGGCCGAGCGCAGGTGTGTAAATTGCATCGACAATAGGCGACCAGAATAGCTTCAAGGAATAAGGATAAGTAGTGAGAGAGAACGTGGCAAGTTGTGAGTATGATAAGTGTTCTCTGAGAAGGAACGGCAGGGACCCTGTGCTGTGTTGAGTAACAGAAGAACCAAGCTCGCGCCGAAGTCCTCACCTAGTGCTAGACCCAACTAGCAGTCCATGTGTAGCGTTAGCAGCAACGCGAGCGCGCTCGGGTGATTGACTCACAGGGAAGCCTTGAATTAAGTCTACAAAGCACGCACTGAGTGAGAGTGTGATACGTGTGCGGTCATCAACCACTCACAAAGAATGATCAGTAGGATAATTGCCCGTCTGTCGCGTGCGGACATGGGTCGTTTCACATCCTTCGCATCCGCCCCATCCTCTCGCGGCTCTCCCTTATTCAACAAGCTCAACTCAACCTCATCCATAGATCCGTCTTCACCCCATTGGCGGTCCCGCGGCGTCTTGGGTGTTCGAGGCTGTACGGAGATACTCTCCAACGAGGTCGCGAGAGCGTCGGGCCGCGACTGCTTTCCATTTGCGAATTCGGCTAGGTCGTCTTGATGTGCCTGTCGACGCCGTCTTTGTTGGTTGGGACCGTCTGGATGAGTGGTCATGGTAGATGGGATCAGCTACTGGGTATGCGCGAGACACGCCCGCTATAGCCGACGCGCTCCTCGAGCGCTCACTGTGATTGGACACGTCGGCGCGTGTGAAACCTGTTTTGGCAACTGACGTGGTTCAACGGGGACCAAGCGGTGCCGCATCCTCTAAGGAATCCTATGCTTTAGGCCCTCATGAGCCCATCGGCGTTTTGTCATTCCCTCTTATTCCCATTAGCTTACTTTTTCACTTCTCAAGCAATCACATCAGGCACCAGACATATCAACATCGTGCTGAAACCGACAGCATTTTTTTCGTTCAAAAAAGCAAACATATATGTACATTACTCCGCGTCCTACACATTTACAAGGTGTTATGAACGTCGCCCGAGGCCGAGTATGTAGTGCATCAGTATCTCGCAGTAGCCTACAGTGACAGTCAGTGCATCCGACATCTATACATACGTTCGACCTACCATACTTTCATACTGTCGTGTTTCCGCGAAGGATCAGTCACTCTACGACTGTACCGGTGCAGTTATAAGCAACCGCGCCGTCCTCGCTCGGGCAGTCTGCACATACAGTGACTCAATGAATCTGTCGCGCTCGATGAACAAGTTAAAATCACCTACTAAGGTATTCTTCGCAGCACGCCGCATACATGCCCTCCCATTCCTGACCCTCGCTGCAAGTCATACATGTCAGGGAGAAGACCAGATGACGCGGATTGAAACGAGACCTACCACGGCACATTCACCTCACAACCAGAAGCAGTCAAGAGACTGGTGTCGGGGACGGTCGCGCCGCATTCGTTCTCCCATACGTACTCGTTAGCACTGAAAGGCTCCAAAGTAAGGCAGCACAGAGACAGAGGCATCGCTGAAGGACATGAGGCAGACACAATAGTGGTCAAGGCAAGCAAGACACCGAGCAAGATAGACTGCATCTTGTAGGATGGCATGAAAGGCTGAGAAGGTCCGGCACCGCTTGCAAGACTCCGCTCACGCTTTTAAGTGCCAAGGAGCAAGCCACAGCAGACCCGGCGTCAAGGTTATAGAAGGCAGCACGGTAGCGCGAACCGGGAGACGGACATCGTCAGGAGGTATGGCATTGAGTCGGTCATAGTAAGGAGCTCGAGGACGCGCCCAGCCTGGGTTGACAGCATGTCTCGTCCACACTACTAGACTGTTGTTCCCTCCGATGAATGCAAGGAGCCAGGTCTTCGGTGCGTAACGTACGTCTCCGATTCCGACGTCGGGCAAGTGCGACCATTGCCACTGTCTACCGGAACTGAAGACACCGGATGAAGTTGTTAGTGCGGATGATCAGCTAGCATTACATAGACCTCCAAGCCCGCGATGGCTACCGGATGTCGGACGGCATAAAATGAGGAGGCACAGTCAAGCACATGTGCATCCTCGACAGTTGCAGACCAACAATGGTACCCTATGTCGAGCAGTGAGCAGGGAATGTTTGGAGAGCTCCGTGCGTTATCACCGAGGCATCCTTGTCTCCAGATACTGCTCCACTCCTAGTCTCCCGTAGGCAGCCCCTAAAGACGACCTTTTGAAGGGGGATGTCGGCGGTCGTCTCCACTCCATGTGCATGCCACCACCTGGACCGGCCACTGAGCTGCACACTTTCAGAATCGAGCCCGAGAAACTTGAAGCGGCCGGGGGCTCTTCACATACCAAGCTTATTCGGGCATGCTCACCGCCGCGTTAAAGCTGGATGACGCCCATATACAGTTCATTTTCCGATTCCCCGGCCTTCATGAACCATGCCTTCGCTTGGTCGCATGTTGTAGTATCGTAGGTCAATACTGCCACCGCCTCCGCTATATAGCTGTGCCGTTACAATCCGCGACTTCTGTGGGCAGAGGTAAGTACACTCGGAGAGCGACTGCGGGCATACTACTCGGGTCACCCATGCGGCTACAGCCGCTCGGTGGTAGCACTAGCAGACGCGGAGCATGACAGTTTCCCGTCGACGAACTCGTGGCCAACCCAAGGACCCATTTTGGCGTCGCTTCCGCCTCCACTGCCACCAGCATCACACCCTGTGCCATGTTCGCCGTAGAGCAGCCGAGACGAGAAAGCAAGCAGTCCGGTGCACGTCGCAGGACAAAACGAGGGGACAATGGCCTGCGGGCCTCGTGTTTGTGGTGCCGCATGCCGCGCTGATTGGCCGACCAGTGTGTCCTCTGTATCCTCGCTGGTTCCTCCACCACGCCCGCGAAAGGCCCTCGACTTCTCGTCCTCGACGCTGATAAGCACGGACCAGTGTGATTCGTGCCCACCCCCGTTGCCTGCGATCGAGTCGCTTGTCCGGTCCATTTCCCCGTGCCGTCTTCTTCTCTCTCACTGCCGCCACCAGGCTGCGCCTAGTCGGCAGTTTTCACTCTCGGCGTCGCAACGTTCTCTCTGTTGCGGTCTCTACCAGCGACCACCACCATGTACTTCCGTGTCCCTCTCATCCTTTTCCTGCTGGCCAGCGCCGCCCCGTCTGACGCCAACCTCTTCTCCCGAGGCTCCGAACACATTATCCGCAGTATTAGCACTGCACATCGACATGCTGTGAAGCGTAGCTCTAATCTCGCTCGCGACCTGCGACGCGCTCTGTCTCCGATCCTCGTATCGCAGGATGGCAGCTCGCAAAGCGTGTATTGTGTCACTGGGGATGGGCTTATTGGAAGTGGCGGCGGCTCGTCTTCTGGTTCGTCTGGCGGCTCAGGAAGCGGCGGGAGTGCGTCCTCGAAAGCATCTGGGACATCTACAGCCTCAGCAGCTAGCAGCTCCAGCTCGGCCTCGTCATCGCCGTGGAAGCTGCAGCAGAACTACGTGCGTGTGCCTTTTCTGACCTCGTGGCTTGCAGCTGATCTCTCCCCAGGAGGGCGACTCGTTCTTCAATGACTGGACGTTTTTCACTGCGAGTGATCCGACAGATGGCAACGTGCAATATGTTGACTCCAGTACTGCCGTATGTCTTGGTTTCAGTAGAGCAGAAAGACAATGTACTAATCCCTGTCAACAGTCATCGGGCAACTTAACCGGTATCAACAGCGCCGGAAACGCTTACATGCGCGTAGACACAACGCAGACGGTGTCCGGTAACCGCCAGAGCGTTCGTATCACGACCAACTATACGTTCACCCAAGGTCTCGTCGTTCTCGACGCCGTGCATGCGCCTACCGGTTGTGCTACTTGGCCAGCCTTCTGGACGGACGGTGCGTCGCTTTCCTTATCCTTCACGTCCATCGTTCGAATGCATCTCCTCAGGCCCAAACTGGCCAAATGGCGGCGAGATCGACATCATGGAGGGCGTGAATTCTCTCACCATCAACCAGGCGTCTATCCACACGGCCGATGGCTGCACGCTTCCGTCTTCAGACAGCAGCACCTTGGGCATCAGTGGTACCGTTGTCGGCGGTACCAACTGTGCTGCGGAAGAGTCGGGTGACGCTGGCTGTGGTGTGCAGTCGAGCGAGACAAACTCCTTTGGCTCAGGTTTCAACGCCATTGGCGGCGGAGTGTATGCGAGTACGTATATGTCACTTATAACCGAGGGAAGTGCTTGCTTACACATAATGCAGTGCAATGGACCGACGATGGTATCAAAGTCTGGTTCTTCCCTCGCTCGTCGATCCCGTCGGACATCTCGAACAGTGCGCCGCAGCCGTCGGGCTGGGGCACGCCGCTCTCTTTCTGGCCGAGCACGGACTGCAACATGACCACGTACTTCTACGATCACCAGGCAATCTTTGACACTACGCTTTGGTAAGTCGGTATGAATCGTGAGTGGCGCGTTGGTCGTCTAATGTTCCCTACAGCGGTCAGTGGGCAGGTGATGCCTGGGACTCAACCAGTGGTACTGGCCAGTCACAAAGCTGCGCCACGATGACCGGCGTGTCAACGTGCGCTGATTATGTTGCAAATAACGGCGATGGCTTCACGGAAGCTTGTAAGTGCTACGTCATGTCTCGAGGAGTAGCATAGGCTGATGTCTTTCGCAGACTGGGAGGTCAAGAGCGTCAAGATCTACCAGGAAAGCTCATGATCTTGTTCTCTACGAGGGTTCTCTTGACGACATACACGACCAAAGACATTGTACGCTGCTGTATCTTATGTTGCTTGGTTTAGGAGGTTTCGGATTGTCGCTCTGTTAGAGATTGTAACATGGAGGGATCACGGTCACCATTTAATCATATAGACATGATCAAGTTGTAATATCGCACTACACTGAATGCAGGCCATCCTGTGTTTCTGCATCGACGCTGTTGGGAATCATCCGTCGACAGAGTGCGATTGATGGCTACGAGAGTGCGTCCCGTCTCGGGGCGTTCTGAACTTCACATTAATGGCGAATCTCGGTGGAATTGCACACGCAGGTACTTCCAGAGGCATAAAGGAAAGCTGTTGCTCAGCATATCATAATGGTGCATACAAGGAGGTGCGCGGTTTTGGCAGTGCGACAGCAGAAGACCGGGAAGAATGCGATGCGACGGACGAGACAAGACGAGGGCATCATCACAGCTCACCGGGTCTACACGAAGGGCCTACGGTGAGTATTTGAAGACTACCCGGTCAAGACAACGTACCTTCTGGAACCCGATGGCGGCGGCCTTCTCGCGGAAGCACTGGCGGCAGAGGTCAAGACCGTACTTGCGAATGAGACCAGCCTGGTGCGCGCAGTGGCGGCTTCATACGATATGTCTCATCAGCCCTCACGTTTTCATCTTCTACATCCTGCGGATACTTACCACTGGCGGGAGCCCTTACCGTACTTGCGGGGACGAGAGAACCAAACGGCGTCGTGGGTCATTTTGGTGGAGAGTTGAGAGTGCTGGCGGGATGCACTGCAAGAACACAACAGAGATAAGAACTGTATTGAGCACTGGCAGCAATACACTCACCGAAGCTGGTGTAGGGGTACGGTTTGCCGGTGATGGCGACGACGAAATTCTGTTGTGCTGTATAGTGGCTCTGGAAAACAAGGTTTGTGGGCTCTCACGGCAGTTGCCGCTGAGCTCGGGGGCGGCCGGTCGATGGACTCAACGCCGGGCGCTCACCTCTGAAAAGGCAAAAGGACTCGTAACCGTACACTAGCTCTGCCTTTCATCGCCCGCCTAGCTCAATCGGATAGAGCGTCAGACTCTTAAGGCGTGGTGACTTGCGCATTAGCGTAATCTGAAGGCTGCGAGTTCGACCCTCGCGGTGGGCTAGTTCTTTTTGCTGGGGCCGTCCAATATGCGCCCGTGGTCGGTCATGACGCTATATCGCGCTCTTCGACTGGTCGTTCACGCGTCTTCGAGTGGTCATTCAACATTCAACGTTCACGAGCTACTGTGCCATCAGTGTCGCAGTAGCGATAATTACAAGGAGATAGTTTGCACATTTCCCGTGTTTAGGACGTGCGAGGTAGAATGTCCGATGACACCTTGTCAATGGGCATGTTGATACGTCAGCAGCTTGCCATAGTTTCAAGATCTCATCGGAGCACACAAGGTACATGACTATCCTGACAATATACACCAAGGCAGATCCAGCAATGCACGACAGGTATCATCCTTCCAAAGGTCCGTCTCGTGTAATACACCTAAAGCCCTAGAGCTTCACACCTCCTATCGCTCGCGTGAGCACCTCCACGTCGTCGTCTTCATCGTCATAGTCATCCTCGTCGTCGCCAAGAGGGAATGCACCCGGGATGCGTGTCTTCGTCTTCGCCTTCCACACGCTGCTCGGTGCTCCACGAGGCACGTGGATGTCGACACGGATGTTGACGTTTTCCTCCCTCAACAGGAACGGCGACGACGTCGCAAGCGGTGAGTCTGTGGATCCAATGATTGAGTTCCAATGTGGCTACGAATCCTCCGATCACCGCACTCACCGCGGCCCTTGGCGGACGCCATGGCACTCCCGGCCTTGTTTCGCGGCGTCTTCGGCGCGCGCGTGTTCGTGGCGAACAGCGGGATGAGCTTCCCGACTTTGCATGCGCCGCACACTGAGTATGCCTATCAACAAGGACTGCATCATCTTCAAGACGACAATGACCTACCGCATTCATCGGGGTTGATAGACTTGCTGAAGCGACCGTAACTGTTGGGTCACCCGTGAGACACACAGTATCCTTTGCTATCATGATAGTCAGCGAGCGCACTCACACCTTGGCACACTCCAGGCATTCTGCAGGTGCCGTTCAGGTAAGTGCTACAGTATGAACAAATCGAATCGACTGGTCGCTTACTCCACTCGTATTTGTAATCTATCTCGTAGTTATGTTTGGTCTGTGATGACGGGAGTTCCGTAAGTGCTGCCACTTGTGACCATTGTGAAGGAAGCACTGCATACCGTAATCTCAATCTCAGGACGCGCCCGCATGATCTTGTTCGCCCTGTGGAAATGTATGAGACGTTCCGAGTCTCGATTCATGAAGCTGTGAGCTACCCACCACCCATGGAAGATACTGCCGTGATTCTCCGTAGGGTCATCACTGATGATCCAACTCGCAAGGTGGCACATCTCGTGCGATAGCGTATTCCGGATACGTTCTGCGAAGAGGCTTTTCAGAGCAGTACAGACTGTGTCTTGGCGATACCGACCATCGGAGGTGAGGATCTTCACAGCTAACTCAATCTCGCTGGTCTGCACGCCCTCCCTGTTCCTGAAGACGTCCGCGAATCACCGCGCCCCGTGAGCTCTCGCACATGCCACCGACCTATAAACCAACCAACCTCTGCCACTTCGCTTTCCCAGCAGTCGACACGAGCCTCTTGTTCCAATACAACGTCGTGTTGTCCGGCAAGCCATGCCCGAACACCGTTCTGTTCATCTCGTCAAAGAACGTCTTCGCATACCTCTCGCGGCGCTGTTGCTCGGCCGCCTCTAGAGCCTTCTTGCTCAGCCTCGGCGCCTTAGTCGCAGTCGTCTTCTTCGGACGGGCAGCAGGCTTTGCGGAACGAACACTGGCTTCGGATTCGACGTCGGTGTCGGATTTCTCCGAGTCTGTCGAGTGGATGGACACAATACGGCGGATTGGCGTAGAAGGCACAGACGCCGAGGGTATTTTACGTGTAGGGTGCGAGAGGTTAGCCGTACGGAGTGGCTTGCGTGCGCTTCGTGGTTCATCCCTGTAACATACTTTAGTGGGAGTACGGAGGCACGGAGAATGGGTGACGACACGACATACAATACCAGTATTGAGCCATCGTTGTTGTCCATGGGGTCATCGCCATCTGAGTCGTCATCAGCATACAATGGAATGGTTGACCTAAGACCGTCGTCCTGCGACGAAGTCGGGCGATGAGAGACAGCGCTCCGCGAAGTAGGCCGCTGTGTTGGCTTTATATTCACTCTGCTTGTATTTGCAGGCACGGGGTCCTCGCTCTCGCTCTCGGAAGAACTAACAGTCAAGTCGATGATAGGTCCCATGCTCCTCAGAGGGCTCCGGCGAGTGGCCGCAGGCTGCGGCACTTGCACCTGCGAAAGGGTTTTTGTGCCTGCGACGCCCTCGTTGTTAGAGGCTTCTGAGTCAGAGCTCAATATAACGCGTCGTGCACGGGGCGTTTTTCCACCGTCAGGCCGGCGGACATGACTACTCGAACGCGTCTGAGACGCGCTTATGGACAAAGAGAGTGCAAGACATGGACCCACATGTATTCCTCCTCATCAGAAGTCAGCTCAATCACGTGGTCATTCTCTCCATCAGTATGTGCGCGTCCCTTCGTTTTTGACCGTCTATGTCCGAGATATTACGGCAGCAATGTGAATGACACCAATCTTTGTTCAGCATGCAGAAAATAGACTCACTGGATCCTCTCCTCCTCGCTGTCCGGGACCACCTCGTCCATATCCTCAATCCGCATCGCGCGCAAGCCCCCGACCGTCGAGTCGACGAGTGAGACACCGAAGCCGACACGGAGCGCGACTTCGTGCAGCGGTCGGCTATTTTGAAACTCAGCCATGGGGGCCGTCCGCGCGCGCGAGGACAATGGCGACCGATTTGGCGAACAATGGCTCGGCCAGGGATGGACAAAAGCAGGCGTAGACAGTGATGCTCTGTGGGTCCTGCGCGGGGTGTATGGCACCGCCTGTGGGTGTTGGGGTGGCGAGCGGAAGCAGATCGCACGCCGAGTCGCAGGCGGAGGCAGATCGACAACTTCAACTCAACCGTGACACGACGCGCTCGCCGGCACGTGCACGCGTCCATCGCGATTCTCCCGCACTGGCGTCCGGCCACCAGATCCTCATCGGGCATCCCACTCAACCAGGGTCCAGGGAGGCCGCTTGCAAGCGTGTCAGTTCTACAGAGGTGCGATACAAGGGGCATGCAAGGACACAAGTCGTAAGATGGATCTATAAATGGCTAACGATACATGATAGTAAGACATTTGTTCGATATAGAAGCAAGATGTGGTCCCAAGTTGGATGGGAAATAGCACGGACATGACAATACGGAACGCGTAGTTCAGGTCTGGTATATCTTCACGCTCTTCACCTCCCAGTCTGTTTAAGAAGTATCAATACAGACATCCATCTCACGTGACAGACGTGACTTACATGCTTCATCAAATGCAGCCCCGTTGTTCAGGACGTACTCGGCACAAGTCGCGGTGTTCGTTGTCGAAGCGCAACTGGTTTCCTGTCCAGGTACGCCGGAAGAGTTCCAGCCGTCTCCTGCCCAAGCGCCACTGTCACGAACCATCAGCTGCCAAGACACACGCACGTTCCGAAGGAGACGTACCAAAGCGTTGTGTCGAAGATGGCGGAGTGATCGTAGAAGAACTCCGTCGTGTTGCACGATGACGAAGGAAAGTTAGCAATGGGCGTGTCCCAGGCTGACGGATCGGGCGCTCCGGAAGTGATGTCACTCGGGATAGAGGCACGAGGAAAGAAGTGGACAGTGATCCCGGTGTCATCCCATTTCACTAGATAAAGTCATCGTAAGCATTCTCGCAAGTAAGGAGGTCATTCATCATCAACGCACTCGCGTAGACGCCGCCACCCATCGAGTTAAATCCTGGCCCAAATGACGTCGTCGACGTAGACCGCACGCCACACCCCGTATCCCCCGTGCCCGCGACCGAGCAATCCTGGCTGCTCACCAGCGTCCCCGCGATACCGAGCGTACTCGCGTCCGTCGAGGGCAGGGTACATCCTGTATTCGTATGAAGGGTGACCTGGTCGTTCGTGTACGTGTTCACGCCCTCGACGATGTCGATCTCACCACCCGCGGGCCAGTTCGGGCCGTTCGACCAGAAGGCTGGCCATGTCCCGCACCCAGTCGGCATGTGCACGGCGTCAAGAACCACGAGCGCTTGCGTGTATGTGAAGTCGGTCGTGATACGCACGCTCTGGCGCGTGCCGGAGACGACCGGCGTGGTGTCTACCTTCATATATGCGTTCCCGGCGCTATTGATGCCTGTGAGGTTCGCAGATTGCTTTCCCCAGGAGGTCAGCACAGAGGAATGGACAACAGATCATGGATAAGACTCACAGCACTAGATCCGTCTACATAGTCCACCGTGCCACCGGTTGGATCAGCCGCGGTGAAGAAAGACCATCCGGCGAAGAACGAGCTTCCTTCCTGCAACCACATCTGTCAATGACAATCGCTTGCCGCCAAACTGACAATACTCACATAGGTTTGCTTGAGCTTCCACGGAGATGACGAAGTGATGGTACTACTAGCAGCGGGAGATGCAGACGACGTGCTTGAGGGCTGCACCGTCCCGGACCCAGCCACTGCAGATGCATTACCGCCCCCACCTCCATTGCCATGGCCGGTCAAAGAGGACCCGTTGGACCCTACGTTTACGCAATATGGCTGCTGTGAGGCTGAGTCGGTGTCGGAGCGACCGATGAGCATGCCGGAGTATGCAAGCTGCAGATCGCGAAGGAGAGCCGTGCCCCGGTGGTGTGCCCTGCTGGCCGCGCGCGCGACTGACTCGGACCCACGAGCAAAGACGTTGGCGTCTGACGGCACGACATTGGCAAGAAGATAGAGCAAGAGAGGGATGCGGATGATCATGACGGTGAGAGCAGAAGATGAAGGAGCGGAGGTGAACCGTCAAGGTTCAAAACACAGATAGAAAACGGCGAGCAAGTGGAAAAGGCGCAGTCGATGCCGGACTGTGGAGTCGTTAAATAAGCACGAGCTGGGCACGGTCTGGACAAAGCAGGACGACCGCAGTGCTTTGACGAGGCAACAGACAAAGCGGTGCGGAATCGAGGGGAGATTGAGGTTGAGATGGCTGTCAGCTGCAGAGTCAAACGCGTCCGGAGCATGTTGCCGAGGAACTCCATCGCAGCAGCGCACGCCTGGCCTCCTGGTGGCAAGTGGAGAAGGCTGCTGGTCAGAGAGCCACCGAAGCGCCGCGTGCCACCGCCAAGTTTGAAGGTGGCTGCCCCGACAATGCACGTGACTCTGCGCACGCGATTGCATCGGCGATCGCATCTTCGGGAACATCCGCGCATGACCTCGATCAACGTCCACAGATCCTGTCGTCCGGTTCCGACCCCCGACGTCCGACTTGCTCGAGTTTTGGGACAAGACAAGGTACCACGAACCTACACCTGTTCGAAAAAAATCCGATACTCTGTATTTCTTGGTCGAATTGAGTCAGTGTAAATTAGTACGCACGTAACATGCTCTGACTCTTCGGAGGCAAGCAGCGATCGTAGAACATGACTAATAGCCTAAGAGGTCCGCGATACGAGGTACTGCAAACTTGAAACCGATGCTCATGGTGGTCGCTTCAAAATATTCCGAGAGGGAAAGAATGTGAGGCAGTGCAAAGAACATAAAACACTTGTGACCGAATCCTCGTCTCACTTTTATGTGCTTGTGACGATGGCCGTTAGTTAGTAACTTAGTGTGAATAGACGATAGACCAGCGACAAACTGCTGACGGTCGGACTCGGAGACCATGTGCTTTCTTCGCGTGTACTCGAACGCTAGCAGCAGACACGGGGTAGTCATGCCGAACGTCCATGAGACTGGATGAGTCAATTTGCCCATAGCTCCTGAGAGACTCTGATCTCTGCTTACATGCACATGCCGGTCAATGTTTGTGTGACGCCGGCGGCGTTCACTCCTGTCCCTTGCAATATTAAGGCGGCACGTTCACCTACCGACGTCCGCACGTCCGCTTGCGTATACCTAAAGCAATGAAGCAAATTTCTTGATGTGTCTGGTAGCATATGGAGCAGATTGAATACAATGAAGGTACTCTCTTTGCCCCCAAGCCGTCGAGGTACTTCCGCCGTGGGGGAAGATATCGATGAACGGGGTTCCGCCACAGGTGCCGTGAGAGTGACGCAACGGCGGCAACCCCGGTCCGTGAGCGCGTCGTAGCTACATGGGCGCCTACGCGGCAAGCACGAAAACCTCGCTCTCCCGGGCGTCCTCAATCACGAACCGTTAAATGGTGCACGGTATCCCGTCGCTCTGCATACGACCATGACGAAGAAACAGGCATATCCCTTCTGGTACGTGCAGCACTGCTCTTGGCTCTCTCGAGGTGCTCATAGCGTCCGGTGACCTCCCAGGCTGGGCGGTGAGTCTTCGCATGACATCACGAGGACATATGGACTCAATAGAGAACCTGGGCATTAGGGGTCGCAGGCTCCAGTACGTGCTCAACTCTCTTCCTGACCACCATGTAGCACCAACATGCGTCTCTGTATAGTGGCGGCGGTATGTACGCACCCGCTAGACCTCACGAAAGTGTGAGTGGTCCGTATTCAGGAGTCGGAAGTCTCCTAACAGTGCCGGATCGTGACATCGCTCTAGGAGGATGCAGACTATCCCGTCTGTCCCGGGTCAGAAGCGACCTTCGACTGTCTCCGTTCTTCGCATGACCGTGGCCGAACAAGGATTCCGAAGCCTCTATGCGGGGCTAACAGCTTCTTTGCTCCGGCAGATGTCATATTCGCTCGTCCGACTCGGCAGCTACGAGGAGATGAAGTCCCGACTCTCTAGGGACGGGCCGCCGTCCTCTGGCAAGCTCCTGCTGGCAGCCATGGCGGCGGGCGGCCTCGGCGGTATCGCGGGCAACCCGGCAGGTGCGTGCCCCAGCGTCTCACATGGAATTTGTATTTACTGTCTCGGATAGACATCCTACTGGTGCGGATGACGAGCGACTCCATACGACCGCCAGACAAGCGGTACAACTACTCGAACGCTATCAGTGGGCTCGTTCAGCTCATCCGGAGCGAAGGCGCGCGGGGGCTGTTCAGAGGTCTGGAGACGAACACGGTATGATATACGCCATTTGAGGTGCCTTGAAGCGCTCAGTATCGTCGACGCAGGTCCGGGCAGTGTTGATGAACGGCTCTCAAGTGTGGTCGTGAGTACCTAGGGCTGCAGAGTGATTCGGTTGGTCATTCTACTACACATCTGCAGATACGACCTTTTCAAGTCATGGTTCCTCCGACACCAGTTGCCCATTGTCAACTTTCAATTCCGAGACAACCTTGCTTTGCACATGGTCGCGAGTACACTCGCCGGCACTGTTGCCACCAGTAAGATTTTTTCGCAGCCGAATGAGATAAATTTGTTGAGATGATGCATCGACCCAGCTGTCTGCTCTCCTGCCGATGTGCTGCGGTCGCGACTGATGTCGGCAGTAAGCATTCTCTACTTGGTCCATCAGTGTTTCCATGCTGATGTATCGCAGTCTGGCAAATCCAACCCAATCGAGGTACTCACAACATCGCTACGAGGAGAGGGCCCTAGATTCCTCTTCAAAGGGTGGACGCCTGCGTTCATCCGTCTGGGACCCAATACCATCTTCATGTTCGTCTTCCTAGAGGTAGGGAATGTCACTGCGATAGAGCCGTCTACCCCTGTTGACCCATCATGTTGTTCGCAGCAACTGAAGAAAGGCTGGCGCACGCTATTCCCCGTCAATTGACATACCTAGAACACCATACCATGTGGCATGGGTCACATATCCATCGCCATATTCACGCCGGATCTAGAGACCACCATAATCAGCGATCGGACCCGTAGACATCCTTGCACTATGTATCGTATTTATATTCTTGCTTAGGATCCGCTATTCCACATAGATATGTGCGCTCATGTTTTGTGGTTGTCCCTCGGCCATCATTCGACGCGAGTCGCGGCGTGCTAAATAATCAGTCGGGAAGTTTGACGCGTTTGTCATGTGATCAATGCCTTTCCGGGAAAACCTGAGGTTCTCGATCGCAAGCAGGGCACGGCGCACTACATACATCTACTCGCTTAGACTTGAAAGTCACTGCTCAGCAACACATCTCCATTCACTCGCCTTCATACCTGTTGTACAGTGTTAGAATAGGCGAGACGACCTTGGAACTTACAACTCAGGCTTTACCATTGTGGTACTATGGAGGCATTCCAGCTTCTCGCTCGCGGAGGTGCGAGGTTTGACAAGAGACGATTCGGAGAGGATGTGCAGTTGTTTGATGTACGTCGTGTTGTGCTGAATTCCACTTTACATGCTTACGCATACATTTGCAGAAAGCAAAGCGCGACAAGGGGAAGGGCGTCGAGAGAGTTGCTGAAGGCGACCTGCCTGCGGAGCTAGACTTCTTCAAGTACGCTCAGGGCGGTCCAGCCAAGCGCTCCGCAAGGGCAGATGGGGAAGGGGAGGCCGAAGGACATGGAGAGACATCAGACAGACGGAAGAAACGGAAGTTAACAGACGAAGATGTTGAAAGAACGGAAAAGTCCGACGAAGACGACCCACCTATGCCTCGGCACCGTGTCACTACGAAGGGTTCTAATGTCCCAGAACATATAAACTCTTTCCAGCAACTCCAGGAAAAGTACCAGATACCGTATAACCTACTCTCGAATCTTTCCCAGTGTGGGTACAAGCGACCAACTGGTATACAATCTCATGGCATACCGATACTCATGGAGGTATGTATATCGGGCCTACGCACCGCTGCTCATCCTGATGACGACTGGTTAGTCCCGGGATATTGCCGCCATCTCCCCAACTGGTACTGGTAAAACGCTATCGTACCTCCTCCCCGTCATGTCTCTTCTAGGTTCGCCCATTTCTCGGACGAAGGCCGATTTGGGGGCAGGGGTCCGCGCTCTCATCCTTGCTCCGACGCGCGAGTTGGCGCATCAAATCCACAACGAATGTCTTAAGCTCGCCCAGGGCCGGAAATGGAGAGTCGTACTCTTCAGTAAGGCGACGGCGAGCACTCTCGCGGACAAAAGCGTCCGTGACAAAATTGGTATGTCTGCGCGGTATCTGCGATAGGGATTGTCCTAACTCGTGGCTTCCGGTAGACATCATCATTAGCACACCACTGCGATTGGTCTCGGCTCTCCAAACCGGCAGTCTGGAACTTCATAAGTGAGTAGCCTACAGTCTCCGATGGAT
Organism: Daedalea quercina L-15889; assembly: GCA_001632345.1. Lineage (NCBI taxonomy): Eukaryota > Fungi > Basidiomycota > Agaricomycetes > Polyporales > Fomitopsidaceae > Fomitopsis > Fomitopsis quercina. Next base: position 203,985 of record KV429074.1, on the reverse strand, counting down.
TCTATCTGACGATCCCAGTGTTCGCCACGTGATTTTGGACGAAGCAGACCGTATGCTAGACGCAGAGTTTCTGTCACAAGTCCAGGAAGTTATCGCAGCGTGCACACATCCCGAGGTCCAGAAGGCTGTGTTCAGTGCGACCCTCCCAGCAGGCGCAGAGAAAGTCGCCATGAGTATGCTGCGAGATCCGATACGTGTGGTCGTGGGGTTGAAGTGAGTCTCCGCCCAGCCGGACAATGCAACGAGAACTGACAGCGACTCAGGGACACGCCTCTGCCGCTCATCGCGCAGTCACTCACATACGTCGCGGATGATCCGTCGAAGCTGCCTACCCTTCTGCAGTATCTGTCCCAGCCGTACAATCCACCGCTTCTCGTGTTCGTTTCAACGCAGCCGCGCGCCACGTCTCTGGCAGAAGAGCTCGTGCTCAATGGCATACCTAATGTGGACTGCTTGCATGCCGGTATGACTCGCAAGGAACGGGAAGACGCCGTCACACGCATGCGGCGTGGGGAAAGCTGGGTCATGGTTAGCACGGAAGTCATGGCGCGAGGCATGGACTTCAAGGGTGTCAGAGAAGTCATCAACTATGACTTCCCGCAGAGCGTGCAGAGCTATGTCCATCGAATCGGTAAGCCGCGAGTGGCCGCAATGATCCCCCTCAAGGCTAGTACGCAGTGTGTTGCTAACACTGACGCGTGCACTAGGTCGCACGGGACGCGCTGGGAGGGAAGGGAAGGCGATAACATACTTTACGAACGACGACGCGCCGTTCCTAAAAACGTAAGTGTTCCTGGTATCATCCCTGCATCGTCTCGTGACATACACGCTCCCGTGCCGCCACATTGATACCAACCAACTTGACAGAATTGCGAACGTCTTGCTCCAATCCGGTTCGTCAGTGCCTGAGTGGATCTTGAAGCTGCCGAAACCTTCGAAAATGAAGCGACGCCAGATGGGCAAGGTGAAACGTGCCGAGGCGGTGAACAATGCAAGTAGGGTAGGACGCAATGATGCTATCAAGAAGAAGTGAGTTTCTACTGGTCGTGTAGCGAGCGAGCGCTGAAATCGATAACGACGACAGGGAAATGATCGCGGGTTCGAAGAGACGAAAAGAGAAGGCGTCACTGAAGACACAGGGGTCAGGGGCGGAGCAAGGTTCCCATAGCGAGAGTCCGGACGCGTACCGGAGCCTTGCATAGTTCCACAGGCGGTTCTGGATGGATGTAGCTGTCGTGTATGGATGGTCATGTTTTCATCTACGCCACTGAGCCCTATGGAAGAGCGCGAATCATTAAACGTAACATGAGAATCGCGGATGCAGGGAGCTTCCTTAGAGCCGTTCGATGAGATCAGGGCTGGTACCAAGTTAGAGTAGTGTGCCACTGCGTGGTCGAGTGGCACAACCCCGATCAACGCGTCTTCGGCGGAAACTAGGCGGCATCGCGGGCACAAAGCCCCCTGTCTCGTGGGCGGACATATTGTGTATAGCCGTTCTGGGCGTACAATCGCGCTCTCGTGTCATTGTCCCCGGGCATTAGGAATTGCAGAGATGAAGGAACACGCTACCGCGGTATTAGCGATCCCTAGAACGGGTCGCTGGTTTCCAGAAGCGTTCAGGTCGCCCGATTGGAGAGCTATGACTCCGCCTCATAATTCAATGTCATACTGTCGGGACTCGGTGCAGAAACATGAGAGCAGAGTCCTGAGAGATAAATGCGACAGACCTCTGATATGGCACGCGGCCTTACAGGAATGGGCGATGAATTGAAGTCTAAGCGACCCAGGTCAGAAACCGATACCTGTGCATAGGCTACGGCGGTTTCCGTCGGACGACAGAAAGCCACGCAGCTCTGCACGGAGTGGCACAAGCATCTGACCAATGATACACATTCAGCAAAACGATCCCACGATGGCTGGGGAGTCGGCACCGTTGGGTCACAGACAGTAGCGCGGGCGCAAATATATGGAACGAAAATTGACTTGCGAGGTACTTTACGGTTGATTTTTGTGAGCACTGAGGGAGTTTATGTCCGTGCGCAATTGTATCCCGAAGGCAGCGAGAATAGCCTGGTACCGTTGGCCTGGAAGGTAGACAGTATATAGTAAATGCAGCCACCGAGGTTCAAAGTCAGTTCGTACCAGATCTCGATAATTAAGCTCAGGGAGCCCGAAGATATTGCCATCCTCGAGGTCGCCATGAGGCAGGTATAGGGACAGTCCCTTTGCTCCGCTCTGTCATGGACAGGTTCTTGCGCTACAATTCTGAATCATTCTTAAGGGAAGGGCTCGAGGACGAGATGCGACTCCCGCCAGCAGCTGAAGCCGCTCGACCTCGAGTCCCCTCTTCAGCAAGTCCATAGCACGCCAGCGACTCACCTACCCACTCACCGCTGCGATGCCCGCTGTGCGCAACCTTCGGAGGTCTCGTCGTCTGTCGAACAGGCCGCCGTGCGACCCAGGTTCGTGCTTCATTGCTATTTACCCACTATTTGCCTCTGTGGGTCCACACTACGTTCGTTCCTACTCACCTGCTTGAATTGGACGACAGTGTTCGAAGAGCCGGATGTCTTCAGTCTGTACGATGATCGGCAGCCGTCCCTTCCGCAAGAGCCAGCGGTACCCGAGCCGGATGTGTGCAGGATCCGCAAGGCGTGCAAGGGACCCTCCCCCCTCCCGGCGGGCGCTCTCTGGTCCCCGGAGGACGAGTTCCAGTTCGTGCGCCGCTCGTCGCACTCGCGCAAGCGAGACCCAGACCACATCCCGCGACCACCCAACGCGTTCATGCTCTTCCGCTCTGAATTCTGGGCGAAGGAGAAAATCAAGCACACTGTCGAGCGCGACCACCGCATGATCAGTCGCATCGCCGGCAAAGCCTGGAACGATCTTTCCGAGTCCGAGCGTGTGCCATACCGGCGCATGGCTGAGATGGCGAAGCGGCAGCACGCCGAACTCTACCCTGACTACAAATATTCCCCAGTATTCAGGAAGGAGAAGCTCCCTCGCCGTAGGGCGGGTAAGAGCAAGGTCCGCGACTTTTCTCGACGCGGCGAAGTGGCGCGCCTTCCGGGCAAAGGCTATGAAGGCGACGCACTGAAGGAGCGTCTTAAAGGCTACGACAGGAAGTCCCGGAAGTCGGAGCTGCTGTATGCGCCGCAATCTATGCAACGTGTTCGTGTGCGCACGACCCAAGCTAGGAAAGCGCCTCGGCGCAAAGTCTGGCAGGACATCTGCACCCCAACTCCCGAAGCATTCCCGGAGGACTTGATCAAGATGGAGCCTTCGACGCCCGAATTGTCGTATTCGCCGCTGGAAGATTCCCCTCCACGTTCTGTTGAGCCTCTCCCCGTATGTCCCCCCGTTTCAGATAATCTTCGACACGCTGACCACAGAGCACAGAGTACGGAAGAAAATGAACGATTCATCTCACCCCTTCTTGTCGAGCGCTCTCCGACGGGCCCGAAGATCGCCGTGGTCGAGCAGTTCCCCGGCGACCCTCCCACTGTTGTGGACTTTGCTTACGATCAAGGGTGCCTTCGCTCTTCTCCCCCTGCTTCCACGGTTCCCGGTAGCTTCTGTCCCTTCGCCCATGACGAAGCTTTCGGAGCTGCTGTCGACGATGCGTTCTCCGTCTCCCCCATGTTCAACCCCGATCGCTCTTCGTCTCTTTTTGATCCTCGCCCTTCGATCTTTGACTCACGTTCGCCATGCGACGACCTCGGGGAGGGCGACGAGGTGGATTACGACCAGTGGCTCGCGTCACCCGGCGCTTAGGCCTCGACTGCGCCCTGCTCATCCACCGTAGACCTGGCATTCTGTACACTATCTACCTTCGCCGTGATACTTCCGGCTTTCGATTCGTTGGCTGTCCCACCCCGCTGTTCGTACACCCCCCCTGGCATCTCGATTTGCTCTTTTGTCTGCTTAGTCGTCGATCGTATCAAGCAGTGTTACATAGCACCACACATCTCTGTATTAATCAGCATCGGTAGGAGCCTGTATGCGTAGCTCACTCATAGTGCGAAGGCACTTCACATTATATCATTACTAGAAATACACCACGAACGTGCCCGTCCGAGAGAACACCAACCAAGCGCTGCAGAGCGCAAGCTCCGCTCACCGTTTTGTCTTTTTGGCGGCTTCCGTCTGCTCCGTATCCTGGTCCTGAGCGCGTTTACCAGGTGCATTAATAACGATGTTGCCCGCGGCATGTTCGCCCTTCACCCACTCAAGACACTCCTCTTTCGTACCCTCTGGGTGGCTCAGCCGCCACTCAAGTACGCGGTTCATCGCAATGCGCACCCATGGACCCGGCTTCGCTGCAAGTGCACCAGTGAGGTCGTTACCCTGCGAAGAAAACATTTTGAGCATTGATCATTTCGTAAAGGGAGCAGCGGGCGTCATACGTCAAGCAGTGGTTTACCGTCGAGTAGGGCGGCAAGCCCCAACTCTTCAATCTTCGTGACCAGACGGTTGTACTGAGCTATCCGCTCTGAGGCCTTGATGTCTGTAGGTAGATAAGTCTTCTGCGTTTCTTTACATGAATCGCTGCTTGCCGTCGAGCACATCGGTTTCGGGACTCCAGTCAGCTAAGAGGTCTTGCACGAGGGAGAACAATAGTGAGAGCTCCCAGGTTATTACTGGAGGTTTATGGACGATCGGGTTGTGCAAGAACAGCCCTGAGACATCGAGTAGTTGAAGAATGATGACAGCACGACATAATGAGTGCGCACACCTATCTCCCGCCTATCACCAGGAGACTCTCCCTGCGCCAGCTCAGTCACTCGCGGGCTGACGAATCCGCATGCGTCGAACAACGCCGGGATACCGTCCAAATAGTGGTTCTGGACGCCGAGCTTCAAGCCTTCTCGAAGAACCATTTCGCTCGCCGGATGGATCTTCTTTTTTTTGACGTCCTTGCAGGTAATACCTTGGTACGGCGTGAGGGCGCAGGCGAGATAGAGTCGGGCGAGGGCGGCCCGCCTCTCCTTATCGAAGGAAGCAAGGGCTGGATGTAAGCGGGGCAGATTCGGTGGAGGGTCATGCCGACACAGCGTATAAAGGATTGCGGCTGTGCCACAGGCTCTCCAAGAGGGTGCTGGAGGGCCGGAAAGCGTCTTTGCCACTTGCTCTGATACTTGGAAGACTGTCGAGTAGAGCTGAAGTTCTTGAATGCGAGTAACTGCCCGAAGAGGATCACATGCTACACATCCACCGTTAGCCAATCGATCAGACAAATGTCACACGAGCTCGCCTTGCATCATCTTTTCAACCTCAACGCCTATGCGTTCTTTGCTGACCTTTGTCGCTAACGCTTTCTGAAGCAGACATGTGCATTGATTAGCGACTCTCGGCGGAGCGCGTCATTCACCGCACACCTGGATATCCCGGTTCCGTGCTGCATTCCGCACAGGCGGACTGAGCTCAAAACCATATCGGGAGGCGAAGCGTATAGCGCGGAGTACCCTCAAGGGATCGTCTGTGAAGGTTTCCATAGGGCTCAGAGGCGTCCGTATGATGCGATTTTTCATGTCATCAAGGCCCTACTTCGTCAAACTTGGTTTGTGTGAATCGGAGTCTCATGGTCACCGGGTACATACCATGCCAGTATGGTCTTCGATAGCCCTAGTATGGACGTTGTAGAAGAGCGCATTGATCGTGATGTCCCTTCTCATGGCATCCTGCAGGGGCGTTCCGAACGTCTTGAGAGACTCGATTAGTAGATGGGATACACATAGGCTACCGGGCGAACGTACAATTCGCGTCGGTATTCGACTGTTCTGGGCATACTCTTCACTGCGCAAATTCACGAAGTCTAGCTCCCGACCGAGCACGGTCGTCCTGGCTGTCTCTAGATGCTTTGACTGTTCCGGATTGCTCTCGATCCTCGCTACTCGTCCTACCTCCAGCCCCTTTACATTCGTGCAATAGTCGACGAAAAAGGTGGCAAACGTTACGCCCATCATATTGCTGAGCGCAACGTCTATGTCATGCGAGCTAATCCTCAAGATCTGAAGCAAGACAGAACGGTCAGATGTGTAGCAGCGAGTGGTTGCTTCGAGCTGACCTTGTCCCGGACCCATCCTCCGGCGATTCGGCACTCAACCTCTAGCCCCTCCGTCTCCTTGATATGTTTCGTGCATTCGTCGAGCAGAGTGCAGAGCTCATCCTCTTCTTTAGTGAGCTCTATCATCATCTTTGGTTTCCGAAATTTCCACAGCACACGTCCTTGTTTTGGCAAATAGAGGAGTGTATGTTGGTGTCGGATAGCTGGGCGGAAGGTGCGCACGACGCAACTCGCCAGTAGCGCTAGCATTCACCTACTTTTCTGCAGTCGTATGTCTCCCCGATACCTCTCCTTGTATATGTGCTTGCGGTGCCGGGGATTTGGATTCTGAATGAGTGCACAGAGCAGGCGCACTGCGCGATTTAAGTCGTAGTCGCGCGTACGTTCATCATAGGCCAAGCAGAACGAGAGTGCTAAGCGCCCCCGCACGTGATGACGACTACGCACAAAGTTGTGTTCGGAGCTCGTTGCAGTCTTCTATCATCACCGCCCCTCCGACACACTTCCTCCAGCCTCTCTTTCCTGCGACAATGGGCGTCGTCGCGAGCTGCTGCGAGTCGTGCTGTGAGTGTTGCTCATCTACTGCGACCTAGCCGATTAACACGCCTTACAGTCCATTCCCGGAGGTCTCAGTCGTATGAACCCCTCCTGCTTGAGAATGAGCGAGAGGCGGTCGCAGATCTCCTCCAATATCTTGAGAGTGCGTGTGCAACTCGTGATGAGCCATCCGATTATAAAGTTGACGATTCGTGCAGACCGCACGACAACAAACTTTTTCTCTGGTTCTCCTCTCTCCGCGCTGACCACTCTCTCGTTTTCTGACAACGTCGATCTGCAACGGAGCGCTGCTTTGGCGTTCGCGGAGATAACGGAGAAGGAGGTTCGCCCTGTCGGTCGGGACACCCTCGACCCCATCTTGTTCCTCCTGGGCAGTCATGACACCGAGGTCCAACGGGCTGCGAGCGCAGCACTCGGCAACCTGGCGGTTAACAGTGTGTACCCATCCACCGTCTCCTCAGTGGGGTGTCGATCTTACTGAGCGCCTAGCCGATAACAAGCTGCTTATCGTCAAGTTGGGCGGCCTGGAGCCCCTCATTCGACAGATGCTTAGCCCTAACGTCGAAGTGCAATGCAATGCTGTTGGCTGCGTCACCAATCTTGCCACGCACGGTAAGTCTCCTGCTTCCCGTCTCATGAACACAAGGCCAGGTGTTGCGGCGTGGGTGCATGGTTTTCAGTTTAGAGTTCCCCATTCGTAGGACACCTTCAATGAGTGTCGGTTTCCCTGAATAGGTGAAGGTTACGCTAGGTAGAGTCTGCTGATGACAGCCTTCGTGTCTTATAGCAACTACACGTGTGGAACGGCTTCCAATGGCGTTCGACTATTGCTCATGCCGGTCTTTCCTGAGGACGGCCTATCATGATGTCTCGCTTTTGCATCATGGTAGAGTGCAAGGCAGCTATAGGCATTTCCCTCTTAGACGCGACTTTGATACCCAGTACGTTATTGGAGAAGCCCATATCTGCCTTGTACTCTTCCGGCGTAGCAGAACACTACTTCTGCTGTTGTGAAGGCCATTATGGAGGTCATGTACTATCATACATACATGTCTGACCAGCACTCATCCGGCAGACGACAACAAGACCAAGATCGCAAAGTCCGGCGCGCTTGTACCCCTCACCCGCCTTGCTCGGTCGAAGGACATGCGCGTACAGCGAAATGCAACAGGTGCCCTGCTCAACATGACACACTCCGGTACGCTCTTGTCCTGTGACGTTCGAGACACCGGATATATATCCCACTTCAGATGAGAACCGCCAGCAGCTTGTCAACGCGGGAGCGATACCCGTGCTCGTTAGCTTGCTCAATTCTCCGGACACGGACGTACAGTATTACTGCACGACAGCGCTGAGCAACATTGCAGTTGATGGTATGTACCATGCAGGCTCGTCGACAAAGCCTTGCTCATGTCTCTGCGTAGCGGCCAACCGGAAGAAGCTGGCGCAGAGCGAGCCCAAGCTGGTGGCAAGCTTGGTACAACTGATGGACAGTCCCAGTCTGAAAGTGCAATGCCAGGCTGCGCTTGCGTTGCGTAACCTTGCTAGCGATGGTACGTGAATCTTATGAACACCAATTCTTGTGTCTGAATTGCTGTGCAGAGAAATACCAGCTTGAGATTGTCAAAGCCGATGGTCTGCAGCACCTCCTCCGCCTACTACAGTCGACGTATCTCCCACTCATCTTGTCGTCGGCTGCGTGCGTGCGGAACGTGTCCATCCACCCGCAGAACGAGTCACCGATCATCGAGTCTGGCTTTTTGCAGCCGCTGATCAACCTTCTTTCATTCAAGGACAATGAGGAGGTCCAGTGCCATGCGATCTCGACGTTGCGTAACCTCGCTGCAAGCTCTGAGAAGAACAAACAAGCGATCGTCAAGGCAGGCGCTGTTCAGAGCATCAAGGAACTGGTGCTTGAGGTGCCCATGAACGTTCAGAGTGAGATGACTGCGTGCATTGCTGTCCTTGCTTTAAGTGGTATGTTTGAAAGTTTGGACCCGATTGCCGGTAACTGACTTAGCACAGACGAGCTCAAGGGCCAGCTCCTCGAGATGGGTATCTGCGAAGTTCTTATTCCTTTAACAGACTCGCCAAGCTCTGAGGTGCAAGGGAATAGTGCGGCAGCGCTTGGTAACTTGTCCTCAAAGGGTGAGTGCGCAAACTGTCGTGTATTGCTCTCCTACTAACATGTCTGATGCAGATGGCCGGACTACCACGGATGACTATTCCGCGTTCAATGATGTATGGGATAAGCCTGGTGGTGGCATGCACCGCTACCTTTACCGCTTCTTGACGAGCCCAGACGCGACCTTTCAGCACATCGCTGTATGGACCATCGTGCAGCTGCTTGAGTCGGGTGGTAAGTCTTTGTTATCTCGTACGTCCGAAGCCCGCTCATTGTTTCTACAGACCCGCAGCTCATCAGCAACATCCGGAGCTCCAACCTCCTTATCCCCAACATCCGTCAGCTTGCTGAAACCCGGTCGTCGACACCCACATCTTCGATTGGTGGCACCCCGCATTCGCACCACTCTGCTAGCCATTCTTACGCGGACACCGACACGGGCGAGGGCCAGGGCGAGATCCAAGTGCTCGCGCGTCGCATCTTGGACATCACAGAGGCAGACAGCGACGGTGCGATGACGCCCAGTGCGGCTGCATCTCAGATGCAGGCGGCGTCGTTGCACGAGGGGAGTGTCCGCGATCACGAGGAGCTCCGCAAGAGCGTGCGGGAGGCGTTCTCCAGCCCTTCTGGTGGCCATTGAGGACTTGTGGTTGCTCAGCGGCATGGACTACATGCATTATTCGCGTGCTTAGTGCACGACTGACGGCATGTAGATGGATGGTGGCGGTGAGCGGTGATGAGTGTAGTCTGATGTGAACATTTGTGCGGACACTTGCAGGAGGACGGGTTGTCCTCTGCGTCTCCTTAGAGTCTTCTATTATTTTCTCATGCATACCATGCATATGATCTCCGCGTTGTGCGTTCGACGCCCTCCGTTTGTCCAGTCACTCCGCTACTCTCATTTTCAGCATTCTTGGAGTTTGTGCAGGGTGTTGCAGTTGTCTGTCGGATTTTGTTAATAGTAGCTCTGGTTCCGTATGTTCGTGACGCAAGTCTCGTATCGATTGCTTGACGACTTAATGTAATGACTCTGCTCGTATGTCCACTCGCAATGCCATTTTGAGTTTGAAGCTCGCACGTTCCAAGTCGCAACACTTATATGTAAGTTATAACAGGGAGCTCAGGCCTCAGGGTCCCCGGGAGAGTACAGCTTATTCGCGAGCCAGGCTTGATTATAGATAGCCCAATAATACTGACAGTACTCTCCAATAGTCATGATCTCCAGAAGGAAATGCCTATTAATTCTAGATTATGAGTAAGGATGAAGAGATCGAGAACAAGAGACCGCCATCGCTCCGCTCCGGCCGGCTGGGTCTCGTCAATACAGGTGGTAGCAAAAAGTGAGTAATACAGTTAACGTTGTAAATATCGAGTTGCAGATGTGGATAAAAGCATCCCGCGGATGAATGAATGCGACGTCGACTGATAGTATGTATGTATTAGTGGTGTATTTAATTGGAGGCAGACTGTTAGAATCCGAGTCCACGCCGGGTCGTAGCTTGCACGCTTCGCGTGCGATATAGTTAAGTTGGTTTGCGCGGCATGGTCATATTGAGCTGATGCTCGCCATTTGGTTGCTGTTCTTACGGTGGATGATGCAGGAGCTGCTGGGGATGCCGAAGAAGCGCCTGCACAAACAGGTGCACACGAATTCACCGGATATGCGTAATAGAGTAGTAATAATACCTGGAGAAAAGGTCGAGGCCTTTCCATTTCCCAATCGGGAGTCTCGCAGAGCGCCGGAAGATTCCGGTGGCGTGGTCATCTGTGTTCGGCAGGACGCGTCGGACGCGCCCTTTTTCTCTCCCACCATCGTCACCACCTCACTGCCCCTTGTCCCTCCTCCTTCTCTCCCTTCCCCTGCTTGCTTTTCTCCTCTATCCTACGTGCAAATATGAGCTCCCACGACAACGAGAACGAGGAACTTATCGACTACGAGGATGAGCATGACGTGGTCACGAACGGCGCTGCAGCTCCGTCGACAGCGAATGGCGTGGCGGCAACGGCTGGCCACCCCTCTGTCGATGGCGACGACAAAGACAAGAAAAATTTCTCTGGAATTCACTCCACTGGCTTCAGGTATGCTTCTTCATGTTTGGGCGTGGTCTTTGTTTCTTACGTGTCGCTCCTACGTCTTCAGGGACTTCCTCCTGAAGCCTGAGTTGCTGCGCGCGATTAGTGACCTGGGCTTCGAGCATCCCTCTGAAGGTGGGCCCCTGCGGTAGAAATCATGGAAAATCACGTTCTGACTCTATTCGATTTAGTGCAACAAGAATGTATCCCGCAGGCAGTGCTTGGAATGGACGTACTGTGCCAGGCGAAGTCTGGTCACGGAAAAACGGCAGTCTTTGTACTGGCGACTCTCCAACAGTTGGAGCCCGTCAACGGAGAAGTGTCCGTCCTTGTTCTCTGCCACACGCGAGAGCTCGCGTTCCAGATCAAGAACGAGTACACCCGCTTCGCCAAGTACATGCCCGACGTCCGCGTCAGCACTTTCTACGGTGGTACGCCAGTCGTCAAGGATGCAGAGTTGCTCCGGGACAAAACCAAGTGCCCCCATATCGTCGTCGCCACTCCTGGCCGTCTCAATGCGCTCGTGAGGGACAAGGTCCTGGATGCTTCGAAAGTCAAGCACTTCATTCTCGACGAGTGCGATAAAATGCTGGAACAGCTTGGTTAGTCATGCGCTTTCGGCCTGCCCCTTTCATTTCCGCCGACGGGCCATGCGGATTATCACAACTTGGAAACGATTGTCGCTCGTCTACGCCCGCCGTCCTGCTGGGCGTCTTCGATCGAGTTCGGATGCGGTCTCGGGGATGGGATGGTGTTCGTTAGGGATGACATCGACACGCGGGAGATTGTGGTTGATGAACATTGAGGACAAATCCGACTCGCTCGGGAGTAGCGATTGTCTTCGAAGACATAGCACTAGTCGTCCGCCTGTGTCAAGGATCGAAGCACGCCGGCCTTCGTCATTCCTCTCTCTTGTGTCTTCTTGTGGTAACAAGCATTCTTACCTATTGCAACATCATCCATTAGACATGCGCCGCGACGTACAAGAGATCTTCCGGGCTACACCGCACCACAAGCAAGTCATGATGTTCAGCGCAACTCTAGCGAAGGAGATCCGGGTGACGTGTAAGAAGTTCATGGCGAACGTAAGTTCTGCATTTACTTCCTCCTTGGTAGATACTGACTTGTTTGTCACGGCAGCCTCTCGAGATCTTCGTGGACGACGAGACAAAACTCACCTTGCACGGTCTGCAGCAGCACTATGTGAAGCTAGAGGAAGTGGGCAAGAACAGGAAGTTGAACGAACTACTGGACACCTTGGAGTTCAACCAGGTATGTGCAACGTGCAGAGCATGTCAGCTCAACGCTCAGGCAGCGTCGTGTAGGTTGTCATCTTCGTTAAGTCGGTTGCTCGGGCGATCGAATTGGACAAACTGCTCGTTTCGTGCAACTTCCCGAGTATCAGCATTCACTCGGGATTGGCTCAGGAGGAGCGGTGAGTCCGGCTGTTTGTTCGTGGCTGGAACTGGCAGCTTATACACGTGTAGCATTAATCGTTACACGGCCTTCAAAGCCTTCGAGAAGCGCATCCTCGTCGCGACCGACATCTTCGGCCGCGGTATTGACGTTGAGCGAGTAAACATCGTCATCAATTATGACTGTCCACCCGATGCCGACAGCTACCTCCACCGTGTCGGGTATGTATGGTCTTTCCGTTCCCAGGGTGGCGGCTACCTGAGCTAACCCCGTTTGCAGCCGTGCTGGACGTTTCGGTACCAAGGGTCTTGCGATCACCTTCGTCTCCTCCGAGAGTGACCAGCAGGTGATGGCCGCTATCCAGTCGCGCTTCGAGGTGGCAGTACCTGAGCTCCCCGACCACATTGACCCTGCTAGCTATAGTGGGTAGCCGCTACCTGACGTTCTGACGCACCGTGCTAATCTGCCTTCCCAGTGACTTCTTAATCTCGTGCTATCAATGTCGCGTTCTTGTTGTTTGAGTGTCTAGTGTACTTCTATTGTCCTTTCTCCCGCTCAATGGTTACTCGTCAAACCTCTCGCGAGGTCGATAATGCTCGTATTGCCGGTGTGACGTGTTAACCTGAGATTGTCCTGAATCGAAAACTTTTAGTTTTGGGTGCAATTGGCTCCACGGTCTGGAATCGTCGCGGCGAAGCGGACTTTGGCATTCCAGCCAATGAGAGAACGGGAATTGAGCGTCCGTCGGATTCTGGACCCATAAGCAAGTGATCAGGTATGTCGCAACTTTCTTTCCCAGTTTTCAATGCCCGGGAATAGCAATGACATTTTGATGCAAAATCCGACAAGCACTTGTCAATTACAATGTAATGCAATGCTAAAATAAACACGCTCACGAGATTACTTTGTCATTGCAATGGCATTGAAATGGCCGAAATGGCCGCCGGGGCATTGGATAGCATTGTTGGATAAGCCAAACTTTTCCAATGCAAAATAATCCTCAAAAGAAAGTTGGGACATAATTGAATTTATGACGTCAGCGTAACGCCGTGACCAGTCTAGCCCATACCTGTGCGTAAAGGCGGAGACATAGGTGACAATCCAGGATAAGCTACAATTTGCCGCCGAGTTTATTGCACACAGGTCCTTGCTCGTCGCTATCACTCACGACCTGCGTACGACCCGTCTACGACCTACGTCGGGGCGTACTCAGCCTTCCTCGCCCGCCAATATGCGGAGGAAATACGCTCAGCCAGCCCTTCCGAACCTATACTTCCGGGATAATATTCTATCCGTACCAGGATATACGTTCGAAAAGGCGAGTATATACCCCTCAGCTCGCAGCATCTGTTAACAGCGGGTCTTAGGCAGTGCCATGGGAGGACACGGGCAGCATGACCTTGCTCGCACAGGGTACCAGCTTGAAGGACGGTTCCGGTGTGCTCGCCAAGATCGTACCCGCGCACTCGAATGCGTCGTTGTGTTTGGAGCGGGAAGCACATATGTAAGTTCCCTCGCCTGCCCTGCTCCAGCTTATCCTCATTCATGCTCCTCGTACAGCCTAGAGCGAATGTCAACAACCCCCGAGTCGTCCAGCACCACGCTCAGGCTGATCGACTTCTTCTCCATCCCTCGAAGCAACGGAGACTGCGTCGTGTTGCTCTTGAGTCACCCTGGCCAAAACATCCTCGCCCGGTACTTTCCGCCACATAAAGTGAATAGTCTACTACTTGGCGATATCTCGCGGACTCGTCCGCCGCCCCTGCACACGGACATTCTAATGATGGGAATGGAGGAGCCATATACAGCCGAGGAGATGGAGGCGATAGAGATCATGGACCTTGCTTCATTTTTAGAGTGCGTATCCACTCAATTCACGATGTGTGATTACGGACCGACTTGTTCGAAAGGTTCGCCATACAAGCTACGCACTGCTTAGAAATGATGCACAGGTGAGGCCATTCATCCGGTCCGCATTGCCAATCTCACTGAGCGCGTCAAGAAATGGCCTCGTACATCGCGAAGGTATGCGCATCGTGCCGATTGTATCTGACCGGCGTTTGACCGCGATCCCAGTCCGTGCGAATGCATTCCACCTCAATGCAAACAGCGGCTTGGTCCGAATGGTCCACTTTGGTAACCGTGCTGTCTCGTTGGAACAATCTGGCGTCCCTTCGACGTTCGTGCTGAGCGCTGACGCGTTCGAAGAGGCAAAGAAGTTGAAGGTAAAGGAGGCGCTTTGCTACCTCGGTATGTCATACTGTTCGTCATCGAGATCCCGAAAATTCACTGCTCGCCGTTCGTCATTGACATCGCAAATATCCATTGCTTATCGCTACCTAGCCCCGGAGCAGACGGGTAGCATGGAAGCTCTCAACGAAGACCACAGGACGGATCTGTATTCGCTGGGCATAATGTTTTGGACACTGCTGGTAGGGCGTGGTACAATGCCATTCGAGGGCGGTCCTCTGGAGCTCTTGCACGCCGTCGTGCAAAAGAGACCGATGCCAGTGCACGAAGTTCGCAGGGACGTTCCGCAGGTGTTGGCGCTCATCATTGACAAGGTACGCACGACCTCTATCCAGACGTTCCCGTTTCGTGAAGACTTACCTGGTCGAATAGCTGCTCTCGAAGAATCCAGATATGCGGTATCAGAGTGCCTACGGTCTCAAGGCAGACTTACTGCAATGTCAACGGCTGCTCCTCCGTGCCGTGACGGTGGTATCGGACCAGTCGATGGAGGTGGATTGAGTTTGTTCACCGGCATGAACTCGGAGACTGACGTATGGACCCTTTCCAGCTGATTTCATACTTTGACATTGCCACTGAGGACAGGTTCATGGTGAATCCGTTCTCTATATTATAATGCCCGGCATGCTGACGGAAGTTGGTATCAGGAATTCACAATCCCGAGTCCCTTGGTGCGTTTGTCCGGCGATGCAACCTCTCCTGCGATTATTCATGCCGCGCGTCTACAGTTTGGCCGCGAAAAGGAGCTGGAGACGATCAGGAACGTCATCCGGCACACGTCCACCTCGTATTCGCGTTACATCGGCGCGTCACGGAATGCGATCCTTGTGGGTGGCAGCGACAGCGCTGCCACGACAAGCGCACCTACGGAGGACCGCAGTGAGTCGCGCTCGTCGCGTAGCGAAGACTCACCCACCCCGATGTCCGCGAGCGACCCGAGCAGCCCGAGGGTGGGGAGGACGTCGGACACGTCTGCGACGACCATGAGCATCAGCACGGGTGGTATGACTGGCAGTGACGGCTTGAGGAGGGTCGCATTGGCGCCTTCGTCTGGTCGGGCGCGAACCCATGCCGTCATTATTCTCGGGCCTCCGGGGTGTGTGACCTCATGAGCCTTCGTCATACGCAGATCCACTGATGCTACGGTCTTAGCGCTGGGAAGAGCTCTCTAGTCCTTGCACACCAAGCGCGCTGGAGGTGTAAGTTCGAGGCGGTCTTAGTTTTAGGATTGGGTTACTGACTATCTGTCCACTTCTCAGCGCATGGACTCTGGGGCCAGACGAAGTTTTCTGACGTTGAGGCTGCACCATTTGCGTCCTTGGTGAGCCAGAACTTGTCCGGTCTCTCGTGCACTAGCCCTGACCAGTTGCAATGTGTCTACACGTGCAGCTCGCTTGCCTGTCGTCCGTGCTACGTCAGCTCATCGTGTTTCACACGGATCTTCACACTTTTGTGACTGCGCTGAAGAAGCAGCTGGGGCCGCAGCTCCGGAACGTGCCTCTGCTATACGAGGGCGCACCGGAGCTGCGAGATATCCTCGCGTTGTTCGACATCGTGATTGAGGCACCTCCAGAGCCGCTGGAGACGCACGAATTACGAGCACGATTCCAGAGCCTGTTCCAGAGCGTTTTCTCTGTGCTTGCGGAGACACGGTTGTTCGCGCTGTTCTTGGATGATTTGCATGACGCCAGTGATTCGTGAGTTCGACGCGTTCGATATTCCCTTTATTCATCCGATTGACCCCAACGTAGGTCTCTCGATCTCGTCAACGGGTTAGTGAACTCTCGGGTCCGCATCGTAAGTTTACGCCACTTCCGTCATGTCAGCATAAGGTTCACCTGTTTCCAGCTCGTCCTCGCCACAGTCCGATCAGACAAGCCGTGAGTGGCATACATAGCTGTACTGCTTCGTATTCATCATTACGTCACCTAGTGAAGCCGTCGATAGGATCCGAGCGACGTTTACGAGCAAGTCTACCACATGGATAAATCTCGAACCGCTCAGCTATAGCGCGATAGCCAGCATGGTCTCGCGCACACTGCACAGGCCCAAGGACGACTGCGCGAACTTGTCCAGGCTCGTGCACGCAGCCTCTCTCGGCAATGCTTTCTCGGCGAGGAATATCTTGATGACTATGCAACGACAACATCATGTACGCTTCGTTAGCGAGCATGTCACAGAATCCATATTGATGATCTCTTTGTTTCATTTTCAGATCACATTCAGCTGGGAGAAAAATTACTGGGAATACGACATGTCGAAAATCGAGCCCAGTCTTGACGGCAGCAAGATGATGGCAGACCCAACTGATCTTACTTTCTTGAGGAACCACTTCCGCGAGCTGCCAGAAGATGCTAAGAAGTTTCTTATATGGGCATCGTTCTTCGGCCCAACATTCAAGGTCGCTGAGGTCGCGCTTCTCATGGACTGGGAAGACTCGAGTGGTAGCAGCGGAAGCGATGAAGAAGCAGAAGATATGTGGAACGTGTCAAAGGCCGTCTCAAGGGTCGCCAGCATCAATGAGAGTCAAGCGGGCTCCAATGGTCGTGGTTCTATGCGAGGGCTGCAAGTCGCCATTACCGAAGGATGGCTTGTACAAAGGGGAAGGGATATGTGTAGTTTCTCGCACGACCGATATCGTCAAGCTACCCAGGCCGAGGCAGAAGTACTGCCCGAGGAGATGATCTCCAAGATGTCTTTCAGAGTATGCCTAGTCTCAACCCGATACTCGTGGACACCACTGATAATTGGCTTCTAGATCATCCTCATGATGATGCATGATTCCACACCTGACGTGTATCGTATCGCTGAACATGCTAAGAGGCAAGTTCGATACTTTGATGTGAGGCTTGTTCGTCTCATGTCACCTGTAGATGCCTGCCTCTCCTCCGAGAGCATGCGAAACGCGATGAGCTACTGCAGCTGTCAATCGACGCCGGTGATGCTGCTACAGCTCGTGGCGCACATGAGGTAATCGATATGGTAACTCGTATATTAACAGCTACTCATCAATAGCGCAGTTGGCTCTGCAGTCGTACATCAATGCTCAGTCGCTGCTAGATGCTACATCTTGGGCTTCTGACCTTGATCGGACGACTTCGCTGAATTTGAAGCTCGCTGAGTATGTTGCCTTCTCACGTTGGATTCGCCTAGCTAATTGGACTGTTCGCTTGCTTAGACTCTACACGTGGAAAGGTCTGTCCTCCAACTTCCTAAAAGGCTCGGGACTGACGTTCGTTTCAGGCGATTTCGCTACGTCTGACCACCTCATTGACGAGTGCTTACACCGCGTTCAAGATCTTGAGAGCAAAGTCCGTATGCTGCGCACTCGCTCAAAGAACCATTGGATGCGTGGAAACTACAAGGCTGCTCTTTCGGATACGTTGCAAGGTTTACATCTTTTGGGTGTGGACGTGAACTCCGCTCCTACTCGTCGAGAAGCAGATCAGATGTTCGAACAGGTCAAAAATGAGATTCTTGCCGTAGGTTTCGATGACATTCTTGCCATACCTCGGGCCAGAGATTCGAGGACGGATCTAGCCATCGCCCTGTTGAACGACGCTGGTACGAATAAAATTTCATCTCAGGATAGGCGGATTGTTTACCATTTGTTAGGTCATAACGCATACTGGAGTTCGGGAGAGGGATTTTCGGACGTCATCGGTCTTACGGTGAGCCATGATATAGTGCAACGAGAGAGCGACAACCAATAGAAGTTTCAGACTGTCCAATTAGCTTTGCGGTAAGTCTCTGGTGCAGCTAAATTTCCTTCAGGTGATCTGAGTCGTTGCAGCTCGGGTATGTGCTCAGGGACAGCTCTTGGATTTTTCTGGGCTCTTGGAGGTGTGTCAATTGACATGCAGAATCATACTCCAGTATTTGACAACGAACCAGCGGCCGCTGAGCGGCGAGAGCTTTACCGATTCTCTGCTGACTTGGGCAAGTTGGCTCTTCGTATAGCCGACCAGTACGGGACGAGTTATGAGAAGTGGTCAGCCTTGTTTCTCGCTCCACTTACTGGTGTGTTAACTTGATGATTAGTCGTGCCTTGGTGCTGTTTGCATCTATGGTGTCCGGCTTCGACAACGTCCATATCCGAGCGAATCTGACACGGCTGGAACAGGCCTTGAAATACGGCCAGAGCGCGGGGGATAAGTAAGCCTCTTTGAGCCGTATTTTGGAGTACCTCTCACCTTTTAAATCAGGATATACACGAGCATCGCCAGTATCCATCTCGTCCAGACCAAACTATGGATATGCGAACATGGTATGTTTGCCATAAGCGGTGGGTTTTACAGGATAACCTCAATAACAATCGTTCAGTCAGCGAGCTTGTCGTCAATGCTGAAGAGGTAGGTTATGGTCCGTATTTCATACCGTACATAGTCCTGATTCTGCGTGTTGGCAGTGTGTCAGCGACGTCTCGCAGTGGGCATCCAGTGGCGACGTCACAATTCTGGCGCAAGGCATACTGAATTGCGTTCGTGCAATCGGGGGATATACATATGCGGAGTCTGCGGCGGCCGCATTCGATACGGATACGTTCAATGAGGCCGAGTACTTCACTCGTGCCTCTGAATCATGCGGTGTTCCCGATGTGGCTCTGAGTTGGTAAGTAATCAAGCATAATTTATAATCAGTTGACCTTAAAAACTCATCGTCACGAAGGTACCAAGCATACAAGGTGCATCGCAAGTTTGTTTTTACGCTGCAACCACATGTTGACATTTGCTAGCTGGTTGGATTGTTTTGTCTCGGTTTCGTCAATGAAGCTGCTGCTCTAGGATTCTACGTTTACGATACACGTGATAAACATCCAAAGTAGGTCTTGGGATCCGCTTCAGTACAAGAATCATGCTCACAGCGTTTACAGTCACAGGCACACTCGTTATTCCCTCTTTTTCCACACGCTAGCCATGATTCAATGCATACGCAATGGCGAGCTTGATTCGGAGACACGACCTAAGTATCTGAAACAGATTGACCTTAACCAATCATATATCAGAAAGTACGTCTGCTCGATAAGTGCACAACTTGTGGCTCATCGAAATATCAGATGGTTGTCGCCAAGCCCTGTCAACACAAGCGCATGGGTGGCTCTTATAGTAGGTACATGCCTTGTGGAACAAGTAATGAATCACTGATCTTTTCTCAGGAGGCGGAAATGGCTTCCTTGACAAATAGCCCCGACGTGTTCAAGTTGTACGATGTTGCGGTGAAGTATGCTACTAGGAAATCTCGTCAGCGCACATCGTCTTATCGTAACACAGACTCGCCGTTAATAATGATTGGCTGCTCGAAAGTGGGTGGGCTATGTTCCTTGTGAGTGTGACGTACATTAAATTGTCGCTTTGTATCTCATGGTGGTCGTCATCAGCAAGGGAGCCATTTCGTGCGTGTCGGTGTTGAAAACCTAGGCGGAGAGCTTCAGCGGCGGGGCATCGCCCGTCAAGCGCAATGGGGCGCCCGTGGCATTGTGTACGTCATCCGCAGAAGCTATGTCTGCTATCGCCTGTAACACTCCTTTCAGTCATTATCTCTCCTCATGCGTGGATAACCGGGCGCAATATGCTCTCAAGCGACACGCTTTCACGTCTGATGTAGCCGTCCAGACGGACAGTGCCATCATGGCGTCTGAAGTGCATTCTCCTGGCAACTTCGAGCGCAAAATGGATTACATAGAAGAGGACGACCTGTCTTCCTTGAACGCGTCCGACCTAGCATCGATACTGAAGTGGAGCAAAGACATTTCCAGTGATATCAATCTACCCATGGCCCTCCAACGGCTCACAGAGATTGCGACTGGTAAGGCGTTATGCTCATACCTCTTGATGAGATTTATACCGTCCTGGCAGAGAATTCCGGCAGCCAGTACACCTGCGTGGTCATTGCAAGAGAAGCAGGTGATTATACCGTCGCGACCAGTATGATGCCTCCAGAGCCGTGTCAAGTCCATGAGTACGTGATCTAATACATGCGACGTCTCTGAGCTTTATAACACGACGACTAGGGACCCACTATCTGTGCGAGAGATTGCAGACCCGTTACGCAAGGTTATAATACAACATAGTGAGTACGTCGCCGTAATATGGCGGATGAAATTCTTACTGCATTGGCAGCTCTCAACACGAAGGAGCGGGTCTATTACGAGGATGTCTCCACGGAGCCACGCTTTTCATCTGAGTCTCAGCAAAGCCCGTATCGCTCGGTTATATGCTTGCCTATTTTCAGCAATCGTGGGCAAACATTCGGTGCGGTTTACCTGGCTTCGAAATATGCCTTTTCTCCGAATACTGTCACTCTTTTAACACTGCTCTGCCAACAAGCGAGCATCGGGATATCAAACGCACTGCTGTTCCGCTCAGTACAAGCCGGCACTCGGGAGAATCTGAAGATGATTGCCGCGCAAAGAGATGCTTTGGAAGCTGCCCGGAAAAGTCGTGAGGACGCGCTTAAAGCCACGAAGGTCGACTCCTCTTCGAATTGTCGTGGATTAGATGCTGACAATATACTAGATCAAAAGCAATTTCCTTGCCTCGATGAGTCATGAACTGCGAACGCCGTTCAGGTATGGAGGATACGTGTCATTAAAGTTTCATGGCGTTCAATACAGTGCTTCCCCTAGCTCATTCTACGGTCTGCTTGATATTCTCAGTGGCACAGAACTGACACCCGGACAGCGGGAGATCGGTGCGTTTGGTTAGCGCCACGAAGTACTCGTGCTGATACCTAATCAGTGCAAACTGCCAAGCAGTCTTGCGAGTTGCTGCTTAAGGTACGCAAACGTTCGCCTCGTAGAAGTTCAGTTCCGTGAATCAACGACCCGATAGATCATCGACTCCATTCTGGACTATAGCAAGCTGGAAGCTTCAGGTAAGACATGAAATGTGCCTCCTATGGATTCATTTTTCATGCGCCTACCTCAGCTCTCAAACTGGAGTATTCTGGGTTTGCCATCGAGAGCATGGTCGCTGTACGTGTACGTCGGTCCTTTCGTGAATTTGACGCTGAGTCCCCGCAAAGGACTGCTTGGAGCTGCTCCTTCCGATGGCAGCGAAGAAGTTGGATCTATCGTACAACATCGAAGCAGACGTTCCGCCTTGTATGGTTTACATAATCTTGCATTGTTGTACACGCTAACATCAGTGGCAGGGGTCGAAGCGGATTATGCTCGCATTCGTCAAGGTCAGTGAGCATGAGCAATGGTTCACCTGGTATTCACCTGTCATCCTAGTCCTTATGAACCTCATTGGCAATGCTGTGAAATTCACCGCGGCAGGATCTGTACGGGTGATATGCTCCGTCGACCGCAGTGCTCCGTTCAGCAAAGGAGAGGTCAATCTCAAGTTTGTGATACAGTGCGCATGACGTTTCTGGTTATCTGCGAAGATTGATAGGGAGTTTGCAGAGACACTGGTATTGGGCTGAGTTCAAGGTGAGTCTAAATGAACTACCAACTCGACATGAACCGCGACTGATCGTCTTCCAGTGACGTTGACCTTCTCTTTGTGCCCTTCCAGCAAGCGGATAACTCGTCAACCAGACGATTCGGGGGGACCGGGCTAGGGTTGTCCATCTCCCGTCAGCTGGTCAAACTCATGGGCGGTGCTATCGGTGTACATTCAGAGCTCGGTGTTGGCTCCGTCTTCTGGTTCACACTTCCCGTCAAGATATATGAGTCTGAGGAGTCGCGACAAGTGCGTCAGACTGCACACGGCTCTTTAGCAGTAATGCTGACGCCTCTCCAGACCCTGGCTGATGTCAACCGTCTTCAGACCCAGCTCCTCAAAGAACGCCCGCTACGTGTTCTACTGAGCTCGGCGTCGAGCGCCACGCAAGCTTTATTATGTACCATGTTGAAGGGGTTTTCTGTCACTACCGTCTCATCAACCCAGGAGGCAGAGACATACATCACTAACTCCCAGCCTCAAGAACCCCTTGATTTCGTTATTTTGGATGATCAGGCGGAGGCTCGTGTTGATGATTTCACTCGAGTCTTGCGGTCGTCAACGTTGTCAACAGTGAAAGACACGAAGATCGTCCACCTCTTCACTCCGACGACGGACAATCTAGCGGACCACCCGATTCTTAAGCCGGGTGGCGATGGAACATCGGGCATCATTCGCGTCACCAAGCCGCCCCGTCAAGCCAGGCTTCTCCAGACCCTAGCTAGCCTCAAGAATCTTCCCCCTCAATCTGTTTTTGCACCGGTGAGCGCATCTGCAATGCAGGAAGAAGAGGCATTATCGCGACGTACTTTGCACGGCAATGTACTCGTCGCCGAAGGTCAGCAATATTCCAGGCATTCTGAAGCTGTTCGCTTATATTATTGCAGACAACCCTGTGGCACAGAAGCTATTGATCACTCAACTTCAGCGCTATCAACTCAACGTCGTGGCTACATCTAATGGTGAAGAAGCGATCAGCGGTATGTTTGGAACTAGCCTTCTTCGTCAGATTCATTTATTTCTACCACCAGAATGGGAGAAACACGAACCCGGCTATTTCAGCGTTGCGCTCTTCGATCATCGTAAGTGCTCACGGACTCCCCATTCACTGTATCTTACCATTTGTTAGATATGCCTATTTGTGACGGTGTTGAGGCTTGCAAACGGCTCCGTGTCACCGAGAACAAGCGACGGCTGCCCATCCAACTTCCTAGTATGTCCTCCCCATAATTAGCTGTAACCACTTGCTCAGGTGTCTTGAAGTCGTTGCGCTTAGTGCCGACGCCCAAGAGTCGACCAAGCAGCTGTGCCTAAGTTCCGGAATGAACGGATTCTTCACCAAGCCGATGAAGAGGGGTAAGTACATATCCGTAGTGGTTGGCACGCTCGGCTAATACCATGATAGGCGATCTGTTGACGCTGCTCACAAGCTACGGGGAACCCTTGACAGGACCGAAACCAGAAGACCCTGGCCCATCATCATCGCCAACATGACGCTACCACTCGCACGGACTAGTTTTCTGATTGATTGCTATCGTGTACATCGCAACTAACCGCATCTGTATTGTTCTGCATGCATTCAGTGTACCCTACAACGTCTAGCACAACATCCCTGGGATTGTACTCTGATATACACCCCGTACCATATACCCTGTCATGTAGCTATTCAATATCCTTATCTACTCACAGGCTATCGTACCCACATTCTGTATGTACTTTACCCGTTGGACATCATGCATACTGTAATGACTACGTGAGCTCGCGTCTATTTGGTATAACATACAGCGGCCTTCAGACACTTAGGAAGTATCATGCCTGTATATTATCGGTACCCTGAAACCCAGACACAACCCTGGAACGGTTTCTCATTTTCCTCCGGAGACATGCCAGTAAAGTAACGTCGCCGAAGGAAGTCATGGCTAGAATCATTGCTAGGAGCGCCGACCCTGCGCCGAAGATACAGATGGCCATCCAGCCTCGCCTGAGATGATCATATAACTGCGATGTCAGCGAGTTAGTACACGGTGAAGCTTCGTATATCACTACGACTCACTTGACCGCCGATTATGGGACCCACTGGTGAAGTCAGAGCCGAATGGCTAAGGCCAGACAAGGTGATACTCACAGGCTGATCCTATGCCGTACGCAATATTGAACGCGCCGTAAACGTGTGCGTCTGCCAAAGTTGCTGAGCATATGAACCACGTACGGTACGGATGTACACTCACAACCAACGCCAGATAGTTGTCGCGTCACCGAGGCTAGTTCGGCAGTCAATGGTGATACTGTCCCGGTTACACCGAAGTCTAGTACGCGCGAATGTAAGCAGGGGGTTGCAGTTATACAGCTGTTTTTAGCTCACTGGATAATGCGAACATGACAATGAACAACGGAAGCGATGATTGAACGATCAGGATTAGGATCCACGGTAACGAGAACGCGAGCGACACGACTGTTATTGGACCGGTACCCCACTTATCGACGAGATAACCGGTGACAGTGGAAGCTGCAAGGATTCAGTCCCCAAAGCATGCCATGGTGAGACGCGTACGTACAGAATAACGTCGGTACTACCGCTGCAATGTACACCAAACCGACCTTAGATGGGTCGAAGTTCCACACGGCCTGGAGGTGAAGAGGTAACGCTGGCTCCTGACTCGCCAAGATCCATCTGGGCGCGGAAGAGAAGGTATATTTGGGTGAGGTGTTTACACGAGGACTGCGACATACCCGTATAACAATGTGCAGGCGAAAACAGCCTCGGCTCTCACGGACTTCATTAGCCTTGCCAGAACGGTCAGTAAGGATAGGCGTACTTGCAGCACTTGTGCAATAGGCGCTTCAGGGTCTACTGGCTGCGTTTGCGTCTCTGCGGTCCTGAAGTTTTCTTTTTCCATTTTCTGTTGTTCAGAAACAGACGCGGGGTTTGGTATGTCTTGTTCTTCGCCGGAATTTTGCATCGTTTCCGAGTCTGCTGCTTCAGCTCCTGTGTCCATCTTTGGAGGCGCGGCCGGGTCGAGACCCCAGCGTAGGGCATGTTTGCGCTCGATAACGAGGAATCGTCCGGTCAAGTCGACGGTCGTGACGATGATACCAAAGATGAATGGGCCGTGAAAACCAAATTTGTCGTATAATGCGCCTGATACCGGGGGACCAACGAGAAAACTGGTAGGCGTAATGCACGATTTAGCGAACAGTCACGCGACGCGAGGGAACATTCGTACCCGATGGACAGGCCGCTCATTGCGAAACCCAGTTGTCCTGATTATTTATGCTTCTCATAAACATCTCGGGTGTGGACGTAGGGATTCTACTACAACTCACTTCCGACAGAACTCTCGGGAACAGTATCGCACCTGCAACGATGTCAGCAGCTAGCAAATGCAAGCAGGTGGCTAGCTTACAGCAACGCGAGTCCAGCAACCCAGATGACTGTTGAACTCAAGCCTTGCAGGAGGCGAGCAATAATCATGAGCCAGTACGCCGGAGCTAGCATGAACATGATCTGTGCCCCCAGTATGGCGATCAGCCCGCCTACTAAGGGGATCTGACGATTATTGTACTTTTCCGAGAAGTGTGCAACTGGGGGCGTAACTGCATATTCCACTCGATGTCAGCCTTTACTAGATTGGCATCAATGGTCAGACACTTTTCCACGTACAGATGACTACTCCTGCTGACTGCGGACAGTATGATGTCAGTCACATTGTAAGACACTTCACGTTTTTACAAGCTTACATAGGCGAATAGAAGCCATCCGACTAGACCAGATACTCCACTATATCCCAGATCTTCCAGTTGAAAGGGAATGATTGGTACGATGAGGGAGTACACGAGAAGATCGGTGGCTACCCCTGTAATCGAGTCAAGACAGTGCTGACCTCGACTCAACGTCCAAACTTACCTAGACCTACGACTGACAGCAGACAAGACTGAGAACGATGATACGGTAAATAGAGATAGTCAAGGCCTACCAGCCGTGATGAACCATACAGAGGATCTCCACTTCAATCCCCATGGCCGTGGGGGCTGATCCAATGCCCTCTCGTCGGAAGTTGTTGCCACAACTTCCACTTCAGTCATGTCCGCCTTCCGATTTCCTCAGCTAGCAGTAAGCCCTACAAAGGAGTCTATTTACATGAAACAACAAAGTGAAAGCGGCAAGTGCAGGTAGAAGGGCGGGGGGCGGATGCAACATACATTGAACAAGTTTGTTGTATAATGTAGTCACCAGTGAGCGACGTTGATCGGGTGCGCGTCCCGGTCCCGCAAAAATGATCTACACGCTTGCAACTGCCTTTTCGGGAACTCAACACAACGTCTCGTGCCACACGGTTCGGTTGGTGGCTGACGCGGTTCACATTAATATTGTTCCAGCTTTGTACAAGACTTGTCTCATCTGCGTTGCGCCCGCGTATATTGCCACTGCGAAAAAATATTGAAAGAACTTGAGTATTGATACCCTTGGGTACCATGCCCGAGCTTCCAGGTGAGTAATCAGTATGCTTGCCGAGGATGGTGAACCACACACGCTTGCGCCTTCTGCGATGATGAACGTGGAGCAACGACCCGGTTATTACGGTGGCTTATAGTCTTTTGCGCAGAAGTTGAGCGTGCCGCGAAGCTCGTTAGAGATGTTGCACTTGGCAACAAGATTGTCGACGTGGAAACTACAGAAGATAATATAGTTTACTCCGGCACGAGCCATCTCGAATTCGTACGCGGTATCAGCGACCAGCCGGCACGTTTGGGGTTTGAACAATGACTTTTCAATAGGCTCAAACTGTGAAAGGTCGCCGCGTTACCAATGTCGGTAGATACGGTGCGTTTACTTCGGTGGCCTTCAAGTTGCGTGGCCGGAACGTCATATACAACGAGCAGGAAAGGTGTTCTATCTGGAACTAGACGGGGAGGGTAAGATGCCGGTTCTTCACTTCGGTATGACTGGCACGCTCCAGGTAGTTTCCATATCTCGCCCGTGACATCTGTACAGACAATGAACCTGAGAGCAACAGATAAAGGGTCAACTAGCAATGTACTATAGAGAGACCCCGAGGAAGGCCTCAACCGACTGGCCACCGAGATTCATGAAGGTCTGTGACCATTGCTAGGCTGATCGTGAGCGGATAGACTCGGAGCTCAATGCATTTCTCACACAGTTCATCCTTCACGTCGAGGATTCCACTGCGCAGACAATCGTTCACTTGGCCTTCTTGGATGCTCGTCGCCTCGGGCGCGTACGATTATGTGCGGATCCCCTTACTGAGCCGCCTATTTCTACGCTCGGATTTGATCCTATATTGTCTATGCCCGACTTCGACTGGTTCAAACAAGCTGTCCTGAAACGAGGCTGCCCTATCAAAGCATTGCTCCTAGATCAATCATTCAGTGCCGGCGTTGGTAACTGGGTTGCAGGTCAGGGAATGTAGCAACTTGACTCAGACATGCGAGCGTTTTGTCTCGCTGACGACATTTGTAGATGAAATTCTCTACCATGCTCGGGTACACCCGGAAGAACGCTGCTCTGTTTTGAACGACGAGCAGCTAAGAGCGTTGTATAAGCACACACCGGAGGTTTGTCGTGTCGCCGTAGAGCTGAACGCAGACGACACTAGGTTCCCCGAGGATTGGTTATTCAAACATCGTTGGGTTCGCTGCCTTCATCTGCGCTCTGCATCACTGCATGCGGCTGATGAATCACTCACTACACTTAGGGAAAGGGGAAGAAGGGGAAGAATCGCGAGCTTAAATTAGTGAGACCTGTGATCAAGCAGTGGCTATTTAGGACTCATATGTCTGCAGCCTGACGGCAAGCCAGCTACGATCAAGTGGATCACGGTCGGCGGGCGAACATCAGCTTAC
Organism: Daedalea quercina L-15889; assembly: GCA_001632345.1. Classification (NCBI taxonomy): domain Eukaryota; kingdom Fungi; phylum Basidiomycota; class Agaricomycetes; order Polyporales; family Fomitopsidaceae; genus Fomitopsis; species Fomitopsis quercina. Next base: position 176,186 of record KV429074.1, on the reverse strand, counting down.
GTTGCCGAGCTCCAACGCCTTGGACAGCGCGTCTCGGGATTGACTCAGACTACCCGAGGACAGCGCAGAGATGAATCGGAAGCTGACAGCGAAAGCGACCTCACGCCTCTATCAGAGGATGAAGTACCAAACAACACAGAACGGACAAGCAAGAAGCGCAAGGTAATGGCTGGTATACTGCGAGTTGCAAGTATCCTAACAATGAAGATTGCACAGGCCGTGACGTCCAAACACTTTCCAACCGCATCACAACGAAGAAAGACGAGAAGCGCAGATAGGCCCGGAAGTTAGGGCATGTTAGCGCTTTATCCGTTACCTTTCTTGGAGATTTCTTGTGCGACATTCATGTCAAGTTGAACATATACTGAGCCAATCCACTGTATCACACGTTTCTCTTAGTCAGGCCACCAGGTGCGTTGCAATGCAAACGAAATAGTGGGCGGCCCGTTCCAGGCCAGTCCGCCGACGACATTCATATCAGTGAGCCGCTCGGGAATCGCAAAAGAGACTGAGCATCCCATCGCGGTCAGGATTCCAAACCTCAGTATAAAAGACGGATCAGGAGGCCAGCCAGTCCTCCTCACTCCTTACATCCGCACCTTCACCTGCTCATCGTACCACACATACCCTCACCTACCTCACTTCTCCATCATCATGCCTTCCACCACCTTTGCCTCTCTTACCCTCTCCAACGTCCCCCGCTTCACCGGCCGCAAGGTCTCGCACGCCCTCACACCCTCCTCAGCGATGACGCTTGTGTCGCTCAAGGAGGCGCAGGCGAACCCGGAGATCAAGTACCGTGGTCTCTGGGAAGAGGAGAAGCAGGGGGAGCAGGCCCCGAAGGTCGTCAACGGACATGATGTGGTCTCCCACGTCCTTGCCCCTTCTTCGGCGATGACGCTTGTGTCGCTGAAGAAGGCACAGGCCAACCCGGAGATCAAGTACCGCGGTCTGTACGAGGAGGCGAAAGGTCCAACGGTTGTCGATCTTGGCATGGGCGTACGTGCTTACAGCCCTGTTCACGGTGTCACTGTCCCGCTCGTGCCTCTTAAGGAGGCGCAGCGGAACGTGACGATCAAGTACCGAGGACTCTAGAGCCTCGGGCTTGGAATTGCGTTGGGGTGTCGGGACGTCGTACGCCGCGTAACTGCCGACCAATAGGTGGGCGGGTGCGACGTCCGAGCGGATGGGGCAGTCGAGGACGCCAGCGATCGTGCAGAGATTCGGGGCGGTCGGGCGAGGCGCCGCGCACGTCGCAACTGGATTTCGAATCTGACCGCTGGCTGAGACTGAGGGTAGCCGCTACGCTGAGCGACGCACTGGGGCGGGTGGTCGCAGGCAGCAAAAGCCAGGATAGCGTGTGGGACTGGAGCGTGGAGTTGTACCCATCGAGAATCCTAGGCCTCGATGGGTAGCAGAAGCCTCCGAGAAAGCACGTCGTCCTGGCATCGAGTGCGCGAGGATATCGTGATCCTCCGTTGTGCTCTGGATTCGGTCCCTTGGCTTCGGGTTTCTTCATGTTTCTCGATCTGCGGAAAATGTGAAAATCGGAAAAACAGTGTTCGGCTACCATTACGCGTCTGCGTTGACCATTTGTGTTGCAGATATAGGACTTCCTTTCGGCCTCAAGCTTGGGACGGTGCGGGATTCAAGGCGACGGGCAGGACCAGGAGTGGGAGTGGGAGGACGACGGTAACGTACGGCCAACGGATCTGGCGGAGCGTCGATTCGGGAGTCATGACCCGGTCGGCCTCTTGCTCTGTCCTGCGGCTTTCCCTCTACTCTTCTGTATCAACAATTTATTGATAGCATTGCCTATAGGTTCTCAACACACGGATAGCAGGGAAAATAAGTCGCCTTTTTCTTTTACCAAAGTGTTCACATCTGACTGACCGCCTATCCTTCCTTTGACCAGATCGCAATGTGAGGTCGGTCGACGGGTGATGGGGAGATGCGAGGGTCGGAGAGTCGTTCGCGATCGAACGGCCAGTCGTATTGCGTTCAGCTCACCTTCTCTCGCATCTTCATATCCCCCGCCGCTCGACCTTCCGCCGGCGGACACGAGGAGGGCTTCCGCGGAAGGGTAAATACCTCACCGTTCCATTTCGTCTGTGCCGCTGACCGACCCGCGCCCGCAGGCTTCGACATCCGGCCGCAACCCTCAAGCCCGTGTGGTCATTGAGCACGAGTACCCGTCCTATTGTCGTCTTGACCTTTGACTGACTTCTTTGCATAGCTAGATCGTGACGAGGGAAGGGTCAGTGGATGAAGGATGCGGAGGTGTCAGTTTTGGCGAGGTAGCCGCACGATTGGCCGGTCGCTGCGTTTGTTTCGTCTACTGATGCTTGCGTGTCCTGCTATCGCTCGACCTTCCCGGAGCGGATCGGCGGGGAATGCTTGTGGAGAAAGGTTAGTTCCATCTTTCCGTTGGAGGACGGGTACTGACTGTTCCATATGCCACTTGTAGCTGCTTCCTGTCGTGTGTTCAAAGGTGGTGTTGAGTACTTTACTGTTATATCTAGTCTACGCCTGCCTGCTGACATACCATTGCAGACATCGACCTCCAGCAACCGCGCCTTGTGT
>KV429074.1:153515-173293 GCA_001632345.1 Daedalea quercina L-15889 | reverse complement strand
TTTCTCTTGGGAGCATCTGTTGCTGAATAGTCTCCTTTGCTTTCGCAGTTTGATCCAGCGCCGACGTCCTCACCTTCTCCGTCGATCGATCGTCCGGGGTGCGCTGTTGGGGAGAAAGTGATATCATAGTGATGTGGTCTCGTGTCATATATGCCTTTTGCTTTCTCGCTGACCAGCTTTTGAGAGGTTGATTGCGATGGGGTGGAGGATGGGAGACGGGAGGGCAGGTGTTGAGGACGGAGAAGCGACTGGACTGCAGGCCTGGCCAACTTGCAGTCCGACTGCCAATTCGCCTTCGGCACCTGGAGAGGAGGAAGGGATTGGGGGGGCTTGCACAGGGTAAGCGGTTCCGTTTGACCGTGCTACGTTTACTGAGAACCTACCATCGCCCCCAGAGCTTTGCGTGACCATCGACTGTCCAAAGAAGATGAGTGTTGCTTCCTTATCGCGCTTGCTGTCGCTGACCACTATTGCGTCCGTCATCTTAGATGAGCGCGCGACGCTCGCTGGCGGGGGTGTGGCGATATTGGTGTCCAGGAGTCAGACGCGCTGCGAACTGGCCACTCGCAGCGTGCCTGCCTGGGCATTGACGTGGCCAAACCCCCAGTCGGCCGACGGGAAGGGATATGGCGAAGGTAAGCACCCACATCTACTTCGCGGCAATCGTTAGGCTGACGTTTTCTGCTCCTGCGTAAGATTGACACGCTAGGTCAAAGGTGATTCGCTCAATCCGTCGATAATTCTTGGGTGCTTACACGACAGCTTCTTCTTGAAAGGCCAGCAGGGATTATTTAGTACGTCCCGGCTGTTTCTTCCTTGGTCGTGGCTGATGATAGTCGCACAGGGTTTGCGAGGTTGCTGGGGAGGATAGAGGCGTCGGGAACGGGTGAGCGGATGTATTGCGAACTGGCCACTCGCAATATAGTCGCTGCTTTGTTTCTGACGCCTCCGGGAGAAGCGAAGGTGAGTATCAGGATACAGTTATTCCATTTTACACCGGACTGCTGACCATAGATATCCGCAGGACAACCTTGGTCCGGGCGAACGCGACCAGATATGACGATTCTCAATTCACGTTGAACTACCAACCGTAGGAGTTCACCGACCCATCAGGGTTGATCATATGTACTTACAAACATCCTCGAGCAGTGAGTAGGACTTACCCCCTGTGCTCACTCACAACTCAGAGTTGTTTGTATACAGGCTAGCATGACCGCTTGGGCGGAGACTGATGCGGGTGTGGAGTCGTCGGGGCTGAGAGGCGACTGCGCTGCGACCCAGCGCGTCCACCCCACCAAACATCACTACACCATCGATTGGTCAGAAAGTATGCGTTGTCGTGTCACACGTTACTGATCGACTAACACTGCTGACACTTTATTTTCCTTCGTCGCGTGGTACGCTTCGCCTCCCCAGCTGGTCAAGTTCCCGTTCCATCTTGTTTTGGTCTCAGCTCTACAGATCTTGTCAGCATCGCCCACCTCAGATCACTGAGTACTGAAGTTGATGGCTTACTTGTGTGGTTCTACTACTCTGGACTACGGCTCAACATTTCCGGGTAGTCGGCAGATTCAAGTTGACGTCATGAGGAGGCTGTATCGTATCCCGGTCCAACAGCAGTCGCCATTCGGCAGCGTTGAGTGAGCCACACGAATGGCTAGCTCGGATTGTACGATTATATGCTGGCTATAATGTACAGTAGACACTGCCTACGCCCTAATATAAAACATCGTGCGGTAGTGTACATTGCCGATGACATCTAACAATCCTGATCCTCGTACAGTGCGAGACTGGCATACATAATCTGGCACGCCGCACGCGGCGGCGTCGAATGGCAGGGACGGAACAAGGGCAAACGGTGATGGTAGAGGCGTCACAACGAACAGAAAAAGACGGCGCCCAGAACTGGCCACATATCGATGGTCCGGAACTCAGAAGCGTAGCACGAAAACCCTACTACACAGGGCCGGCCGGGTACTGCTGTGGGTACTGCATGCCGTACTGCGATTGACCTGCTTGCATGTGTGCTTGCTGTGCCATCATCGCTTGGGCTTGGGCCTGGGCTTGCTGCTGCTGGTACAGCTGGTGGTCGCGCGACGAACTATACGCCGCCGTCGGCTGCCCCGACGACATCCCGCCAGGGACATGACCCATCCCCGCCTGGGCCTGCAGGTACGCCGCCTGGGCCTGCGCTTGTGCCTGGGCCTGCGCATGGGCGTGGGCTTGCTGCTGTTGCTGTTGCTGGGAGATCTGCTGCTGCTGGTGGGCGTGGGGGTGGGGGTAATTGTATGCAGGCGGCGCCATGGACCCGGGTGCGGGAGCGGGGAGACCGAGGGGCACGGAGCCAGTGAAGTACGGATGTGAGAGGGCGTCGGCAGCGGTGATACGCTTGGAGGGGTCAAACTGCAGAAGCCGCTCCAGCAAGTCGAGAGCTACGGACGCGAAAAGTGTCGGTTCGCGAGATTAATCTCAGCGAGTACAAGGGACATACCTTGGGGCGATGCCTTTGGAAGGACCTGCGAAAAGGGGATCTTGGGGTAGCGCGGATACTGCTTGGGTGGGTTTGTGCCCTCGGTTTGCTGATAATTCTCCTGTGAGTAAAAAGTGCACCTGAAATGAAAGAGAGCTACTTACGCCTTCGCTCTGTATCTTACGCAGAACGCGTTCGTCCGGTGTGCCGATGATGCGCATGATATGCAAGAGCTGGTCCTGATTGTCTCTGCCTCGGAACAGTGGCACGCCAGAAATCATTTCAGCGAAAATGCAGCCACAGGACCAGACGTCGATCGAGGTGTTGTATGTGCGCGAGCCCATCAGGACGTCAGGCGCACGATACCATAATGTCACTACCTGAAGTTACATTTGAGAGATCAGACGCTCGCAGCGAGGAGATCCGTGTGACGTACCTCGTTCGAAAACGTGTTCACCGGTACACCGAATGCCCTCGCCAAACCAAAGTCGCCCAGCTTCAACTCTCCTTTCTTGTTGATGAGCAAGTTCTGCGGCTTGAGATCCCGATGAAGGACCCGATTCTCATGGCAAAATGCGGTGCCCTTCAGGAGTTGGTACATGAAGCTCCGAACGGTGATGGGGTCCAGTGCGCCGCGGTCGCCGTGGACATCCATGTACCTTTTCAGGTCACGTTCGCAGTATTCAAAAATAAGGATGAGCTTCGTCTCGGTATGAATCACGTCGTAAAGCCGGACGATGTTGACGTGTTTGAGCTCCTTCATGAGCGAGATCTCTCGGATCGCGGTCGACGGCGTGCCCTCCTCTGCATCAAGGTGAATCTCCTTGAGCGCGACGATCTCATTCGTCGTGCGCGATCTCCCCTGTACCCGTCTCAGTATTCGGCGAACCACTGAGACTATGCGTCACTGCTCACCTTGAAGACCGTAGCATATGTACCCTCGCCTATGGACGAAGCAGTTCAGAGATGTCCAGCAGTCCAAATGCATGTATTTTACCTAGTTTCTCAAGCTATGCATACCGTCAGTACGAGATAACACAGACAAAACGATGCGCTGCTTACTTGGACGTAGTTCATGACTAGTCAGCAAAGTGCGTGTCGTTGGGGGCGTAAAGCGAGCTGCAGTGGGTATGTACAGGAAAAGGGGCGTGGCTCAGCGTATAAGTAGGACGGCCGGAAGGAACGTCTGGGTCGGGTTTATGAGTACGGAGCGGGCAGGAGTCAAGCCGAGGTGTCTCGCCTCGCCGCCACCCCGCTCAACCCTCGCTCATCCACGCAGTGCCACTCCCCACGTGCTGTCCATTTTTGGCCATTATCGCCACAGCTCGAGCGTCGGTCGCATTGCTTGCCGACCGTCGACAACCGTCGGCGAGATTCCAAGCTGTTCGTATTGTTCAGGCGACCGGGATATTACTAGCGACTGCACAATCAAATTGTCTTCACTAGTCAGCTAAGCCTTCCACTAACGCAGTCTCAGTTAGAAGCAATAGTTGATGGGTCAAAGCATGACTCTCGAATAGCACAGGCTTCCCATCAGTGCCCGAGTCCATCTGTATTCGGAATTCTTCTCTGACAGAATCACCCACGCAAAGCACAAAGAGCAGGTCCACATTTCAAGTACTTCACGGGCTCCTGTCCTTATGCACAGCAACTGAAATAAGGTGAACACGTTGGGTGGATGACGCTAGAATCTCCGCATGAATGGGCTCATGATCACGCTGTGTGAATGTGAACATGAATGCTCATACAGGGAGACAATACAGGTTGTTGAGAATGAAAAGGCCACGAGCCGGACGACGATGGCCACGTCCGTACCGTCGCCCGTGTGCAAGGCTGACCAGCGAACGCAGTCTGAAACGAGCAAAGCTTTCAATACTCAGGGCTTCGCCAAAAACAAAAAAGAACCATGACAAACCTCATCAGAACAACTTCGACCCAGCCTGAGCCAAAGCGTCGCAAGCCTTACAGAGGCAAGCATCGTATTTGCCCCGCTTGCCTTTCAGCTCCTTGACAGGTGACTTGCTAGTCGAGCCGCATCGTCTTCGTCCTTAGCTGACCTTCGCCTCAGCTCCCATCCGCGCGAATCTCGAGATGCCCATTCCCTTACCCCTTGAAACTTGAACTTGCGGCCCGCAGACTCGAGCTCGGCCAGCACGACCTTGCGCTCGACCCGCTCTTCAAGCTTCAGCAGTGGCCATGCTCTTCCGTGCCGGGCACGCATGCTGGGGAATAGCTCACGCAGGTTTCGGGTGCACGGGCCCGGGGGTAGGCGTCGGAGTCTTGAACGGCGCAAACTGGATGTCCAGTCTGATGATCTTGTACTCCGCAAGCTGAGAGGGTACGAGGGACACGGGCCTCAGAGGTTGCTTGGCGGTCCTTCGTCTTCTGCTCTTGGGCTCCATGCTTTCGTTCTCGATCTTTCGCGGATCCTGCCTGGGTGTTCGCGGATCCTTCCTCGGTTTCGGAGACTCCCGGTCTTGTGAGTCGAGCGCTCATGCCTCGATCTCGAAGGTTCATTCCTCGCCCTCGGAGCTTCATTCATCGCCTTGGGAAACTCGTTCATAGTCTTCGGAGGCTCATTCATCACTTTCGGAGGCTCATTCCTTACCTTCAGGGGTTCCTGTCTCATCTTTGAAGGCTCATCATTGAACGTGAACCTCGGGACAGGATGATCCTGGTGTGAGCTTACTTGGCCTTCGGAAACAATGCTTCCACAGTGTACAACCGATTGCTTGCTAAAGAATGCTGGGTCGCCGCAGCCGTCCTCGAAAAACCCATAGCAAGGTACTAGTGATTCCACCTTATTTGGCTGACGAAGACGATTGAAGGCAACGTAGAGTACACCACCGAAGTCTCGGGATATCACTGGGACTTCGAGGATTTGGTAGGAAGCAAGTAGTTAGTGAGATACAGATCAGCGAGCCAGATGGTGAGAGGATCGAAGGTAGAAAGTCAAGAGCATCGCCAGGAGCGGAAGTGATCCAGAGGAAACAGCGAGGAAGACATTCAGTTGTGCTCAGCAACATCTTCAATGCAGCCCAACATCGAGCACAGACGTGGTAGGGAGATCGTCCAACGAGCCGAGAACAACGAAGAGAGGACGATAGAGAGCAAAAGCAGCATACCAACAGTGACTAGGAGGACGAGTTCGCCAGAGGTCACAGACAGGGTGCCTGGAGGAGTGTCCGCCGTGGACTCTTCGATGGCAGAATCCTTAGCGACAGGCACTAGCAAGTAGTGGAGCAGTAATATGTTGACATGATAGGTCTCGCGTCGAGTGGCGAATGCATCACGGGACTGCATTCTAGTTATACTGGGGAGTCTGCTATGACACGCACCAGAGAGAGTGACGAAGAAGAGAGAATGCAGTATTTCAAGGTGAAGCCGATGAGCCCGCCTGGCAGCGACGATGAGTTCGCGTGGCACAGTTAGTGTAGCCGCGACTCGCGTGACACGTTGTGGAGACTTGTGCGGATGACTACCTCGGTAGTATTAGACTCCCTAGAGTGCATGGAAGGCTGCACACTGAAGGGGGGGACGCAGGTGGTTTGGGCAGCCTGACAGTAGGCGTCACAGACAATAACGAGGACGAATTCGCGAACTGCTCGCCCATCGTGAAGCTTTCGCTCGGGATGAACCAGTGAGAAGTAGGTAAGTAGTCCATCGCGCCAGCGTCGTCAAGAAACATGATTATGCAGAGAGGTAGGGTAGAGGAGAGTGTAGAATAGAGATGTGGGCTAGGGTCGAAGACCAAGCTCAAGTTCGAGTTGTGGGGTGGGCGCTTGCAACCGCGACGCGATCTATGGGAATAGCACGTGATGCAGGCGCGTACCGACCAATGGCGGGCCGTGTATGAGATTTTTCAGTGAACTCCCACTCGTCTTCGCAGACACGCACGAAAATTCAGGCAGCAGCAAGGCAAGATCGGTTCTTGTGCTGATTGAATGTAGACCTTACCTACTGACTGTCTTCTGTAGCTTTATCAGAAAAAAATGTCTACTGCACCCCCAAAAGCCAAGAAGCCCCGCACCAAGCCACCGCGGAGTCGACCTGCGGCGACCTCTAGCATCTCGCAACCTGTGGTGGCCAAGTTACCAAAAGGCGTGAAGCCAGTATATGAGCTCGCGGTGAGTGTGACAATCGTCGACGGCGCGTTTGCATGTACTCAAACCCGCGCGACAGTCAAAAGCAAACGAGCCAGAGCAGTCCGACGAGGATGATGTAGTTGATGACGATACACCTCAAACTGCAGATGATACCGGGCCTGATCCGGTGCGTGGTAGATTTCCGATTATGCATCTGCTCGTATCCTGAATCTCACAGTCGCTTGACGCGCTCTAGGGTCCGTCAACACAACGGTACAACGAGACTGCCTCTCTTGCCGTCCGCACGGGTGCCGAACTAGGCCAGGATGCCTCTATGGATGATGCCGAGGCACGAAACACCGATGGAGACCTCGACGTTGATCTCGCGGAGCTCAGTCTCGGACAGCGACTCACCGCCGTGAACGGCGCCGCGCGGTCGTCCGAGTCGAGCGACGAAGACGACTTGCCTGCATCAGGGAGCGGCGGGCAGTCATCAAAACAGCGCAAGAGCGATGCAGCAAGCGGGGCCGTTCCTGCGGCATCGCTGACCCGTACGCTCATCCAGGCATTACATTCGTCGGACACGCGATTGCTGGAGACTTGTCTTGCCCACTCGGATCCGACACTCATACGGAATACCGTGCGCAGGCTGCCGCCGCAACTCGCAGTACCGCTGATCACTGCATGTACAGAGCGGTTAGGGCGCGGGAACCGGGGAGCGACTATGAAGGGCAGGGGTGGCGGTGCGAGCTCGCAAAGAGGAGCCGCTATGATCAATTGGATTAAGGCGGTCCTTGCGGCACATAGTGGGCATTTGATGACGGTACGTGCCACACCCAAAATGTCACTCGCTCAATCCTCACGATGCGCCTGTTGTAGATGCCAGATTTGGTGTCTCGCTTGTCGGGACTGCATGCTACCCTTACGATGCGGCTCGCTCTACACGAGAGCCTGCTAGCACTCAGTGGTCGGTTAGATATGGTCATCTCGCAAATTGAGATGCGGTCATCCTCGGGTCCTACCACATTACCGGGTCCCCGGCGAGCCGGCAAACACCGACGGAGACGGCCCACGAAGAAGTATGTAGAGGGCGAAAGTGAGGCTGAAGAGGGGCAGCAGGAGCAGATGGAAGTTGAGGTCGAGAGCGGCGACGATGGCGGGAGTGTGGAGGATGTGGAGCTCGGTGGGTCGGATGAAGATGACGATGAAGATGGCGAAGAAAGTGAAGACGATGAAGAAGACGAGGATGATGACGAGGATGACGAGGATGATGAGGAGGGCAGGCCGAAGCTGAATGGGTTCATTGACGACGAGGCAGAGGAAGAATACAGTGAGGATGAAGACGAGGATGAGAGTGAATGAAGCATATCCGCCCCTCACACACTGTTTTAACTGGTCCATACATTATATTGGAGACTTTGTTATTGTTCAACTGCTGGCTTGATCCATGAGTTGCCATTGGCAGATTGAATTCAAGCGATCGCCGGCTAAACCAAGGGTGGCGGGCGCGCTTGGCAGGTGGCCACTACCACACTTACTCTTTCGTCGAAACCCTCAACTCTACACGCCCTTTTCGTTCATTCACAATTCTGGTCTTTGTTTAAGGAGTATTTCTATACTTCAGCACATCTTTGCATCGAACTTGCCCGTTGCCCGGGCCCCGGATCCCAAGAGCGCGTCATTGCACAACAGCCCAACAATAGCCACCCATCATGTCAACGGATCGTCCGGAGCCCTCTTCGATGGTTAGCTGCACCGCCCTGACCGTCCCCAGAGCGATTCTAATACCTGTATTGTGCGCCCCTGCCTTCCCATGGCTCCCTTTATCAGAACGGCCCTGCGAGTTCGCGTCTCTCACGCCTCGATGCCGCAACCACAGCCCAATCCGAGTCCTCAGCCGCAACGCCCACCTTGTCTAGGAGTCGCAGCAGCGAAAACACCGCTAGCGATGCAGGTGAGAACGACGACACCTCCGCTACGTACAGAGGCCTTGCCAATTCCCAGGCGAGTCTCCTACGCGCAAGCTCGGTATTGGAAGAAACCTTCTCTAGGATCCGGGTACTGCGTGATCATATAGCTGCCAGAAGGAACGGCTCGACGACCGCGGCAGAAGGTGCGCAGACTGCGGACACGTCCATGGGCCCCGACCACGACGCCATTCTTCTGTCCGACTCTGAGCCGGAGCGCCGCCGCACGTTCTCCGAGACGATAGCTATCATCGAAGACTTGCGCGCGCAGCTGGATGCACAGAGGCCTGAAAGCGTGCTGGCCAACTTACGCGAGGGACGTGCACTGGCAGCTATCGATCAGGCGGGCCCGCGTATGCCAGGTGCGGGTGAGGATGCCCTCTCGCAACCGCAGACGCACCGCACGTCCACATTGACTGGCACGGCTCCTCTTCGCTTCGGCCCACGGTCTGAATCCTCGACGGGACCATCACGCCCGTCGCTCCGCCGCCCTCTGTTCGAGAGCCACCTCCGTGCGCAGAGAGAGGCGAGCAGCTCGACCGACTCGTCTACCACGCTTGGCAGGCGCGTCGCCGCCCGCGCTGCAGGAGCGCAATCTGGAAGAACCCGGACAGATCGAGGAGCGTCGTTCAACGACCTGATGGAGGACCTACGGCGCGAGATGCCTGGCCTGATGGACATCGGATCGGGAGACCGGGAAGCGAGAGAGCGAGAGGCGCACTTGATCAGCCAGCATAATGCGAACATCAACACACTCGTGCATGATGCGCGTGCATTTGCATTGGGTATACCGATTGACCCCGAACTTGCTGCACCTGCTGAACGAACGGACTCGGACGACTTCCCCAGCCCAGTTTCGTCCTCATGGTTCTCCCCCAATCCGGCGGCCCTGACTGCTGCACACTCTTCGCTCTCCACGGACAGTACAGACGGTACCACTCTTCCGACCCTTGGTCCTGTCCGACGAAGCCGAGGAAGTTCGGAGGCGCGTCCCACATTCGCCGAACAGATGGCACAACTGAACGCGGACATGGAGAGACAACGCGATAGACAAAGCCGTCTGCTCGCAAGAATGGCTGCGCGACAGTCCACTACGGACGTCTCAACGACTGTGCACAACGAGTCTAGGGCATCCCGCGCGCGTGAAACTTCTGCGCGAGAGAATGCGGAACAACGGACCATGGAGTCCCGACTCGCTGATGCACTAGATACTTACGGCGGCTCAAACGCATCGAGCTTCGAGGCGCTGCGTAACTTCGCAATGCGAGAACCTGCGATCGCAAGCGACCTCGAAGATGACGACCCATTCAGCTGGCTGATGCCCAGCCGGACGCCACCCGCTCGGGATGGAGAATCGAGACGGACAGGCCGTTCTATTTGGCCAACCAGCAACAGCGGTAGGGCGTCGCAGACCGCGAGCTCGTTTCCCTACCCAGACACGGTGGGCGTGTTCACGGGGAGGCCGCGACGAGATCGGGGAGCGCAAGCGGGTGTCGTCCCTGCATCCGGGAGAGGTGATGTCTCGGCGAACGCCACTTCCTCACGGCGTCGCAGGCGTGGATGGGGTGCGTTCGCCCTTCGAGGAATAGCACTTTGCGTCTTTCTGATCCCGTTTTTAGCCCGGCTCGACCACGACGGCGACGAGATCCCCACGGACGAAGAGGAAGAATACGAGCGTACCCGCGCGCAGATGCGTACACGCGCTCTCCAGCTCACCGCGAGCCAGCCCGCGGAGCGTCTCCGGCGAGGCTCGTCGACCGTGCTCCCGCCGCCCCTCCCGCCGCCACCACCGCCGGGTCGTCGGCTGTCGTTCGTGCCCACGACACAACCGCTCTTCTGGCCAAGTCCGAACGGCGACACGGACGCGCGCGTGCGCATCAACCCTGCGAGGGAGATATCTACTGCTGACCTGGACAGGCCGATCACACCGCGAGACGAAAGCGACGAGGAAGAGTGCTGGAAGGTCGTCCCGCCAGTGCCTCAGACAATCGGATCGTCGGCGCCGTTCGTGCCCAGTTTGCTACCACTGCCTAGGGTCGATCTGTCTCAGGTGGGGGCGTCGGCACGCAGGGCGACAAAAGCGGTACGGATAGCTGATCCCATGCCCATCTACTGTGCTGGGCGATAGGAGGGGCCCGCAATTGGAGTCGATAGTAAGTTATGTGCGTTCCGATACCCGCGTTGAGACCCTGTCTAGTCGGAGATTCTTGAAGGGAGTATAAGCAAGCACGCTATTTCCCCCTACCATTGTAGTCCACACTTGCGACCGAGTTACATGTACACTACTAGCCTGATGTTGCTCACTGGCAAACAAGTACTTGTCGGACTAAGGACGTTAGATATAAGAAAGATGTGGTCAGCGATGCAAACGCTTCTGCAGAATATCAAAGTGATCAAATACTCGTAGCAGACGGCATTGGCCTATGCACCATGGACGAAGTCGTTATAGACGATCATAACTTGCCAAAAGTGGCTACCTTGTGGCGGAATGGCGCAAGTTGTGGCTGGGGCGCCTTCGGGCACGTCTCGGTTGGTGGATGATATTAGCCTGCTCCCGACCACCGCAACCTCAGGCCCGTCACGTCACGTCCTGTCATCAGTAATACAGCAATGCCTTGGGTGCTCGGCTAGCCCCTCGATCGAGGGTATGCCATTCATATTACGGAGAAATACAAGCTCGTCAAACGCCCGAACCCTCGGGAAGGTGCGTACTTAATCGCCGCAGTCAACCAGATCGCTTTCGAGGAGCATGTACGAAGCCGCTGGGTGAACGGACAATCCCAACTTGTCTTCGGTGTGTACGTCGACGAGAGGTTCAGGAAGCATCCCCCGAAACGCATGGCGATGTCCAAGATGACTCCGCTCGAACAATGAATAGTTCGAGCTCGCATGGCTCATACCGATTGAGGACAAGCTCGAGTGGTACCGTGCGGAGGACTTCATTTACACTCCGTGGGAAGGGGAGCCGTGGTCTGGCACGTACCAGGGCGAGGATGACGACTTGATCGACTATGTCTGCGGACGAAGCCGAAAGCGAAGACGAAGGCGAATACGGAGACGAAGGCGAATATGAAGGCGAATTAAATGGCGATGACAAGCAGGATGACCCTTGCGCCGATGAGGGTGACGACTGTGCTGTGCTGTTGAGGAGAGTGCATGAGGTCGGCGAACACGACCGCCTCGAAACTGAACATGGTCACGACGCGTCCGTTTCGACGTGCCCTGTCCCCGAACAAGGTGGCGGCGTCGCCAATATGCTTGCGCCTCAGTTTGGTATGTTCGTTCAGCTTGTATTCGACTACCACAACTGATTGCGAGCACAACCACAGAGGCACAGTGCATCATCTCTGACCTGTGATCGGCATGAAGCCCCAACCAAGTCTCTTGTCCTCATCGTGTCCGTTAGTCAGATGTGTTCCCACACCATCGCTGCTTATTGACCGTTTGTGCTCGGCCGCTCTGACTATGCATCGCTATTCTTAAGTCGCAATCTTACATCGTGCCGGCACAAGTGTCTTGTACATTACTATTCAAAATATCAATGAAGTCCAGCTTGCTCACCATCGACCCTCGTAGTTGCTTCACATCTTGATTTGTTCATTGTACGTATAGTATCATATATGCGCTCGTCACTACTCCGCAGCGAGTGAGCGTCGAGATTGTATAGCGCGCTGTTCACCTTGTTTCTCATTCGCTCCACACGCATCGGTCATCGCACCACCTGTTCATAAGTATCGCGAAAAGAAACGCCAATTGTCAAGTACGTCAATGAACAACAAAGTCACAGACACTAGGCGGGGCACGTAGAGCGTCCCCATACTTGTCGATAAGTGATGGCAATGCTTCTATGTGTCAATGCGTTACAGTGTACGCGTCGTCTTGCATGTGGTACAGAGTACATTATGTTTGCCAGACAGCACCACCTGACGCCCTGGTTGTCCACGGTAGGGACGTTCGCGAAGTCGGTCCAGATGTCGGACGCGGCGTTGAACGCGCCCGCACTACGCCCGCCTGCGCGGTTGTCTTGACCGACTGCTGATTCGCCGCGGTAATCGCAGGCTGACACGTCGCCTTTGCGGTCGCGTCCGCGCTGTATGTGTTCGTCAGCTGGTCATAGTGTTACGAGCGAGAAGACTGGAATAACTGGTCGTAGGGTGCCCTGCACGTCGCATATCGTCTAACATACCCCGTCAGTCGCAATATGCAATACGGATACAATAGGTTTGTGCCTACTACTACAGCCAAACGGTCGGGCGTGCTGTTGTTACGGTTTTCCAGCAAGAGGAGCGTAACGTTAGGAGTCACTCTTCTCCCAGCCGAAGTCGAGGACCACGGCGAACCCATATGGACGCAAGTCGTACTCCTTCCTAAGAAGAGACGTGGGTGAAGGACGGACGGTTTGGGTGTGGGTCGAGACAATGGTCTCTGTAAGTCGCCTAACGCGCGGCGTGTAGTCATCCGTCCTGGACCAGCGAAACCTGCCCGCGGGCGTCGAAGCGGTATCCCTAGCGGATGCGTCCGATTTGCGGGGAAAGGGCCATGCGGATACTTTATTCCAAAGCCCAGAGATTTTCGAACGCGCGACTCCAGTGACCCTGACGGTCGAACCGCCGGGTGCGCTCTCGCTCGGCCCCTCAGAAGATTCGCTCGCTTCTTCTACACGAGTGCTCTCTGCTTGGGGCTCCGGTGCTGGCTCCGTCTTGACTGGCTTCTCCGCCTCCCTCGCCTTCAGCTCGACTTCCAGGCTGTCCTTCAGTCGCAAGACACTCCTCCTCTCCCACTCCGTCACGTTAAACTGGTCGAAGAAGCCGGCGCCAGAGAAGTCGCACCAGCAACGATCCAACACGGGTATGTTTGTTGGCTTTATGTCGTCTGGGAGGTCTGGCAGCAGAGAGGCGAGGGCATCCCCGTAGGTGGTGATGTTATCTGACCAAGGCACGGCGAGGCTGCTCTCGAGTGGCACGGGCTGCCAGTAGCATGATGACATGAATAGCGCAGACAGCAGGATGATGCAGTAAAAACTGATAGCGCCGTCATGATTAACCTAGATGCCAACGTATCACCGCAAATGGAAGCTCACCATGGCCGTGCGTGAAGCGTCGTAGAGAATATGAACAGCCAGAGGAAATATGGCGATGCTATGGGAAATGGCAATAGCACCAACGGCAGATACCAGCGTGTACACCTGTTGTACATTGTGTGAGCACAGCACCGATCTACGCGCTGCAATCCGCCCACCGCATATTTCTTCGCTCAGACTCTGCGAGTTGTGCGACCTAGCTGGTAGAAGAAGAGAGGCGAGGGTAGCGACGGTGGCAGTACCACTGCAGTCATGCTATAAGCACGCACGCCTGCACCATCCGAGTCGCCGGAGCCTGCGCGTGAAGACACATCGTGCTTGCCCTGAAGTTATGCCGGCACGTGGTCCCCACGCCTGCGCGCTGCCCCTGAGTGACGCTGAGTAGACGCCGGGCAAAGGAGGGGACGTCTGACGCGTTCTCCAGACTTCGGGGTCTTTCCACTCCTGCCTGCGTTCATTAAAATCTCTTCGCCTTGCAGACTCGCTTTTTTCTCAACGACAAAATGCCTATTCATCCCGAAGTTTTGTGGGCTCAACGCAGCTCAGAAGTTGACGAGAAGAAAGTGAGTTGTTCTCGTCACGAACTGCGGCATCATGGCTGACCGACGCGATCGCGCATCGACGCGTTTGGACGCGTCTTCAGAACGTCCTTTACCTCACAATAAACCTTCCGGATATCCAAGCCGACACACTCAAATACGATCTCACTCCAACGTCGATATCATTCAAGGCAAAGTCCGGAAAGTACGTCTCTTCACAGCATATTTCATGAAGCATCGCTGATTTTGAATATCAGTGCGGCGAAAGGCCTTGAGGAGAGAGACTACGAGTTCAAGCTCGATTTCTTCTCTGAGGTTGTCCCAGAGGTGTGCCGTTCGCCCCGATCCACCATGATCTGCTTCCTCATCCATGGAATTTGCAGGAGTCCGTTCAGGGTCTGACGAGCCGTCACCTAGCGCTTGTCCTCCGCAAAAAGGAGAAAAAGGCCGAGTTCTGGCCGCGTCTCACGAAGGAGAAGGTCAAGCTTCCGTTTGTCAAGACTGACTTCAGCAAGTGGGTGGATGAGGACGAGCAGGACGGAGAGGCTCCTGCATTGGACGAGGACGCGGACATGGGCGGCATGGGCGGAATGGGAGGCATGGGTGGAATGGGCGGAATGGGCGGAATGGGCGGAATGGGTGGAATGGGTGGAATGGGTGGAATGGGTGGAATGGGCGGCATGGGTGGCATTGACTTCGAGCAGGTACGTCATTGACCAAGTTGGCTGTGAGCAGCTGTACTGACGTATCCGCTGCACTAGATGATGAAGAACATGGGCGGTGGTGCGGGCGACTTGGGCGACCTCGGCGAGGGTCCGTCGAGCTCCGGCGCCGGCGCCGAGTTGGACGACTCTGACGACGACGGCCCGCCGCCGCTAGAGGAGGCCGAGCCTTCCAAGTCATCATGATTTGAGCGCGGACCACGTAGGAGCGAATATCACGTCTATATGAAATGAACGAATATCTCTTGCTAGCAAGCTGTATGTACGTAGTGCGACGCAATGTTGATTTATTCATGCTTCATCAGAGGTAAGAACTCGTGTTGTGCCGTCCGTGTGGTTCTTATGTAGGTCAGCCCCAAGCCATTGTTGGGTAGGCTGGTCTCGCTTCCATGACATCCCTTGCCACTGATCGGTACATTGAATGACACTTCGTAGGATGTTAGCTGCCGCTCTAGTCGGCCTCAGTCATTCACTTCGAGTCAGGTACTAGCCAAAATATCAATCCGCATCCTAGATTGTGGACACTCGCCTGTTACAGATTGTGAAAGGAAGCACAGGCAGATATGTATACGAGTATCCGGGCTCTATCACGGTGCCCACGGGTGCAGAGAAGCGTGGTTCGAACTCGGCCAGAAGAATCGCGCAGTCCCAATCGCCTGTGTGATGGTGCTTCTACTACAGTCGCTGGCAACACCAATTGTGGCAAACCCTTGCTACGACTGGGGCTAACAATCCAGTAAAGGCCTGCATACGCAATGGACCGACTACACTACTTGTTAGTCGCTGAGGTACTCACTGAGGGGCTCAGCAGCAGCAGTGGCCACCCACGACATTCACGACCTATCTCATGTCCCTCCCTCCGCCGCCCACTCTGGCATCTCCGTTTCGAACGAACCATACGGTGTCTCATACCGGAGGGCATGCAAGCAGATGTACAGCTGCTCCGGTTTGGGATCGGGCTGTAGCGGCAAATAGCATTCCGGACAATGGGATGCAGCGTCCCCTTCACCCGGCGTCACATCTGTAGTCGACACCGACGCCGGCTCCAAAAGAGCAGCGGATACGCAGGCGGGCGAGTCTGTCAGCATCACCGGGGGTGGAAGCGGAATGTCGGAAGGTTCTTGCGGAGACTGAGGCTCGTTGGTACCATACAAAGACAGTGTGCCCTTGCTGAGAAAGGCGACGTCTCGCCACCGACTCCAGCCTCCGTCTTCATCCTATAGGAGCATGGCGTAATAAGACAGACACCCATGAGCGAGCACGAGTGATGATACCTTTGCATTGCGAAGTCTCATGATGATCCCAACCATCTCGGCGGATAGCGGTATAGGTGAGCTCATCCCGACATCGTGGCCGGTCTCGCGAGGAAGAGGCTTGGGCGCAGCAGTCGATGTAACATTGCTTCTGTTGTGACTCTTGATGCTGTGACTACCGTCTGGCCAAGCGATACCAGCCGACTTCCTTGACAAACCTTCTGGGTTGTCTGCCACTGATAGTCCAAGTTCTCTCGGAGGAGCAGGAGCGGTACGCGCATCGCTTGGAGTCAAATCCAATCCACCCTTGCCTAGTTGCTTGCCCTGTATAGAGACGGATTAACGGTGTATATTTGGAACATGAGCTGTTACAGCTCACCCATATCTTCGGGTCTGAGTAGATGGGGTCGTTCACTATAGGATAGCCGAGGTACTGTAAATGTACCCGTATTTGGTGGGCTGGCGCATCGGTCAGTTTTGGGCACCAACCACGATAACGAATTACAAACGGCGACCAGTCAACGGACGGCCTAAGGCACATAGTCAGCGGTGTATTGCCTCACAGCGGAAATCACCTACATAAGATAACACTTGTGTCGGTATTTGTGTCGTAGTGCAAAGCTTTGAGGTTCGTTTTGGCAGACTGCGCAAGACAGACCGATACATTAGTGGTCAACCAGAAGATGTCTTCAGACATACCTTGCCTTTGGGATGAACTATGTTCAAGTTTACTTGCCTGTCTATCGTAAGGAGCGGCTGGTCGCAAGTGACCCATCGTCTGCATACCCGTGAATAAGGAAGCACGAGCGGAGGTGAAACGAGCTCACTTCGGGAACCGACCCTTGCAGCGCGCAATATATTCCTTCTGAATAGCGACGTTCACAAACATCTTGGTCAAATGTGAGGCAAGCTGGGCATTCAGAGCGATGATCATGACCCCGGATGTAAGTCGGTCCAATCTATTGACAGCTTTGAAGGGAACAGAACTCATGAATCGATTTTGTGCGGTGGTCATTGATTTTTACATACCGTGGACCTTGTCAAAGCCGAAGTCGCTCTTGAGGATTTCGACAAGACTGTTCCGACAATACGGCCCAGCAGGGTGAACGGGCTGAACGAGTTGGATTGCCGGTGAGGGATATATCTCTGCTTGAATGACCATTCGAGCCTTACAATAGAACCAGGCTTATCGACAATGAGGAGTCCTCGCTCTCTATCATGATGCACGATGCGCACTAGCGTCGAGGTGACCGGAGGTTCATGTTGGTGAACGAGACTCCTACATGCATATGCGTATGGTAGCGGCCAGCCGAGTTAGTTACATGCATCTATGCATTCCTCTGTGACGCACGTTATACAATCTCCATTTTTGATAATCGTCCCCGCTTTCGCCACTTTGCCATTGATTGTTGTCGCTCCAGAGTCTAGGGCGTATTGCTGACCTTGGCAAATAGTAAGCTGGTCATCATCTCAACGCCAATCGAATAGTGTTTGCATACATAGTAGGCCGTGGAGCGACCTCGAAATTCAGTCGTCAAGACCTCCAGAATATCGCGGCCAACCCAACGTCGTTTCGCCATTGCAGTGTGTTTACACCAGTACGGTGGAATCCTCCTCAAGGTCGGCTTCAAGTTGTGCTGCGTCGTCTCATCATTACTGACGCCCTCCGCACTAGGTGATATCGTCGAGTGCAAGATGCGCGAGACAACATGTCCGAAAGCTTCATTGATGGGCCGCGGGATGAGCAAGTGACGAACCCCGAGCAGTCGCACTGGCATAGGCACTAGTCGTACAGCTCAAGTCTGTGAAGGGCACCGTGTAACGGGCCGGGCTTCGTCCGTTGCGGATTTCCAAGCTAGTACCGAGATACCAAGATGGACTGATCCACCTGAGGTTGGGGAACCATATAATGCCTATGTAGGGATACAGTACTTACTGGGGGATCCAACTCAATAAACACTACAGCCCAGCTTTGGCCTGTTATATAAGTACCCCGGCCCGCAGTCACCAGTCCTAGCCACTACATAAGATATACCCAGAGCACTCTCGACTACTATCGGCGCTACACCGTCCTCACGTGCATTGGTCAATATGTATTTAAATGGACATAAGTCGAATATATAGTAATTATACAACTGGGTAGTCTGCTGAGAGGGCGAGAGCAAGAGCATGATGTTTTGAGAGCAAGGCAGAAGTGATGGACAGTGCAACAGAGGGTTAGATGGTGGTGCAATGGATCAGATATCTCCACAGAATGTCTACTCGTCGCGTGAGATCCCAGCCTTCTCGAGGTCATCGAGGATGCCATTTGGCAACATTCGGTGGCCGCAGTACTTTTTGCTTGCCCACGCGGCCTGCTTTCCAGACAAGCCGCGTCGGTATGCATCCATGAAGCGCTGTGCTCGGACAAAGTATCTATCAGGTGGTCTTATCAGCTGGGAATGCTTGCACGCAGATTTTTGGCACGCTCACCGGCGGATTGTCTCAAGCAGGATAACAGCGAGCGCATTAAGCATATTGCGCTCGAGATCGGTTTCGAGTGATGACGGCGAACATTTCCGATAATCTTGCTTGGAATGACCCCAGCACTGTTTGATGGGGTTGAGTTTGCAGTGGAACTTCGGCAGGAACAGAACCTCGAAGCCGCGCCGAGTTCAGGACTTGCGAAGATTCAGGATACCAAATTGTGCCCGTCTTTTCTTCAGAGGCATCGCAGTGGGGGGTTCTCCCTCAGTCGTGCCCGAGTCGCACCTTATTTGAATTTCTGATTACATTGATTATGTAAGCACAGTCACCAAAAGACAATCC
The DNA here is from genome assembly GCA_001632345.1 of Daedalea quercina L-15889. Lineage (NCBI taxonomy): Eukaryota > Fungi > Basidiomycota > Agaricomycetes > Polyporales > Fomitopsidaceae > Fomitopsis > Fomitopsis quercina. Next base: position 154,369 of record KV429074.1, on the reverse strand, counting down.
TCTCGCCTCAACCTCGACATTGTGAGATGAAATCCTCACAGTCAAAATTTCAATCAATTGACTGGGCCCAATCTGACTGTGCTAAATCCAGGAAAATATTACACTGCTTTTAGAAGAGAATTTTTGAGCTCTTCTTGTCCCCTCGAAGTGGTGTAAAGCACCAAATGCCCCTCTCACGTGATGTAGTCAAAAATGCTCTGGGTATACTGTAACATTTTGACCATCACTGCGGGCAAATGAACTTGTTTGGACTCCAAAAATCCATTGAACACTCAGGCTGGTGGAGAACCTTGGCGGAGCATGTTCGGAGTTTAAAGATTCCTATCATATGCAAAATTATCCAAGGATCTACAATGCATGCTCAGACAATGAAGCATTTTTTTAGCATGTTCAGTCAAAATCACTGAAAACTTTGAATTCTCTGGTGAAAATTCAACCTTTTCAGAGCTGTATTTGGCCCGTGAACATGGCCACTAAAGGTTCTCCACCACTTGCTTTGTTCTTAGGATGTTTGGAGTCCATACAAACTGATTTGCCCGCAGTGCATAGGTTCAGTCACGGTCACACCCACCCTGTGAACTAGGGTTTTTAGTTCATGGTCACAGGTCATGGAGGTCAGTGAACTAACCCCCGCCGAAGTCACACCTTGGTCATGACAGTCAGGCCAAGGGCCACCCAGTGTCAATTTCTCTGCAACCCACTGCTGCGGGCCCGCAAAATGTCTACTAGACTTCCACATGTATATTTTTTGCTTCTCTGTGTTACGTACGCCGCGTTTGTTTCTCCTTTATTTTCATCCTCTGCGCACTTATGATACCACTCGGGGCTTATCCCCTCGTGACCTTACCGTACCT
>KV429074.1:64247-140784 GCA_001632345.1 Daedalea quercina L-15889 | reverse complement strand
CCATCACATGATAGTACAGTAAGCGTAACAGCATGACATCGTAATGGTGCAATGAGCAATGATGCGATAATTGCACCATGGATGGAACATACTGGAAAGGACTGGACAGGACCGGAAGGGAATCTGGACAGTCCTAGAACATGATGTCATAATGATGTCATGAAAAGGAATGTGCTGGAACATGCTGGAAAGCAGTGGAAAGTGATGGAATGTTCCATAAAGATCTAGAACCAATCATGTGCTACAGGTCTGGATCAAGTCTGTAAAGAATGTATGTAATATGTAGCAATGTAGAACACAAGTCCATAACAGGTAAGGATAAGTCCTATCCTGTTGTGTAACACCCAAAATCCAAGTTCAACAAATAGTAGCGGGCAGCATACACTTCGGAAGTTGGGTCGAGGTGCGGCATGTTCATGTAAGTCAGGCGAACTCCTGCGGATGTCTCATATCTTCGAGGACTGTCACCGGCTCCGGTTATGACCTTCACCGTTCGGGGACAGTTGCCCATTATTCGGAACCTGCGGAAGGCCAAGTTGGGTTCTCTCATGTGTTAGTAGGTCCGGGTCGAGCATTGTGACATTCTCGGATTGGTTGTTTTCCTTATCACTCTCCTTCATCATTTCTTGGATTTCCCTTGGCTCTCTTGGTCTTCAGACCATATTTTCCTGTATATACCTTGGGACTTGTTCCCTTTGAATCTCAGAGACCCCCTTACCCTCTCAATCTCACCTCGCGCCGGTGAGGTTCGTCAGTCAGCCAGTACATTCGAAGTCAGCAAGTTCGCCAGTCAGTCAGTACGTTCGAAGTCAGTCAGCCAGTTCGCCAGTACGTTCGCCAGCTCGTAGTTGCCCCGAGAGGCTCTACATTTCTCCTCCTGCTGTCGCTCACCTTCTTTGTCACCTTTCGTTCGATGTGTCTGTCAAAATCCTCCCTCCTACCTTCGAGGCTTAGCCCTCATCTTTGAACAGTCTTCGACATCTTCGAAGCTCTCACGCATTGTTCGGAGTCTTGTCTGTCCTCCTCCTTCTTACCTAGACCACTGTACAGTCCCCCATACATCTCATAGATGCAGAGGCCTCGCATACCACTGCTCGACCTCACGGTTGGGTTTTTGTGTGGCTTTTGTGTTCTTTTCGGTCGCGTCAACGTGAGTACGAGCAACAAAAGGGCCAGTGAGCCTGATGAAAGTGGCCTCATCATACTTGAGCTCGTCATCCTGGTATGCATGGTTGGTATATTCCGAGTAGCTCCATGCTGCGCAGTTCTCCAGAACTTCCTCAATATTGAAAACGTTGACCTCAATCAGACCCGCAACCTTGTTATTGACTGGCAAAAACTTGTTGATGAATCTATGAAGGCCAAGGACTAAGTCATGTAGGATGTCAGTCTGGACACAAATTCATGGTGCAAAACTTGCCTTGCTGAATGTGCCCTCCTTACTCATTGTCTCATTCATCAAGGTAGTAGTATATAGGCCCTGCAATTTTGACACCTCGACTAACAATGTTTTGACGGCATGATCAGCAATGTGGAACCCTCCTACATTATCCGACACCTCATTCGCTTTTGTGACCTTGATTGTGATGTGCTTGAAAGGGTCAATCTCTAGGTAGATGGCATCGGGAAGCCATTCCTGTGGTTGTGGCTCTAGGGAGTGCCACATGCGCCTGTGGGTATGGTTGTAGCTGTACGTGGTTGTAGATCTCAGTGGGCAGCATGGTGATCAAAACCTGGTTCTTTGGGTTTTATTCCAATCTATCCATACAATGTGTCAGAGTATATGTAATGCAGGCAATGGGCGGCCTTATGAAGTTTGATTGAGGTCATCTGTTTCTTTGAACCAGCTCTTCAGCTGACACCAGCTGTCCTCAGTGAAGTTGGAAGCAATCTGAAAAGAGGCTCAGACACTGTAAGAAGACTGGGCAATGTACTTATGAGGATGCTGGGGACATATGGAAAGTCGTCCAATTGATTGCCAAAGGCCTTGACTACACAACTGGATTGAACCTGAGCAAATTCAGTCAATCACCATGAAAGCTCAACAACCAGCAGAGCATATGCACTGGTATGCATGGCCTTGTCAGGCTCCTTCTCCTTGTTGAGGGACTCCTTGACGAAGCTGGCTTTGGCGATAGAGTGCTCTGTGGACATGATGAGCATAAGCATGCAACACACTTGGGTGGCATGTGTGTACAACTTACAGTCTTTCATGTCAGCACCTCACTGATAGTCAGGGGTTAGCTTGGATAGCCCGCTGGCCACTTGAGTGGCGTGATTGAAACCAGGCATGGTGTTGCATTCAGGCCTGTACTTGGCTTGCTAGCCCCTTTCTTGGTGCTGTTGGGCTGGGTTTTGTTGAACTTCGACTATTTTGGGTGTTACACAACAGGATAGGACTTATCCTTACCTGTTATGGACTTGTGTTCTACGTTGCTACATATTACATACATTCTTTACGGACTTGATCCAGATCTGTAGCACATGATTAGTTCTAGATCTTTATGGAACATTCCACCGCTTTCCAGCACTTTCCAGCATGTTCCAGCACATTCCCTTCCATGACATCATTATGACATCATGTTTTAGGACTGTCCAGATTCCCTTCCGGTCCTGTCCAGTCCTTTCCAGTATGTTCCATCCATGGTGCAATTATCGCATCATTGCTCATTGCACCATTATGATGTCATGCTGTTACGCTTACTGTACTATCATGTGTATATATACCGGGCTGGATGCCCCTGTAATGTAACAATCTCTCCTCTCGTTCTACGCCTCTCTGAGTCTTCCCTCTCAGTAGCTTTGAGATCTATTGTAAGTCCTCTATTCTATTGGAGTATTTGTTTGCTCCTTTGTAGCTTTGCCTTCAGCTGCGCCACACCACTCCTTGTTCAACACTTGACCAGGATCACAACTGGTATTTGCCCACCAATGATGCTCTGGCCCTGGGGGGTACACCCCCTTCAGGAGGATGAGCACGTTCAATATCATTATCAGCCCACATTAGTTTAAGTAGCTAGGGCTCTAAACATGTAGCATAATAAAAAATAAAAAATACAAAGAGCGGCAGACCAGCCACAGTGCGCAGTGAACAATGAAGGCGGTGGCATTGTTCCCCCGATGTAGCGAAGTGGCGCAAAGTTCCGTGGCGCGGGCGCTTCTCGGTGGGAGACATCAACTTCAGGTGAACTGTATCAGCCTGCTCCCGACCACAACCTCAGTCCCATCTCTTGCCCATACCCACTTCTCGCCCGACCATCTGCGCCACAATAATGCCTTGGGTGTTTGGCTGGCCTCTCGATTCAGAATATGCCATTCGGATTGGGAAGGAATGTAATCTCGTCAAGTACCCGAACCCGCGTGAAAGCGACTACTTCATCGCCGCGGTCAACCAGATCGCTTTCGAGGCACGATGGGAGCATGTACGAAGCTGCTGGGTGAAAGGACAGAGCCAACTCGTCTTCGGTGTGTACGTCGACGAGAGGTTTAGGAAGCATCCCCCGAAACGCGTAGCGATGTCAAGGATGGTTCCGCTCGAGCGATGGTTCGAGCTTGCAGAATTTATGCCGATTGAGGCCAAGCCCGAGTGGTACCGCGCGGAGGACTGCACTTACACTCCGTGGAAAGGGGAGCGGTGGTCTGGCACGTACCAGGGTGAGGATGACGACTTGGTCGACTACGTCTCTGCCGACAAAGACGCAGACGAAGCAGAAGACGAAGGCGAAGACAAAGACAAAGACGAAGACGAAGACGAAGACAAAGACGAAGATGAACACGAAGATGAAGACGAGTACGAATACGAGGATGATGATCCTTGCGCCGAGGAAGGCATCGTGTTGCCGAAGGGAGAGCATGCTGTCGACGAACACATCTCGTCGGGCCACCCCGAGAGCCATGACGAGGCTGAACATGGCCGCGATGTCAATATTGGGTCCATCCCCGCCCACCCTATCTCCGAACAAGGCAGCATCGCCAATACACTGGCACCTCAATTTGGTACGTTTACTTTGCCTCCAATTGACTACGGAGACACGGTGCATCATCTCTGACTTGTGATCGGCGTTAAGCCCCAACCAAACGACCCTTGTCTTCGTCGCGCCCTTGGGTTTTTATTACTGCTTCATGACCGTTCGTGTCCAGTCTGACCGTGCATCGCTATCCTGAAGTTGTAGATGTATTCTGTTCATTATTATTCGAAGTATCAATATCAACGTCACGCACATCATTTGAGTGATTGTGTGTTGGACGCATTCTTCAAGGCGATGCCCTTCTCAGGTATTGTCTCGACTCTCAGGTATTGAACCTTCGACCCTCGTCGTTGCCTCACGTGTCGGTTCGTTTACTGTAAGTATAACATATACGCTCGTCATTAACTTGCAAAGAGCGAGATCGTAGCGCGTCCTATTCGCCTCGGTTCTCACCCAAACTCGACATGCATCGGTCATCGCACCACATGTTCATAAGTATCGTGAAACGCAAAATGTCAAGTACTGCGTCGCAATATCTACTCATCAATCGCGTTCTCGCAGTGGTCAGTACTGGCAGTAGCCTGGCAATATCTATACGCAACGTCTCGGCGAGCATCTATCATACTTATTCATCTCTGCCGTGTCTGGCGGCATCATCGAGAATGCAGTGCATGCCCTACTCCGTCACAAAGACAGACACGCCCGCCATCAAGAACGCGCCCCTCGTATTCGGCCTCGGATGCGCAGAGAACAATGACCCGTTTAATAACATTTACCTCGTAACTCAGTCTCCGTGGCAAACCGCGCAAGCCGGCGAGCATCTTGGGGCGGCATTACACCACCAAGTAATGTATGGGGATGTATATCGCGCGTGATTACAAGGGGAAGTCCGCATGCTCTAGCAATTCCTCCCATTTGAACTCCGCAGGCCTCTCGTGAAAGGCCCGCAGAAGCTTCGTGCGCTGGTCCTCGTCGTTTCCCCACAAGTAGAACTTCTGTACCGACAAGCCAAGCATATGGGCGTCTTCCTGGCTCAGCATGTACCGTCCGTCATCGGCTCCGCTGCCTGACGAAGAAGGTGTAATCTCGCCTCGCATCAGGACGACACCGTGCGAATGGGCCAGGTCAGTATAGTGTGTGAGAACAAGGTACGGCGTGGCAAACGTCTGGCGGAGCTTGTATTCTTGCAGAGGCGTAAAGAGGACGGTGCTCGTCTGTGGATTTGACGAGGGCTTTGGCGGCAGAAAAGGGTTCGAGTTGGCCGAAAGCTCCGGTGGTGCACCGTGGAATCCCCATTCCATGAAGTAGAACTCGTATGCGGGCTTGTCTTCCGCTGGTTCCTCTGTCGGAGGTGTTGGTCTCCGTATTGGGATGACAAAACTCGAGTATTTTGAGGCCACGTCCATCATCCTGTTGTATGCCGCGATGGGGATGCAGGCGGAGACGAAGCCTCGACCCGTACCTCCCGAGCGTGAAGAGTGATATACGTTCCACAAATCCGACAAGTGCTCAGAGTTCACTGGGCCTTTCAGAAGCCGGTCAAGCTTGATGATGCTGTCAAGCGGCTTATGCGGACGTCGGCATTCCTGATCATTCAAGAGACCGATGCCTAAACCGTACCTTCACAGGAGGGCTGTCTTTCCGACCAGGAGAACGGGTAGCAGATGGTAATGACGACATGGATGCCGAAATACCTGCAGGCTCCGTGGGCTTCATAGCCTGCTGCTGGGCCTCCAACGCTAACTTTTGCCGTCGCCTCTCCTGCTCTGATTCCCTGTACTCCTGAAGGAGGTCGTCTACCGTTTTACCTCGCCTATCTGTACAGTCACGAAAGCATTCCTGCGGCAAACAAAGACACGAGCTTACTCTTTTGCACGCTGTCTCAGCTTTTCGGCGTATTTTGCTTCGTGGTCAGCGCCAGAAGTAGCATAGCTGTTAATTTGCCGCAGAAGAGGATACTTGCAGATGTTGCACGTCCGAAGAGGTCGCCTGAACACGGCTGAGGAGAGGGCGGCGCGATAGCCAGACAACATGGCCATCTGACTTGATGAGCGAAACAGCTGCAGTAGAAGGCGCCCGTCGTGTCGCCGGCAGCGAGGAAGTCCGTTAGGCGACCACGTGACTACGTGCAGGGATACGGCCGAATCGGCGAGCGTTGGTGACTTCAACGCTACTGACCCTCCTCCATCCCCAGCTCGGTCTTCTCTGCCGGCCAGCGGGCAGTAGCTCGCTCGGTCACTCCTGCATTTGATAACTGTCGCCCACCATGGCATCGTCAAGTAGAGCGCAAGAAAGGAAACGCGAACGGCCACCGCCGGTGGATACCGCCTCCACATCGTCTTCGACCGCCAGTAAGCTAGACGTGGTATCCAGAGCAATCATGGCACCTTTTTCACATAGGAAGCATGATTCGACCAAGGTACTCGCAGACTGTACGTTTATATTTCCCATTCTTGTCTGTACGCGTACAGATGGGGTTCGTCTACAGTGGCCCCCGTCATCATGACCCCTCGTATGATCAACGCCGCGACTGTATCTGGCAAGCCACGCGCATCTGTCAGTGGGTCGAGTGCACACATGGACTTCGCGACTCTCGGTCGTGCACCCATGCAGCTCACGCTCGGCAGGCGACGGGTCACCTCACGAGACCTGCAGATTGTCGAGGCAGCGGAGGAGCTCCTGAGCGAAGAGGTTCCCGACCCGGAGGGGGTTGCACAGAACGTCAGTCTGCTGCGAGGCTTCAACGCCACAATACCTAGCGCAGACAGGAGCCGGGCGCGGCGGAGACTAACGCGCAATGTGGAGACTCCACGACTGGGCTTGAAGAGGCTAGGAATGAGCGCGCGGGGTATGTTAGCAGATGAAGAGGACCACGAAGGAGAGAGCGTGGCCAGTGAGGAGGATATGGTGATGATCGGGAACACAGTGGGCCGAGGTCATAAAAGTAAAGGGAAACGGAGAGGCCGGGAGAGTCTTAGTGCGGGGAAGACGTTCGGGAAGGATGAGTTGGTGCGGCAAACGCAAGAGATTGAGCGCGACAAGGAAAACATTCACGTTCGTAGAGTGAGTAGTACTTGCGAGCTACTCTTTGGCACTGTTTATCTCATCCTTGCAGGCTCTCATTAACAACGAGGTTGCGGAGATAACCCACAAGATCGAGACGCTTGACGCAATGCGGGCGAAGCTGGAACAGGACTTGTTGAAGCTGCAAGAGGACGAGCTCGAGCTCGATGACGAACGTGAGTGATATTATGGCGTTGAATCCTCACCCACTCAAGGATTATCAGTCGAGGGCGTGAAGGAGCGGTTGGAGCTTGAAACAAGTCGCACTCGAGGTGGGCATGCAGATCACATCATACAAAGTTCGCGTAGACGCAAGGGTGCGAGACAACCGCGTAAGTATGTATATCCCCAGCTGAACTCCCTTATAGGCCCAGCTTTTCTGCCGTCCGAACATGATGAACTGCCACCAGGGGTGGCATTCATGGTAGGTCACGCTCGTCTCGTCTGAAATTTTCCGACTCACGGCACATCAGACGCTCGAGAGCCACACAACGCCAGTCACCGCTCTCGACTTCTCAGAACCGTACGGCACATTGGTTACCGCTTTGCAAGAGGACTCGCAGCCGCGCGTGTGGGACCTGCTCACGGGAGAGGAGATCGGGCGGTTGCGCGGCCACCAGGGCACGGTGAAATGCATGCAGGTTGAAGATCACGTCTGCGTGACGGGCAGCGAAGACGGGTCGGTTCGACTGTGGGACTTGCGGCGAGTAGATGACGACGAGGAATGGGAGGGCGAGATGTTCAGTTTGAGCGATGTCGCTGAGGAGGATGAGGGCTACGACGGCGGTGTGTCGCACACGAACGGGATACGCTCGGCCTCGAGCAAGCCATCGAGCGTCGCTGAGCGCGACGGGCCATGCGTCCGGCTACTGGAGGGCCACACGAAGGCTGTCTCTGCATTGTATTTCGAGGACGAGTGCCTCGTCACCGGTGCGTCTGACAAGACGATGCGACAGTGGGATCTGAACACTGGTCAATGCGTCATGACCATGGACATCCTCTGGGCAATCTCGCACCCACCCGTGACTACTCCTGGTAGCGCGCTGCCGAACCACTTGTTCCCTGGTGCAGCTGCAGCGGCAGGGTCCTTCGCTGTGCCGATGCCGCCATACGCGGATGGCAGCTGGGACATGTACCAGGACTTCGTGGGTGCCGTGCAATTCTGGGGATATGCGCTTGTGAGTGGAAGCGGTGATGGTGCTGTTCGCATGTGGGATAGTGAGTGGACGCCCCCACTACGACCCTCTGGTTGGCGACTGACAGTGCTGGATGCAGTGCGGACCGGTCAGCCCCACCGTACGCTACTCGGCCATACAGCACCGGTTTCGTGCCTGCAGTTTGACGAGTTGCACGTGGTCAGTGGTAGCTTAGACAAATCCATTCGGGTAAGCTTCACTCCCATTGGCATGGTATGACGAGCCGTCCGACCTTTGCACAGATCTGGGATCTGCGAACCGGCGGCATATTCGAGACGCTCAAGTATGATCATGCTGTCACTGCGCTACAGTTCGACACGCGCAAGATTGTCGCTGCCGCAGGCGAGAATGGCGTTAAGGTATGTGTCCTTCCTCCACATACCGCACTGTCCAAACCGTGTATCCCCTGTAGATCTACAACCGCACGAGCATGCAACAGTCGTCGCTGCTCACGAACGGCCATACAAAACCGGTTGAGCGACTGCGTTACATGGACCGGTATCTTGTCTCGGGCGGGCGCGACAGCACCGTGAAGGTCTGGGCTCTATGATATATCATGAACCCGAACGTCTTAGTGCCATTCCGTTGTCGTACGCGCATTATGGTTCCAGATTTAATTGCTTTATCAAGTGTAGCATACATACAACACATTTCCCGGTTGTCCTGCAATAGAATGTTTAAGGACTCTGGTAAGGCTACAAGTAATACACGGCTAGTTGGAGTTATCGCGACAATTACAGCCTATTACAGCACTGCCAGTGGGACGGGTCGCACTCAGCCTGCAGCTCAGCTTCAGCGCTCAAGCGCTCATCTGCGGAATGTTGTATATTAGATTAGATTAGATTAATAGATATAGTAGTAAGTTAGCAGATCCAGCGCCCAATTCAAGACCGGCAGTTTCTCGCTTTATCCGTTACCCGTACTGCAGTGACTCGGAGCTGCTGCTACCTGCATTGTTTTTCGCGAGCTCTCCTGTCGCCTGAAAAAAAGGCTTTGAACGAAAACTCCACGTACGGCTTGAAGTCTATCCTTCAAGTTGGCTTCGAGTTCTGAACAACTCGAAAGACGGTCTACCCGGCCAAGCAGGGTACACTATCCTCTCATCCCGCTTCCGGGGAACGAAGTCTTCCGACAAGTCCTTACGCAATTTCTGCTCTCAAATATGGCGTCCGATCCATCAATTGTAAACCACGGCTCGGTTGTCCAGAGGCCAGGCCTGAAGAAGATACCACCATATTGGTACCCGTATACTACGATGGCGAAAGGTCGTTGGCTAGGCCGCGAGATCTTGGAGGTTGTGTCTACCGAGTTTCGTGACCGCTCCATGGAATACTATGTACGCAGGCGCCATCGCTTCATTTTCTAGCAGCATAACTAATCGACTCAAACACCTGCCAAGGTCAGCGATACGCCCTGGAGTCTGGAGTGACCACGATCAATGGCAAAGTAGCCAAACCTGAAACTATCGTTAAAAACGGGGATCGCATAGAGTGTGTTGCTGAATGGTGCATGGGCGTCCATCGTGCTGATTGTGTGTTCAGGAATGTCGTTCATCGACATGAACCTCCGGTCACCTCTACGCCAGTTCGGATCGTACATCATGACAAAGAGCGTGGTTTCATTATCGTCGATAAACCCGGTTCAATCGTGAGACTTACCAAGACACTCGTGCCAACAGTGTGCTGACCCTAATCTCTCTAAGCCCGTGCATGCAGCTGGACGGTACTTTCGTAACAGTCTCGTCGAGATCCTCAAAAATGATTTCGGGTTTCAGAAAGTCTACAGTACGTGCTGTTCGTTGTGCTGTTGCATAATTCAGCCCCATTGAACTCATCCTCCCAGCTATCAATAGATTAGATAGACTTACCTCGGGCATGATGATTGTTCCTCTCAATGCTCAGCTAGCAAATATCCTATCAAAAGAGTTCGCGGATAGTAAGATCCAGAAAGAGTATATTGCGCGTTGCAAGGGGAAGTTCCCCCAGTGAGTATTGCAGACGCTCATCTTATGTTTCATTATTTACCGTTGCTTTCGCAGAGGCGAGGTCACTTGTGATCAGCCCCTCCTTACGGTAGACAGGCAAATGGGCTTAAACATCGTTCATCCGGAAGGCAAGGCATGTTTGAAGTCATCTTTTGCGGAACGCATATTGACCACCTAGTCGCACAAAGCCTGCGAAAACAATATTCAGACGCCTCCACTATGACTCGAATACCCATACGAGCGTTGTGCACTGTGAGTAGTATGACAGATTGTTCGGTATCTCACTCAGGTTGCGCTCCAGGTCGTCCACTGACGGGTCGTTGTTCGTGCTTGTTAATGGTTAGCCGTGCCTGCAGCTAAATAGTATTGTAGCCCATCAAATACGCGTGCACTTGCAATACCTCGGATATCCTATAGCGAACGATCCTATATACTCGGAGACGAAGATCTGGGTCAGTTACAACGCACGATGGCTTCCAGAGTACAGTTGTTAACATGTTTCGTACGCAGGGCGAGCAGCTGGGCAAGGAGGGAGTCGACCTGACTCCGAGCAAAGAGCGTGCCGCTCCAGCTCCTCCAGAAGAGTCTGGTTTGTCTGCCGCAGACAACCCGGAGCTTCTGTCGAAGAAGTCGGCTGGTCTTGCTCAGCAAGACGATCCTTCCTCATCTGTCAATTCAAATGTCTCTGCTGATCAACCCAATGGTCACGGCGTCGAAAGTGCTAGCGGAAGCAACGAAGCATTGACTTCGGCTCCTAAGCTTCTGCCTCGTGAAACCGGCCACGACATCGGGATGGGTTCGCCCGTACCGCTGTCCGCCGAGCTGGTTGGAATCATCACGAGGCTCCGCAATATGAAGGTACCATTCGTTGTTCCGATATGTTGGGCATTTGTTGACTCATCCCCGCTTCTCTTGTCACGCTACACTTCTGCAGGACGAAGACGAAGATTGGAGTCGCTGGAGAGACGTCGTCTTTCGCGTCAAGGGCGCCCTATCGCCCCACGGCGTCAACGTGCCTCTGCCTCCGCAGAACAAACGGAAAAGGGGCGGGCCGGTGCAGATGCCTGTCCCTCAGCATGAAGCGGACGAGACTGTAGGGGCCAGTCGAGGGGATGACAACGCTGATGCTGCCGACAATGACATGCCTCAGATGGAGGAGCAGCGGCCTCAGCTGACGGTAGAGGAAGCGCTTGTGAAGCTCGAGTCTTACCGCACTCCGCCACTGTCAGTTCTTTCTCCACCAACAGACTCGCCTTCTCTGTTGCCCACTCCCTTGTCGGACTCGTCACCCCCGCCGACTGCCGAAGCGTCGGCTGAGGTGGACGCTGCTTCTTATTGCCCAGAATGCTTCCTGCCCCTGCACCCCGATCCCAGACCGGAACGACTGTACATCTTCTTGCATGCCTTGCGGTATACTACAAGCTTGGGCTCGTTCGAGACGGAGATGCCTGAATGGGCGGCGGAAGGGTGGACCTGGGACAGGTCATGATCACTTGCGGGCGACTCCGTCGTTCGAACCTTTCTGTGAGTGCCTCGGCGAATAACAAGCGGCCACTTACGAATGAAGTACGTCTGAGGTGTAGTTGGACTATGCAGGTATCACTCTCCCAAGAGTGTAGACCCTTGTTGTACGATAGGTTTCTCCCACCCGATGTTTAAACTTCATTCCAAGGCACGATCATACGGGCTTACTCCCTCTGCAAGCGATTGGCTCAAGAACCCATGGCTTATTCAGGTGTCGTTCTTTCGCTGATCTCTGCTTGTCACCTGAAGCAAGTATACTACTCGGCCTGTTCAGCACCAGTAAGCATCACGGGGTGGACTGACCAATGCCGTGCCTCCGAGTGCCGCTGCTTTGCCTCTTCAGGTACGTCATTCAGGATTGGCGGCCTCTGAATGGTCAGTGGGGCACGCCATACGCATACGTAGCTGCCTGTAGCAGCATTTACTCCCTGGCCGCTTTTGCCGGGTGTGCGCACACATGATCGTGCACAATCAAGCGCTTCGGAAGTCGCGCTGAGCGGTAACATTAGCAGCTGTTGCGGCCTCCCGCTCCGGACTAAGACTCAGCCTAGTCGCATCTGCGGGAGAGGACTGCTCGATTTCTCTTACGAGACGAGGCTAGAAAGGAGATTGAATCCTGGTCGCGCGAGCTCTGGGCATGGCTGAGACGCAGACGGGCTGCGTAAGTACCGGCGCAGGTTCTAGTAGTGATCGGTGAACAACCACGTATGGCTCTGTTCGCAAAAAAGACGTGGCCCAGAAGCAAGGAAGTTGCGATAGACGTGTGCTAGACCCGTCTATCCATCGTCACGTTTACGCAAGTAGTGCGATGAGGCGACTTATCTAGTAGTATCTCAATACCGGGGTGCGACTCCGAGAATATGCTGACGAACGCTCTAGACATGTGTCTCCAGACACTTTCGGTGCTTATGCATATGTTGACACTATCATCGGGCGTTTCCGCGGATGACGGTAGGTCCTACTGTGCCAAGGGGCGACAAGGACAGCATGTATAAGAATCTGACCATCGAAAGGCGACCACTAGTTACCATTTGTCTTGATCTACGTCGCAATATTCTGTACACTCGTCATCCGTGATATTGACTTTAACCATGCGTGGCGGGTCGTTGCTAAAGTCATTAACAAAGTCCAAGGTAAGGTAAAGAGCTGTCGACGAACACGATCAGTCTCATTGTCACTTATCTTCGACCATGCAGGACAGTGGCGTGCCACACTCGAGTGCTTCGTCAGATCGGCCCAGGACCGCGGTAACCTCCATAGTATATCCCAATCCGCTGGTCGAGCATGTCATCAAGTTGGTGAGTGTTCAAGTCGGCCGGTTCGCTTTTATGCTGAGGTTTCCTCTCAGCCAATCGAGCCCGCGAGCCAAATAGGGGAGCACGCTGCGAGCCCTCATAAGCGTCAAAAGAAGGTAAGAACACATGCATCTGTACTAGACCTTTCTAACTTGACATTATTCAATCGTTGGTTAGAGCACTGCCAATCCTACACACGGCTCGATGTCTGGTACTTCGTGGCGATGATGCGGACCGCAAAGATCATACCCAACTTCTCCATACCCGCAGTTTGAGTCACCTCCGTGATTTTCCGGGCCACAGCCGGCGGCCCCACATCCTATGGACATCATTACTCCTACATAATTCACCCGCTATGCAGTAGTAGCAGTGCTAATATATTGCACTCCCCGACTAACCTCCACCGCCGTGGCCCAATCCTTCAAAACCTAAGCATGTTGGCACGTATATTGTACTTCGTCGTATTATAGGAACACAAACACCGGTGACTGATTCTTATCATATACATAGTCCGGGAACAGAAAAGTACTCTTAGTTTCATGATGCGTACGCGTGCCCAGTGTGCAGCGGCGCACAAACCGGTGTACATTGCCTTCCGGATAAGTCTGCATTAATGCCCGTTGGGTGCCAGACATGTCATGCAGTAGCTTCCCGTGTCTCTAGTCCTGGTGCATATGTATATGTACTGGCACTACTGCAGCGGTCTTACCATGATCCATGGTCTACTCATGTATGATACTCAGACATTGTACGGCGACCGTTACAGTAGGCAACTTCTGAATCCTTGCCTTCGTCGCTGGGCCGCCATTCTGCCAGATGTACTTAGAAGCTACAGTGCATATAATTGTGATCGACTGACAAGATTTCAGGTGCATCTGCGTCTGCGCCTGCGTACTCCGTCCGCCGTTTCCGTAACGGGATACAGTAGTTTGGTCCAATGAGCACTTGCACGCTGAATGTGCTGGCAACGGTAGAGCACCTCGATTCCCCCATTGAGCAATCATGGCCTATATGTAAGCTAGGAGTCGGTTGCCAGCACCATTGCGCGAGCCGGAAGATTATTGGCCGTTGCAGGGAGGCACGATATGTGTAACTGCGCCATTTGCTCGTGGTGTGCACACGGACATGAAGGTGAGGCCGACTGGCCTCACGTAGGCATACGAAGCTAGAAGAAGCACGTCTCTAGGCCCCACCAATCCGAGATGCCCGGGCAAGTTCTTCCCCAGCATGTGGGGACAAAACTACGTTGCGCCTTCATGGCGTCGCCCAGTAGCAGGGTCGTGGACTTGTGTTGCTGGCATCTTTTCCGCAGCACCCGCTGAAGTTTGACGTCGTCTTCGTCGTCAGTACTAGTGACACTGGGAGACGTTTTTCAGTGGTCCCCATCGCATGGTCAAGCATACTTTTCCACGTACTTAGCTGTTGCATGCTCGCACAACTGCCCAGTCGTCTCCGTTGCGAATGAGACACAGCGCATCTGCACAGGATTGTCAGCTTCCCTCGACTCCAAGGAACGTTTAGTAGAGGCTTGGACTCACACGCGGTAAGCACTGGTGATTGCGTCCTTCGACTGCTCACACGCTTAGTCCATCATAATGAAGCCACTCTATTTTTGCATGTTCCGTTTCTCATGCTGAAGCTGCAGGACTGGTGCAGAACCTACAAGGTATACGACGGTTGCTGTCCTGAGCGACCTTCGTCCGCATGTCCCGGATTTCTCGTCATGTTGCTTATTGAATATGCACCGGACACCGAAGACTACGATGGAGATTTGGGATTTCCGTAATCCACTCCTACGACCAATAAGTTACTGGAAGCACATAAATGTCAATACTAGGCAGTATTGATTACTTACTGTTCAGTTGAAATGCTGAGGACTGCAGCCGATAGCGCAGTTGGCGCGGCGGGGCGCGGCGGGTTCACGGCGGCGGACGACCAGACGAGGCCGGGCTCGACCGCCGAGCCGGAATAAGCGGCGCCGTTAATCGCCATATCGAATGACTTTTGTGCAGCCAATGGGAGCGCGACAAAGGAACATTTCTACCTTCCGGATTTGTTGGAAAGGTCGTCGGGTTACCGTTGAGTTGCGCAAAAACCGGGGTTGAGACGTCGGCTACCTCACTTGGTCTTCCCCGTTCCACGACCGTAGACGACGACGACACCAGCCATGGCCTCTGCATTCTGGGACCACGAGTCGATGAAGGCGGTCATGCCGTCCTCCACGGGAGGCCCATCCAGCCGACTCCCCGCCGCCCCTTTCCTTATCCCCTCGTCTGAGACGGTTACATGGCTCTACACCACTGTCGCTATTGTTTTGGCATTGCTCGCTATTGAGCAGTCGGTTTACCGCTACAAGAAGGGCCACCTTCCGGGCGACAGCTGGACTATTCCTGTCATCGGCAAGTTTGCGGACTCCTTGAAGCCCACTATGGAAGGCTACATGAAGCAATGGAACTCTGGTGCGCTGAGCGCCCTTAGCGTTTTCAACATGTAAGCCTGGCCTGAGCGTCTTCCCGCCGCGACGCCTAAAAGCTTAATTCATGTAGTTTCATCGTCATGGCCTCGACCAACGAGTTCTCGAGGAAGATCCTCAATTCTCCTACCCATGCCGAGCCCTGCCTGGTCCACTCCGCGAAGGCCGTCCTGCGGCCGGATAACTGGTATGCGCTAGTGATCTCCACGATAATGCGGCTATCTCATTTACCATCTTCTTCCTTCCGTGCAGGGTCTTCCTTACCGGAAAGGCTCACGTTGAGTATCGGCGGGTGCTCAACAGCTTGTTCACGCGTAAGGCTCTGGGGTACGTCATAACGCACGCACGAAGTTGTCAACTAGCGTTAGACTGACTCCGCCTTATTCAGCGTGTACGTGGGTATCCAGGACACGATCACGCGCAAGTATTTCAAGCAATGGCTTGAGGACGCAGCTAAGGATCCTTCGCCGAAGCCGATCATGATGCCCGCGCGCGACCTCAACATGGAGACTTCTCTCCGTGTCTTCTGCGGGCCGTACATCCCTGAGCACGCCGCGAAGGAGATTGCGGACAAGTACTGGATGATCACCGTCGCGCTCGAGCTTGTCAACTTCCCGCTCGCGCTTCCTGGGACGAAGATCTACCGTGCAATCCAGGCGCGCAAGGTCGCGATGCGCTGGCTTGAGCACGCGGCAGCGGAGAGCAAGAAGGCGATGGTGGCCGGTGGTGAAGCGCAGTGTATGCTTGACCAGTGGGTGCTTGCCCTCGCCGATCCAGAGTACAAGGGCCGCCGCGATTTCAGCGACACCGAGATGGCGATGGTCGTGTTCTCCTTCCTGTTCGCAAGCCAGGATGCCATGAGCAGCGGCCTGATCTACGGCTTCCAGCATTTGGCGGACCACCCGGAGATACTCGCGAAGGTCCGGGAGGAACAGGAACGCGTACGGGCAGGCAATTACGAGAAGCCAATTACGCTTGAGATGATTGAGAACATGCCTTATCTCCGCGCCGTGGTGAAGGAGAGCATGCGCGTCAAACCGCCGGTGACGATGGTGCCGTACAAGACGACCAAGGCGTTCCCGATTTCGCAGGATTACACTGTTCCTGCGGGCAGCATGGTAATCCCGTCGTTCTACAACTCGCTCCATGATGCCGAGGTGTACCCCGAGCCTGACCAGTTCCTGCCCGAGCGCTGGCTCGACCCCGACGGCAGCGCGAACCAAAACCCGCGGAACTACCTTGTCTTTGGGAGCGGTCCGCACAAGTGCATCGGGATCGAGTACGCGATGATGAACATCGGTATCGTCCTTGCAGATGCCGCTGTTCTCATGGACTTCGAGCACGTCCGCACTGAGAAGAGTGACAAAGTCCAGTGAGTAGCATCGCATCCTTGTATCGTAGCAACGAACTGACCGTTGCCCGTTAAGGATCATTGCGACCTTGTTTCCTCAGGATGGTTGCCTCCTAAAAGTCTCGTCTCGTCGCCATTGAGCCTAGAGACTCTCGCTCGTGCATGGTTGTCATACTTATATCCTCCATATTCGGTTTTCATCCTTTGTCAATAGGGTCGTGGCAAATACCCTACCATACATTTAGCAGCAGCCACCGGATGGTGTAATAATTTTCATGAAGAAGACAAGTTAATGCATTCGAGTAGGTGCGAATATGCTACGAGGATGGAGGTTTGCTACAGTGGTCCCGGTGCGGTTACGACGTTCAAAGCAGGCCATCGAGAGGTCTACTTGCGGGCCTCCTTCTTGACGTCCTCCTTGAAGTCTTGTGTTCCTTCTCTTACGCCTGCCTTGGTCTACGCATATATGCGTCGACATGGTGTAGCAACGCGAGACGCATCGTCTACTCACCTGGTTCACCTTTTGGCTCGCCTGACCTGTCACCTCCTTTGCTTTCTTCGCTGCCGGGGCTACAGGTTGGGTTACCAATCTGGACCACGTTGCGTCGGGACCGACGTACCCAGTGTCTCCTTCGTAGCCTCTGTTGCCTCCTCACCCTTCTCAATTGCAGACGCAAGGCTCCTCCCAACCTTGAGGTTAACCTGAACGTACAAATGTCAGTCCTTTGAAGACAGCCAAGCTTTTGGTGACTGCGTACGTCGCTTGCAGCCTCCTTCACCTTCTCCGTTGTCGACTTGCCTGCCACAGGCGAGACGTAAAACGCGCGCGTGCCAGCGCGGATGGCGGGAGCGGTCGATGCGAATGCGATGCGGAGCATGGACATGGCGGTCGTCGTTGAAGTTGGGTCGTTAATTGAAGATAGTTCGAGTGCGAAATAATGCAGGAAAGAAAGAGATGTGAACTAGCTGGTGCGCGTGGCGCATTGAAGTAGTCCTTCGTGGCGGGCCATGACGTAGTCAGAGTGGCGACGGCGCGTCTGTGGGCAAGGTCATTTGGTGGCGGGCGGGGATGGTGATGTCACTTGTGAGCCCGCTGCCCCAGGAGAGCCATACGTGGACCAGTCGGGGAACCCGTTCCTGTTTTCCAAAAGTAGGGACATGCGACACCTGCGAGACGAACTCGTACGCGCGGGGCACGCAGACTGGTGAATTGTAAAAGGTAGTTGCGGGCCGCGAGTGGCGAGTGCCAGCACTCGGACTCAGGAAGTAAGCGAAGTTCCGCCATGGAGAAACCCCAATTCACGCTTGTTTACTTATGGCGACAGACTTTAAACGTTTGAATGGTCATGGTCACACAACTCATACAATAGCTAACGGTCTACCGACTAGTGTCAGTGGACCGTTATATTGACGAGCAAAGGGTGCATGTATGATTAGTACGATGCTAGCGGCATCATAGAACGGATACAGTTAGGTCGCCATTCTTCCAGTCGGAATTACCGGGAGATGCATAACAACTTGATGGTCTAGCGAGGAACTGATTGCCGCTGCGGGTGACATTTCGCACTGCACCGCGAACACAACTCAGGCTGAGGTGTGCGACTGTTACTGCTGGAGTAAACAGAAATCTGAAAGTTCCCTAGCTTATTATAGGGCGCACAAGCGCCCGATGCCTTCCTTTGTTAGAAGCCCAATCCCACGAGCCCGTCTACTTGAGTGCACTGGCCTCCAACACGCTCTTCTGTGATTGCGCCCCTCTCTTTTGATTGTCCCGTGAGAATCGAATGCATGCAAGCACACAGTTCAGGAGGTGTGTCATCACTGTAAGTCTCACGACAGAATATCAGACATGCTACTGATGAGTTTGGGCCATTTGCACAGGCCGTGCAGCTTCACGAAGATGGTAAAGACATGTAAGTAGGCCCGCGCCCGCAAATGTTCTCATACGGTGCCGCAGCCGAGAAACGGGAGTGTGAGCCTCGTCTCAACCGCCGTGTATCATGAGTCCGGCTGCTTCAAGTACTACGAACGCCGCAAAGCGGATGGCTCGTCAGATGGTTTGAAGGGAGGTGGCAGTTGATGGATGTCGAACTGCCCGCAACACACACCAGCGCCATCTGACAGGTTCACCGCATGGCGAGCGGTCGACGTCCAGAGCGCTTGCAACCCATCGCACCCGTCGACGAGTAACGGCTCACTTACGATGTTCTAGACTATCAGTGGATCCATTAAATGGTAAGTAAACGTACCACTGTCCCAGGTGAGGTAGGCCTGCTTGTGAATATCTACTGGGATTTCCCACGTTGAACTTTCAAGTCAAATGCTGATTACGTTTCAACAGCTCTGTCTGATCGGTGCGCGTCATCGGGCCTTCCCATTGGCTGTGGGTCTGACAACGAACAGATTCGTGCATCTTGCCCTGTCTCCGTGGGTCATACAGAGTGCTCGTACCGCTTCCTCGGATAGATCCCAGGACCCATACTGAATGCGGGATGTGGTCATGTCGAGATATGGCTGTCCGGCCCATCGTCTCTGTTCATCACATCTATTGACGGAATGCCTAGTGACCTCCTATACTCGTCCATGGTCGCTCTCACCGATGCTCCTCCGGTCTTTACCCCCCTTGCTCAGCTTGTCCTCGTCCTCTGTCGCCTGAGCTTGTTTGGTTAGGTCCGCGGCCGTGGTAGCCCCCGGTTGCGCGACGTTATGATGATCTTACGCCTCCTCTTTCTCGTCTCCGCGTGTTCGGTATACGTATCGGCCTGGTTCTTCACCAATGTCACCGTCGACGACACGTACGGAAATGAGGCTACCAGTGCACAAGTATCCTACGACGGACTTTGGAGCGACGTACAGAACTGCACGGAGAGCGGCGAAACAGTCTGTCCTTCCCCCGAACGCGCATATAATCACACTTGGCACGCCGCCGCGGAGTATGGTACCGCGCAGATTTCTTTCAGCGGTGAGTGCTTGTTCACACTGACGACATACTCGTGAGCCTCACAAGGACATCAGGAACGGCCCTCTATGTTTACTGCATTCTGGCCCAGAATCATACCACGGACCTCACGTTTTGGCTCGATAATAACCTCGTCGACACTTTCAATCAAAGTGCAAATGACTCGACAGCCATTCAGTATGACGTCTTGGTGTATGCAAATGAAGCGCTATCCTGGGGTGCGCACACATTCACACTAGTGAACCAGGATAATTCGTTGGGGATTTTCGACTATATCACGTACACGTGCGCATTGTTTCCCTTCTGTGTTCAGGCAATCTTCTAATTGTAACCTCGTGCAGCACTCATGCAGAGCTTGTGGATCCTACGCAACCGCATGGCCTGGATAGCCAGACAAAGGCCATCATTGCTGCTGTCGCAGTGGTGGGCGTCGTAGTGCTTGCCGCACTCGGTGGCGCCGTATACTATTGGAAGAGGCACCCGTATAATGGATACAAGCCTCCAGTGGACTTGTTCTGCAAGCGCGGTGCAGCTCGGCCTAACGCTCCTGGAGCGCCTGCGGACCTAGGCGGTGATGCCTGGGGCAACGGTGGGCTGAAGACCCAACGGTCAACTACCAGCATGAGGGGCTTGCTGGTTTCGGAGCTCGCTCCACGGATGCAGGGTCCTCCGGCTACTATGGTCAGCACCGGGTCCTCTACGAGTGTCAACGAGAACCCTGTGGCAATGACGGTTGAAGCGAAGAACCCTATTGCGGAAGCCAACCCCCCTGTACTCATCCCGCGTTCCGTATCTCACGTGGAGACCACGGAGCTGAATGGAGGGATGTCTGCGCATACCCGGCCTGGAGCGTACCAGACAGCTCACCCTCCTCTCGTTGTGGCGATCCCTCAGGGTGGTCTTGGCAATATCATTGTCGAGGAGACCTCGCGTACTGCGTCGTCCAAATCGCTCCCGCCCCTACCCCCGGAGGGATCATCACCTCGGAGTACTCTTCAGAAGCGATCTCGTTCCGCCCAACGTCGGTCGACGCCCTCCTCCTCGGGGCTGAGCTCGAACCCGCCCACGGCTTTTCCTTCGAGTCCTCCGTCCTCTAGGAGAGGAAGACGCCCGAGGTCTGAGGTCGCGGCGTCTGCTAAACGGCGCTCCACCGCCAACGGGTCGGCCACTCCGAGCACGGATAAGCGGACGAGTGGCATGAACTCCAGCGACCGGACCACACCGAGCACTCCTCATAGCATGGCCCCGAGCGGATTCTGGATAGACAACACGAGCACGCCCGACCTGCCTGCTCGAGCGGACAGCGTCAAGACGGTCAGCACGATGCCGATGGGTCGCGTTTGCGACCGGTTCCTCGGAAACGTGTATGTGGACACCACGCCGCTGCCCGATACACTCAATTTCTCGCCTCGCACGAATACCGACAAGTCGATTGACACCGCGTCGCAAGGCCCAGGGACTGCGTGGACGACCAATGGCTCCATGAACAGCATTGCAAGGTCCCTCTCGCCCACGGCTGCCATAGACGCGCTGGAGCCTGTGCCGATGGTGAACACGAGGGGACTTGTCGATAGTCCTGCTTCACTCCCAAACAGTCCGAGTGCTCCGCTGCTCGCGGCTACACTCGAAGTCCTTGCCTCCGAGCGGATGGCGCGGATAAGCGCATATAGTGACAGTGCCCTGCCTGCGGGTGGCTCGCACGGGTCTTGCATTGATGCTGCACAAGTCGTCTCCAAAGTCCCGGGGCTAACTCCAGCAAAAGCTGAAAATGCAACTCGACCAGAGACCGCTGTGTCGATGGTTGTGTCTGCACCGTCAGAGGACGGCGTCGAACCATTCAGCGATACTCAGCAGCCGGACATCCCAGAGAGTCCAGCGGAGACAGACGCGCCCGCCCCACAACCAGCCCGATTGAATAGTTCACCTCTACCTGATCCGATCATCTTGCCGAGAGTCGATATCGCATGCGATGATCGACCCGAATCACTCACAGAAGTGGACCGCGCGGTTCCGAGCCCGGTTAGCCAGCCGGAGAGCAAGGTTCCAGTACTGAGTTTGTCAATCATTCGTCAAGAGAGTGAGACACTGCGCAGACTACCTCCTGTCCCTTTGCCGTTGCCTTCTCCGTCGCGCCTGGACACGGTTCACGAAGATGCGGTCAGCCCGCGGTTCTTCAGGCCCCTGCCCCGACCGCAGCAGTCTTCAGATGAGAACCGGCTCACCAGCACGTCTTCTTCTATATCGAGTTATTATGTGGACAATGCGGAGGTCACTGTTGGCGAGCGTTTGACTATCCTCGGACCTGCTCTTCAGGTGGTCTCGCCCAGACCAAGCGCTCCCTTACAGCTGACGCCGAGTCGTGACTTGCTGGGTCAGTGGCCCTCAGATTCGAGTGATAATTCATCCCTCTCCAACAAGCCCGTCGCCCTCACTCGTGAGAATAGCACAAGCTCTGCTGGCATAAATCTGGCTCCAATCCAGGCGCCTGGTATGAACATACCGAGGATATGGTCAAGACCTTCTCTGGACAGGTCCCAGTCGTCGCAGAACTTGTCCACTCCTGCGGAAAGTACGCCATCTCAACGGACGCTACCGCTGGTACCCAATCGGCATCCCGGTGTAGTGCTGGGAACGATGCTACTACCCGGTGAAAGTGAATCGACGAGTAGTCTCGATCTACTTTCGCGGAAGAGCAGCGTGAAGGCCACCTACACCAGTCCTCTGCTGCCGAATCGACATCCTGTGGTGGCTGGACCTATGGGCCCTAGGTCGATCCCCTCGGATACCGCCAGCGAACGTGCTGCGCCCCCTTCGCAAGCGAAGGACAAGCCCTCTAGACGATTTGGATCCTGAAGCTCGACACGTGATATACGGACGCCGTGATTCGGCTGGCGAGTCCATTCGATACATTGCCGCTCATTTCGCCTCTTTGACTTATTCTGTAACATTCGCTACCATGGTCGGTCGTAGCTTCCGCGTCTGTATTGTGGGACGATAGAATCTCATGGCCGTAGATTTCACATACCCTTTGCATTAATATTTACAGATATCCATCGTCCAGCATGCATGCGTAACCAACGTACTGACTCGAGCGGTCTAGCGCTCGGTTAAGTAATACTCGAGCACCTCCCTGCAAACTGCCTGACAGTGTCACGCTGTAACATATCGCGAGGTAAAATGCTGCACTCTGTCACTGGGGTCTCTAACCTTCGAGCTCTAGGTTCTAGATCCCAGGTCGTCTTACTCACTGGCCAGTAACTTCCCGTCCAATCCTACTCCCATATGAGGCTCGCGCAGACAACGGATCATGCATCATGACCAACGCTGATCATCTCTAGGCCCCCTCGCCGTATCACCCCCACGAAGTGTTCAACATTCGACTTCTGAGCTGGAGACCATTCACCCTGGTTATAATGCATTGGCCGACGTGGCGTATCTTGTTCTGTCATACTCAGGTTACGCTTTAGTGGAAATCCAACGGATACAATGACCTTTAACTGCGCTTGCGCAAGACTGATTTATCGCGCAGATGGAACGTCGAGTACTCAACAGTTTCCGAAGTCCTCGAGGGGAAATGGCGTCGCCAGCGAGAAACAGGTCCAGTGGGCCCGGAGTCATGCGCACCAAATGTGCTAACTAGACTACTACATCGCGCTTACAGTAAGTCGTTATCCTTCGAAACTGCCCATTTAATGGCTGTGCTCAAAATAGGGTTCCGAATCAACACCCGGTGTGAGTATCAAATACCAGTCATATACCAGTGCCATACGATCATGATGCCATTAATGTTTGCATACTTCCTAGGTTCCGAGTGTTTTGCCGCCGCCTGACTGAGCGCATTCGTCGGCCTTAAATGGGGAGACCTGGCTTCCCCTATCTCTAGCTCCTTACTCTTTACTTTTGAGCACAGAAGCCGACACTGGTTGGTGAGTGTGTGTGATCCTACGTGCAATACAGGGCTGCATGCTAATGGATGACCTATGCGACGCAGCCTGACTCCTTTTGTACCTTACGCGTTTCTCAGCTTGGCGATCTCGACAATCTACGACATTACTCCTTCCTCCTTTACGACCCCTTCAACTTGCTGACATCTTGGGTGCCACTATTATTGCTCTTGCTGTCGCTGTCTTCCCGTCATGTCCGCGCCGATCAGGTGAATCCTGAGTCTCATTACATCTTTTTGAAGAACTGGTCTGACGAGCTTAGGATGGGTAGGATGGGCCTTGCTTCAAGCGCCTTCGTTGGCTACGAGCTCGGCACTCACCTCCTCCAGTACGTGTCCCCTGCCTTAAGCTTCCTTTATGTCATGTCATTGTTCATTTTACATAGTCACGGCAGCAGCAAAAACAAAACCGACGACGAGAAACACCGCCGCGATCTCGAGGAGGTGCATTTGTGGGAGCGTGATGTCCCCGAGGATGGTCTCTGGGAACGCGACATCTCTTGGGCTATGGGAGCGCGAGCTCCCCGAGGAGTTCGATGACCTCCTCGCCCGTGATTACGAATATACCTACCAGTGGGAGTGAGCGATGGGGTGCTAAAGGCTGCATAAGAACAGGGGTATTGACTAGATATCCTCGACTTTGTCCTGTTTACGAATGAGAAATGCCACAAGGATGGGGAGCTCACAGAATGTCCGACGTGATGTGCATCTGCTAGTGTCAGTGACAGGCCAACGTGGTTCATGTATTGAAGGACAAGGCGACGCAGGTATCAATACATACTGGGATCTTTGATGTATACCATACATCCGAACACGGAAAACAAGACGAGCGCACTGCTCGCTGGCCGCTCTTCATCGACGTTCCCGTGGTACTATTATTGTAAACCTCTGCGGGAAGGCATCCACTCATGCTCAGCTGGACCCATGCTGGACCCATGTCTCAGAATGCGCATGGCGCTCGGCGCTCTGTTGGCGTGCTGCATAATTGATGATCTAAATTGCCGTCTTTCAGGTTCTGCCATGTGCTGCTTCTGTTGGTAGTGGTCGTTCCTGTACTACTAAGGTATCCTCCGCAACTTCCGAGTCGACCCGCCACACTTCTTGCAGTTGGTACATGTAATTGACGCCCGTTCATCATTGAAGGCCATGTGCTGACTATCGTTGTTCGGGATAAATGAGTTCACCCAGCTTCGTTTCGAAAGCGGCGCGAGCTTCTCGCCACATATCAAGCGAGACCGAGTTGCGAACTGCCCAACAGCGATTACAGATCACGATGAGCTGCCTACAGCATAATAGACGCTTGCCGGCTATTATGGTCTGCAACGGAGACTACTTAGCCTACAGCATGGTCACGATCAGATACCAGTGTTGGCCATTCTTTCGTCTTCAAGTTCCGTCTGTCTTCCGAGGAAAGACAGATTCTGCTTATGTATCAGGGTCTACATAAGTAATCGACTACTGGCGATCATCAAAGTATCCCTGACAAGACCATGCAGCCGCAGGCCACGACTCAATGGAGCGCGCAAACCTTGTTGCTGCCAGTTTAAATAGCTTTGGGCCGGCGCAGGTTCCTCTTGGCTTCCGCACCGTTCACGCGCGTCGCCCGCCAGATCAGGTCCGGATTTTACGGCACCCCGGGATGCTGTCTGCGAGAAACGTCCCATCCACAACCACAGAGCTGATCCCAGTTTTGGTTCAGACGTATGAGCCCCTTCTTTGAGCTTGCACGCTGCTTCCTGACGATCACCATGCCTAGTAATGCTCAGGCATACTGCCAACTCGCAGCGAGCAGTGAGTCTGATCCTAGTCTCTGGGTACCATAACTAAACCTGTTTATCGCCTAATAGTCCTCATAGTATATGAGCACTTGGCGCTTCTCGAGCAGGAGATCGAGTATATGTGGCACTGGAAGACTACGAGCATCACAGTCTTGTTTCTCGCGAATAGGTACATCCTCCTTCTCTCTGCTGCGCTGGGTGTGTTGTCAGTGTTCGACTGGACGGATGCTTTGGTAGGTCTATCCTGTATAACCTAACTCTTTCCTCACGCTATATCGTAGAGGTGATCATGTCATGTCTCGATCTGTTCGATTTGTCTGAATGCCACCACTGCCTCAGCTGCGAATGGTTATTCGAATTGCAGTATGCGTTGACCATCATACTCGTCTTTATTATCGCATGTACGAAAGATCGCTGTTCCTGTCACGCGTTCATGGCTAACGAAGCTTCACAGTGTTCTCCACTCTTCGTGTCTATGCTGTCAGCTGTCGCCGCCGGTGGCCAGGGGTATTAACATTAGCAACAGCAGTTGTCGCTATTCCGGTTCAACTAGTATGTCTGGACGTTCTACAACTTGAAGGGAATAACTAATTACACGAGACCTGGTCAGTTTGGTGACATTCGATCGTCAAGAGCCTATGTTACGTACATTGGTCACATCCCGATATGCACAAAATCAACGTTCTTCTCTGATGCGTTGAATACTCAGTGAGTTCTCGTAAGCGTAGTGAAGCTTGCGCCAGGGCTGAGGTAGAAGCACTAGATGTAACACATATCCTCAAGTATGGGTGTAGTCAGCTGATATTTTGTGCAGTGATCTATGCAGTCCGGGTCTGCGCCATTTTCTCTGATCTGGTCGTGCTCTGCTGCACATGGTTCTTTGCCGGCATTGCCCTCCACCCAATGGAGCTTGGAGGAAGATTCGTTAGGTTGGTATTGCAGCAAGGTACGCTGAACCACTTCATACGTACTTCCTACTTCAAGTTCTGATTGTCCGATGCCCAGGGACGATCTACTTCATGTACGTCTCGAGCAGTAAATTGATTGCTGCATATGAGCGACTCCTTATCAACCGTGATCCTAGATCATTGCTCATACTCAACGTCGTCCAGATCATCATTGAGACCTCTCTCGGTACGCAGACGGTGCGTCAGTTTTGCGCGCGCATGTGATCTTGTGATTGACCCACACTATTTCTGGCGTACATGGCTGCTAGGTTAATGCCTACTACACTGCTACATTCACCGGACCGTAAGTGTGCCCAATCCCAACTTACATACTCCTAATACTCCATTTGTAGGATTTCTTCAATCCTCATTGGGCGTTTCATGCTGGCACTTCGTGCCGTCGACCGGTCCGTTATGTCGGATATGTCGGACGACCTCTCCGGCACAGAAGCCTACTCCAGCGAGTCGACGACAGCCCCCGTCGAGATGACCACCATCAATTTCGGTGAACGCACCCACTCGACAACGGTCTGACGGCCCGGACCAATACACTCGGTCGTATCTATTTGCACAGGTCCACCGGACCTTATGGTAACACCTCTTGAACGAGACTCGAGGGCCATACTACGCTGGAGGGGTCGTCGAGTGACTTCACCCCTCTCCCGTCGGCTTCCCGAGCAGGTTCATGGGGAAGTATCGCTCAGTCTGGAAGCTCAGATGAGTAATTGAGTCTAGTTTGCACGTGGAGAGACTCTGATGTGCGTGTCCTTTTGGCTCTTTCGTGTCTCAGAAGACTAAGAGACTCCTAGGTTGAGGTTTCGCGCTCCGAGGGTGATCCCCGAGGGATATATGTGCTCAGGCACTGCGAAAGGGTCTGGGTTTGTTTATATCCATGCACATGGTGCTGTGACTGCGCGCACGTAGAAAATCAAGCATGAATGCATGCACGGCTCTGAAGGCCTCCTTGCGAACTCGGGAGGCTCGTGTATGACAGAATGATGCAACAGTATAAAGCGGACTTAGAAGTATGTCAGTAGCCACTTATAACGCTTATCGAGGGGTGACAGCCTGATCTCGCCGGGACTTCTATGTGGCTTAAGGCGTCTCGTCGCTCGTTAGGACTGGTCAGTGCTGGCTTTGCAGGCGTCAGCGTTCTAATTGAGTCCCCATTCAGTCAGACGTACACTATCCTTAGACACGGGCCGTTGTCCACTGCATGCACGGCCTCGGTCAGAGGACTTCTCGAGGACCACAGCGTGAGAGGATTCATCCTCGCTGGTTGTCGCCGAATGATGCACGGGTCCTGTGTGCAGGCAAGTGTCAAGGACGCTGCAAGACTACTGGCCGCTGGCATGGAGCAAGTCAGCCGGGGATAGCTTTTGTGCTTTACTTGGCCTGCTGCGCGGTGGACAACGTGTCATTCGTGTTCCGTAACCTTCCTGTAGTACTTCGGTCATTGAAGGGACACCTCCGATCGGATACTAGTATATAAATGCCTCGAAGGCTGCCCGTCTCTCCTTCGAGCTGCGACCCCAGTATCGACGACATTCACGTTTCTGACTTAACATAACGACTTGAGACGAAGACATGCCGTTCGCAAAGATCCCCATGCGTTTCTCAAACAAGGTACGTTGTACTCGGGGTCACCGACATGGATGTCATTGACGGCCGGGTGCAGCGATCCAGCGGTGGGAAGCCCGTTGAGGCCTTGAGACACTCGTTTGATACCACGAGCACGGAAGAATACGCTGTACAAATCGTTAGTGACGTTCAACACGTACGCGCAGGGACTGACGGATCATACAGCCGTTCCCTTTGGACGTTGCGTCAATTACGTCTAAGAGGTCTTCGACATCATCGTCTGCGTCTAGCAGTTGTGTGGGACCAGTAAGTCAACTCGTTCCTATCAGATCATCTCAATTACAATGACAACCCGCGAAGGCAGAGATGCTGGATGAGGACGACTTCGCGTGGGGCTCGCCTCCGCGGAAAAGCAAGCACAGAAAAATGAGGGCATGGTAATCCCGGCTCTGCTCATGCATGGAACCAATCACGGACAGCACATATAATCATGGACCATTTGACATACGGACATATCTTGGCACTCGTTGACATGATTGCTCGCTCGCCCTACGCTGTAACGTAGGTCGTATTGTACAACATCTAAGCGCCTCGCACTATTCAGAATTTCAGTCTGCTAGAAAATATCATGAGCTCGACTACAACGTTAATGGAGTATAGAAAATATCAGGGCGCCCACGCAACGACAGGCTTACTTGCATATCACGGCTCCTTGTCTCCGGTTCGTCGATTATGGGGATCATAAGTAATCACAGACGGACACATCGCTCCCCGATATCGCGGCTGAGTTCGCGATGCGCTCTACGGAAGAGGGACGTGGTTCAGTCCCATACCCTATGTGCCGCGAGACTGTAGCCTACTAGATGACAATCACGACACTGCAAAGCTGACGGACCAAGAGGAGGTTCTCGGGATCACTCACTGGCATCCTTACGAATCTCATTAACGGCGAGGCTGGCTTCTCCACATCGACATCCAAGAAACGATGCCCGTACTCCCGTCACCCGTCAGGGTGGATGTTCTTTGGACCGTCTCGACCTCTGCGACCAGATCACACCAGAATGCGGTGACCCTTGTTCGCGTTCCGCCGAAGACAAGCAATAAGAGCATGCCCAGTAGATTTCTTTTGTTCTTCTGGCTAAAGATGCCCGGCACAATGAGACATGTACAGGTGCTAGCCGTGAGGATAGTGTTCAGTATACTTCACAGACACACTGATCGGGTCATGCACGCGCCAACCTATCAACCTTTGCTCGTCATGTATTGGCCATATACAGTTCTTGAAGGATTAATCATGCACCAGCCGCTGTCTGAGCCAAGTAATATCAAGTACTGTTGATCTCTGAGCCTAAAATGCACAGTACATATGCATGCCACAGCTATGCCGACCGTTCATGTATTAGTTCTACAATGTCACGTCAATGTGATTCTGAGTGAAGCGAATGAAAGTATCCGAGTCACCTTCACTCTTCGGGCCAGTCCACCGGCATCTCTAAATCCAGGAGTCGTGGAAGTCTGGCCCATCGTTTTCTGTTCTTCGCCTGCTGAGCATTGCAAAGTACATCCAAGCAACTCTGACAGAGGTAACATCGTCGCTGCAAGGACCGGAAGACCGATGCCCATACTTCCGGACTCCCCGAGATCAGGACCTTTGGCCTCCACAGAAATGACTTGATTGAGCTGGGTTCCCTGTTCATGAATTCGGCGCGAAGACACCCGATAGTATGTCGACAAACATGGTTTTGAGAACACTCTGGTGGCAGTTTATCTGGGTCGAGAGTGCTGAAAGCGGTGGAGATAGCTCCCATGATCAATGTTTGGCGACCGAGGATGCTCTTCGCGGTATCTTGTAAGCTCAAGGTCTCGCAGGTGCCATCAGCTCGAGCAACTCCCTTGAGGAGACGCTCTGGGTCAAGTTCGCAGCATTGAAACAGCGCGCTGGGAAGCATCGTGTCCGTTCCGGTCAGCCGTGCGATGTTCACGGCAGCGATGGCATCTGTATCCCGAAATGACATCACTTTGCTGCCATGATCGTCGCTCACAGAATTCCATGTATCGAAATCGGTGCAGAAGCAGGACTTCAGTCTCGAGAGATATGCCTCGCGCACGTAGTTGATTTGGTACTTGTGGGAAAGTCGGACGACGGCAGCGACGATCGTGAATTCGAGTCGTTCGTCAGCAGTAATTCTGGACCATCTGTCAGTAAGAATTATCAAATATTATGAGTGGCGTAGCGGACCTTCGTCCAGGAAAGACAGCTCGCAGAAGATGGCGGAACTCATCGGGATGATCAGTGAGGCTTATGAGAGGACATCCGTCAAAGGTCTCCATACCACTTGGCTGAGCAACTGTGAATAGGTCACGGAAGACCTCGGAGATATGGGCCAGTAAACCTTGATATACTTTGAATGCGTGGCCTTGTGCTTCCAAGACTATATTGCCATCTGAGAACCATATCTCGTCGTCACGTACGAAGGCGTGGTCGCACTCATTCACTTGAGCCGGATGGTCCATGTAGCTGATCAATTGTCGATGAATTGTGTATGAAAAGGCGAGGATTAGCGCTGAAGTATTCGTTTCCAGTCAGTGGCGTAGGGGAAGCTCGAACCTTGATGAGTTGGATACTTATCTAAGTTAGCTCGATCGGTTATTGACAACTTGAATGCAGAGTGTGACAGGAAGCCAGGTAGAGTCACAGCTCACGTGATGGCCGCGACGCACCCATGTCCTCAAGGCTCAAGCTCAAGCATGAGCTTGAAGCTTGACGAATATTGACCTCACTCTGGAACATCTTCAGCTGCATAGCATTGGCAGGCAGATCGGACCAGGAAAAATCGGAGACGGATTGTTAAGCTTGTAGAAGGGCAGACCATGGTAGTTCATAGCATGGTAAGCCTTTCATACCTAGTGCCTACTAGTAGTAAGGACTAGACCTGCCGCGAGACACACGCCTACTCGCGTAGTACATAGATCACTTGGCAAGCATTGGCGTATTAATTATGCCAATCCTGTTCAATCCGCTATTAACTTCCCGCACACTCGCGGGCCTATGTAGGCACAACACCGCAAATCCACGCCGGGGGCTCCAAGGTACACGTATCGAGGAATCTGCTTGCATGCATGATATCCTTTGATTTGTGTGCCCATCAAAGCCGAGCACGTTCGAAAATATAGGGCGAGAACTTCACAGACCTGACCTTCTCGACATCTGCCTTCGTGACGGGCTTGCACTCGTGCGCGTGATTGTAGCCCAGTCTATTGCGGTCCGTCAATCCGTCAGGACTTAGATTGACGGACCAGGGCATGCGTGCAACGTACCTCAATCGACTATCATGACCTCCGGGGCGATAAAACTCGGGGCGACGAAGAAGGCTGCAGACTACCGCGCCGCCAATGCCGATGTTGTGGACAAGTCCAAACTTGCCCCTCGGATCGATGCCGTCGAACAATCCGGGTGCCTGCATCGGACCAGCCGCTGAGGTGCGCAACACATCAAGTCTTTCAGCAGAGAAATGCATTGGTATGCATACTTACAGTCTCGCAATTGCACTAGAACCATGGATGGTCAGTGCATGGATTCTATGAAATCACTGTATACCTCAGTAACTTACTGGTAATGTAGAAGTGCATTCCGAGACCCGTGGCCCCCAATGGATGGCCCTTCGCCTCCAACCCTCCGCTGGGATTCACGACGAACTTGCCGCCGTACTGCAGAAGCGGCATCAGTCCAAACGTGAGAAGTAGCAAATCTGACCGCGACCTACGGTGTTATCACCCCTCTCCACCATCTTGTGGGCCTCTCCATGCCCACATAAACCCAGTGCTTCGTATGTCACAAGCTTCGGTGACCAAGATATAAGTAAAATTAACCAGGCTGTCGGGGAACAGGTAGACCGACCTCATTGGCTGAGAAACAGTCGTGCAGCTCGACCACGCCTACCTGATCTCTGCCTTCACCTTCCTTGAAGCCCGCTTTCCGGAAGACCTTGTTCGCGCAGTTCTTCGTCATTCCGTATCCAATGATCTCCATGGCGCTCTTGCTTTCGAAGGCTGATGGTTCATCGGTGCAGAGAGCCTGAGCCACGATCTCAATTGCCTGGTTTTCGAGGCCGTGCGTGTGCACGAAGTCTTCCGAAGCAACGATACAGCACGCAGCTCCATCCTGCCCTACATGGTGAGCGATCAGTTGTACATTGTCTGAGTGATATATCATTCACCGAAGTAGGACTACACATGAATTTGGTCAATTGTTTGTTGATCTTCGGTGCAGCAAGGACCTGTTCCACACTCCACCCATTGCGGAACTGAGAATATGGGTTATTGACGGAGTGCTTGTGGTTCTTGGTGGCTGTCACCGTATTCAACCGGCTGCACAGAGCACAACAATGAGATACCAACCTATTTGCGCAAGGTGCATCACCGTCGCCCCATACTTATCCATGTACTCCTGTGCAGCGTTAGCGAACATCCTCGGTGCGCGCGGTCCATGATTGACCCCGCTGCTCAGGCTGTGTTCAGCTTCTGCCGTTGCGTCATTGAATGGCTGGATGGGGGATGGTCGGTCGGGGAAATTCGTCCCCAGGCTGCCCGGTGCCATGCGCTCGAAGCCCAGCGCAAGGGCGCACTCCACCATACCAGAAGCAACCATGTTGTTCGCCTGATACAGAGCAGTGCTTCCAGTCGAGCAGTTGTTGTTCACGTTCGTGATGGGGATGCCGGTCAGGCCAAGGTTATAGAGGGCGCGCTGACGACATGTGGAAGGTCAGTTGCACAATGAGTGTGATTGAATGACAGAAGATGCACCTGGCCGGAAGTAGAGTCTCCATAGACGTATCCCACGAAGGCAGTCTCTACTGCGTCATATGTGATGCCTACGCGCGGAGAATGTCAGGTCAGCTTGAAATGCGACAGGATTATCGGACCCGCATCAAGGAGAGCTTTGGTGGCAGCTTCTAACCCCATCTGTAGACACGGGAGGTGAACTGTTTACTGGGCCACGCAGAGTCTAAGGCAGATGCACACACATCCTCTGTTGTCCTCATTCCTCTGGGCTATGCGAATACCTTGTTTGAGATTCTCATACGGGCAGTCTATGTAACCGCTTACTCACTTTGATGAACGCGGTGCATCCCGCACCGACAATGAAGCTACGTCTTTCTTTTGGTGACATATTTCAAGAGAAAGAGGGTGCAGAATTTGGACAGTAGAATGTCGACTGCACCAAGCGCACGCACGACGTTTGGGGCCAGCGTGCAGTTGGTCGTACTGCTTCTCTCCGGGCATGCCTGGGACTCGGACGTCGGATAGAGCAAGCAACGATCATGAGACTGTATTCTATGGGCGCCTGCCTTGTCTGACATGTGTTTAATCTTATCGACTTATCTCAGTATGTTATTAGCACCTTTCTTCCTAGATAGCTTAGTATCAATGACAAATGTTATCATATGAGAATAGACGAAATGTGGGTCCGACTGAGCTTGCGGACGACGCTCACCACAGGGCCTGAGTGTACCTTCTACGTGTATCTCACAGTCATTTACTGGGTCTGGAAAAGGATGTCGCTTCCGCCGATTCTATACCATTACTTTCAGCTACCCCTTCCGTACGCGCGGACCCTCGCTCTTCAGGAGCACATCCACCAGACTCAGCTTCTACGCCGGCGCTCCGGGCAGCATCAGGACTATCTCCTTCTGCTCCAACACCGCCCCGTCTACACAGCGGGGCGGAGGCAGCTGCTCACATCACCCGAAGTCGAAGCTGAGGCCGCCCGGCTCACGGACATCGGCGCAGACTTCGTTGCGACTAAACGCGGAGGTCAGACCACCTATCACGGGCCCGGACAACTCGTCGGATACCCACTCCTCGACCTCGGACGCTGGTCGCCGCCCCTTGGCATTCGCGAATACATCTGCAGAATGCAGAAAACGATCGAGATGCATCTCGCGGAGGCTCACGGAGTTCAGCATGCGCCCAGCGAGCACACCGGCGTATTCTTGGACGCACACACCAAGATCGCGAGCATTGGCGTGCAAGTGCGGCATAGACTGACGACGCACGGCTTCGCCATGAATATCACCGGGGAACCGCGGGTATGGTTTGACCAAATCGTCGCGTGCGGGTTGGCGGACGTCAAAGCAGGATGTATCGCCGATGCCACCTCAACGGTGAAGGGGAGCGATGTTACCGTGGAAGGGGAAATAGATGGGTTCGTGAAGAGGTTTGGGAGACTTTTCGAGCGAGATATGGTAAAACTGGACAAGGGTGTGGAAGAGGAAGTTGTCGACGCGATCCACGCAGTGGAAGAGGAGGCGCAATTGTCCAGCGACTGTCCTCGAGAACCGGCAGTGACATTGATATGATCATCGCAGATTTAGAGCATCCACATCACAGACGTCCTATGTGCTCAGGTACGCTCATAAGTTACACGACGCTCACTCGTTGATCTATCATAGAACACGAATGCGTGCCATATTGTGGCCATCACCCGGTCCACTGCTAACCGGCTGCTGCACGTAGGTTTATGAGAATGCATCCATCATTATGCCGACTGCCATGCGATCCATATACTGGGTCATACAGTAACGAGCTGTATCATTTGCCCAAATCCGTCCAGTCGACAATGTATCCAGGATGGTTTGGCAAGTTCGGACAGCGGACCACAAGGTTGGCTTAGGTGCTGTCGCAGAAGGTACACCATCCATAATGACTTCCCATGCAGTCTGGTGTAAGTACGTCAACAAAGCCTGTCAGGTGAGTCCCAATATTGAACCTTCATTGCCATGCGACTGAGCATGGGATTGAGAAGCAGTGTTGTCATCGCGGGCTCGGTGGTAGTACCAGACCAGACCAAATATTACTGAAGCGTATAGCTGAAGCATATCATTGCAAAGTAGCGAGCGTCGACGACACAGGGCACCGCGGATAGTGTGTGTGAATTGCAGCACACGGTTTCTATCCATCCGCGAGGTGCGTAGGGTGCCTGCACGTATGGACAGTGTATTCTGAGCCGAATGGGGCGGAGTAGGCGCAGGGTAGTGCGATGAGTGGAAAGGGCCCATACGCCGTCAGAGTGGGTCACTCAGTGGGCCTGGGATGGGCAGGAGACTGCAGCTCGTGTCTTCCGCAAAACTTTCTCCAAGTACCAGTGCACCTGGAGACATTACCGACGCACGCGCTGCCGGCAAGGACCGGGGGGTCTGGGCCACCTGACCGCGGTAGGGCCCGTAACTAAGTAGGCCGAATTAAGATGTCTTCCTTCGCGGTCGATCTGCAACGCTGCAAGTCCTGATTTGTTATGTTCGGCGTTATCTTCTTTCACGTGTGGGGGTTCGTGGAGCTCCTCCCGGAGAAGCAGAACGGTCATCATGGGTTGCGTCGCAGGTACTGTTATGTCGCTCTACTCCCGTCGACCGTCCTCGGAACGTTTCTCATTGTGTCGTCACATGCAGGAGTCATGTACCTCGAACTCCACATCCTCATGCGACGTGCGGTCGTAGTTCCTGTAACCTGTCGTCTTGCTGCGCCTGCAACTCCGGGTCCCATCACGACCTGATCGATCGTAACAACCCTGTCCCTTCCGGGATACTGCCGTGCTTGTCGTGATCGCACTTGTTGGATGGATTTTCCTCTCTGAGAAAGTATGTATTCGTATTTGATAGGTAAGCCCCGCATGCAACACATGAACGAAACCCAAACGGGGGTGGTGTGACGGGATGCATCTTTTCTTCCAGGACCCGGATTGGGCGGGAATACCGCTTCGACGTCCGAGGTAATGCAGCTCGGAACGGTCACGGGTACCCCCACTCCGCGCCTTGTGTGTGTCTTGAATCTCATGGGACGAGCGGGGCTGTGGGACGAGGCGGACGGGCTCTCGTCCGGAGGCCCGGGACGCTGACGCTAGTGGACTAACATGGCAATCGCAGATGGTCGCGCACACTGGTGTCCATATGCACCCGAAGCTTGCATGTCGGATCGCGGACCCTTGTGACGATGTCATTAGATCGGTTGCAACCCCGTGTAGCCTCATTGCCTTCAAGATATAAAGGGCTCCGCGCATAGCAGCGAATCCAAGCTCCCCTTCAACGTCCCACTAGGTGTCTCTCGCCATGCGTTTCGCACTCTCCTCTGCCTTCGTCTTCTCCACGCTGGTCCTCGAGGCACTTGGGGGTACGTGGACTATCGGCGACACATACATCGGACAGGACTTTCTGGATAATTGGACATTCGAGGCCGAGGCTGACCCTACGGGAGGCAGAGTGTAAGTGTGCACGCTAATGCTTGTCGATGCTAGCGCGCCACGATGCCGCCTGAACGTCCAGCGTCTTTATCTTGTTTCAAAAGTGTGTCACGATGGAGTGTGCGCTGACTCTGTCTTGTGTATCCCCAGAATCTACGTCGACCAATCCACGGCGTTGGCAGACAACTTGACCTACGTATCATCCGATACGCTGATCATGCGTGTCGATGATACGACCACGCTGACAAGTAGTGACGCCGGGAGGAACAGTGTACGCATTAAGAGCAACACGTCGTACAACTACCACGCTGTCGTGTGAGTTCTCCGGTCTTGACACTATTCGCCTGCTTTTCGCTAACTTCTCGATAGCATCGATGCGCGGCATATGCCCGAGGGTTGTGCTACGTGGCCGGCATTCTGGGAAACCAACGATAGTGACTGGCCCACGGCTGGTGAAGTCGACATTGTGAGTGTGACTCCGAAAACGGAGAGCTAAGCCCCATCCGCTGAGCGTTCTCATGCGTCGCTTCATGTCTATCCACCGTCCACCTGTTACAGTAAGTCACGCTTCTTCCGCGGGCCGATCATCTACTGATCCGTCACGACGCATTAGGATCGAAGGTGTCAACTCCGTGCCTCCGAACTTGGTATCTCTGCACGTCGGCAGCACCTGCTCGATGCCCTCATCTCGGAATGAGACTGGGTAAGTGCAGTGACTGAGTCTCCCCTATATGGTCATTCTGACCATGCGCTGTAGCGCGCCCCAAACCAACGACTGTGACGTCAACACCGACGGCAACGACGGATGTGGCGTAGAGAACCCTACCGACAACTCCTTTGGACCCGACTTCAACTCCGCTGGCGGAGGCTGGTACGCCATGGAGCGCACTGCTGACTCGGTCAGCGTTTGGTTCTGGTCCCGGACCGACAGCACCGTACCCACCGACGTTTCTAGTGGTGCTAGCAGCATTGACACTGATAACTGGGTATGTCGCCTCGTTTGACACGCTATGTTAGTGTTAGCGCACTACGAGTGCTCACCAGAGACATTTCCATCTTCTAGGGCACGCCGGCCGCCTATTTTCCGAACACGGACTGCGATCTCTCCTCGGTTTTCAGTGCTAACAACATTATCTTTGACATCACGCTTTGTGAGCCTCATGGTGTTGCTGGATGCCTCGCACGTTTGACTGATGGTTATCGCAGGCGGAGATTGGGCTGGTCAGAGCTCCGTATACAGCAGTGCTGGCTGCCCTGACACTTGCGAAGGTAAGATCACTTCGCCAAGCAAATCCCAAGACCGCTTCTGACGTCTGTGGCAGACTATGTCAACGAAAACCCCTCTGCGTTCTCAGACGCGTACTGGGACGTTGCTGCAGTCCGCGTCTACACCACTGAGACGTCCTCGTGATTTCACTAGCCTCACGACCTCTCACGACCTCATGCCCCGTTGATTTATCACTTACCAGACGTGCGGCTCCCACATACCCTTCGATTATTCACTCTTCGATTGTACCACCACGTCCGCCCGAGCTTGCTTATCAGGGGCTCGTGGTGGCTGATTCAATACTGTATAGTACGTTGTAGCTCTCGGCGTCCCGATTGCCTGTAGCATTCCTAGCACACACGCATCTTTCGCGCAATCATTATCACGACATACGGCACTGACCCTTCTTCGGTGTGCTTCTATCGTGTGCAAGGCTTCCTGCAGGTCCTCGGAGAGTGGTAATTAAGGCGTGAACGGAGATCTAGAATGCATGGGAAAGGGGGTGCGAGGTACGAGATAAGCAGATAGCCTCCGGCCAGCCTCTTACCTGAGAGGAGACACGCAGTCGGAACTAGGTTACATCGCAACGCGTCACACAATATGAGGTTTCGCAGCGCGAGGTTGTGGTGCATCAGAGAGGATGCTAACAGAGTGAAATTGACGAAAGTCTACAATAGATACTCCGAGAAATTGAACCCTGCGGGGGCACTGAGAGCGTCTCGAGCGGCTTGTTTCAAGGTGTTCCACGACGGGCCGTCCACAATCCCGACCTCGTAGTCACCGCCCCACTGCAAAACAGCAAATCAGCGTGTCTCCTCAACCCGGAGTGCGGACGGCGATGCGTGGAATACTCACATGCGGGTCGGCGTTAGGTATGGCCTCCCAGTATAGCCGGGGCAGGCCAGCAGCCGTAATATTGGCTGCCCAACCCTGAATGTTGTAGTTGCGCGTGTCGGTGGGAAGCGCGGCGCCGCTCGGATAGTCGTTGTTCGAGGTATCATAATAGCACACACCCCTGTTGATAGGGCGGCCCGTAACTTGTCGTCGAGGCGCGCTTCCATCGCACGCAACTGCGTGCGTGAGAGGCGGAGACGTACCATTCCTCCACGATGAACTTCGTGTTCGCGTCGAGCGCCTGCTGAACATAGCTTTCGATGTCGGACGAGGTGTAGTAGTCCGTGACGGCGTAGGCGTGGATGGAGATGACGTCGAGCGCGGTGCAGTTGAGGAAGCCCGGTTGAACTGACTCGACCACCCACGACTCGCCGCCAGTGAGGACGACCCAGTGAGGACGAGGATCTCGGGGGATGTGGCACGCCGCGCCGTTCAGTTCGAGTCAACTGTTACACGCGGAGATAGTACAGAACGTACCCCAGTGTTGGCTTTAAGTTCCGTCTTAATTGTGTTCGCCCGGTCGCATTGCCTAATGAATGTGCAGCTTACCATTGCTGGTGATCCTCAATGAAGGTTTGGGCCTGTCACGGCGTTAGATATCCCTGCGCTCTAACCGCACTTTGTAAGACAGCAATACTCACGTCTCCTATCATAGCCTCGTTCTCCGCCTCAAACCCGCAAGTGTACTCGTTGAGCTCCTTCCATGGCTGATGGAGGGTGGTTTGTACGTGATTTAGAACGTGAACAAAGCGAGCATCGGACGCTTCCTGGGCGATAGCATTCGTGTAGAAGTCCGCGATCCCGTATTCGGTGCCGTACACATCGTCTGCCTGGAGCGCATTGAAACTATGCATGTCAACCAAGAGCTGATATACTTGTTACTTTGCCCTGTGTTTAAACTTATATCGATTTTGCACGTTACCTTCATGTCATGACTGCGAGCAAGGAGCATGAATTCGTCCAAATGGTCGAGAACAGTGTCATTGTAGCATGAGGAGACACTGTTGCAGATTTGAACCGGCTCGAGATCGGGGAACGGATTGATATTTGTGCCCTAATAGACACCATGCCGGTCAGCTGAACCGAAGAGAAGGGATTCAAAACCACAAACCTTCTGTGTTTCCGACTGGCCGTCCAGCCAAACCCTCAGGACCTTCATTCCAGCGTTCTGCAGGCCCCTAAAAGTCCGAACACTTGTGTTAGCTTCATTGACATCTATCAAAAGCCTGAGGATCGGTATTGATATGTCCATCGAAGGTGCCTCATCCTAGCACCACTCACTGCATCGTCTTGAGATAGACATGCGGCGTAGTAAAGGTTAGATCCGGCAAATGGGTTCGCGGCCGATGCGACAGCTCCGAGAAAGGCCAGAACTGGTACCACACAACAGAGAATCAGGCTTCCGATGCGCATCGTCCTAGCATCCTTGCTGCGAGTCCGCAACGAATAAGACAACGCTCAGGGTATTCCTGGACATCGTTTGTATCGTCTGGGTTGGCTACACGTGGTCTCACGAACGTTCATGACCCGTCACGGATCTTCGCGAGTACCACGAGTGATTTTGAGGAGGAACATTCCTGTGCAAGGTACCATCCAATGTATGCCGCTATACGGATCCGAGCGCCTTTGGCAAGCGCTCTCCCGTGGGTTTACGCTGTACGCTCGTTTCCGAGTCTCAAGATCAGCTCAAGCCCGTCGACGTGGGACCGAACTACAAGTCAAAGAGTCGACATCGCAGGGCTGGCAGATCCGGGTTCTTCAAGCAGCTTCAACTTGGAGTATGCGCTGGTTAAAAGACTGAGCGTGAAACAGCTGACGCTGCTGAGCTCGGCAAGTGCCATGACATTGACAGGGCCTTACCTATTAGCAAGCGTCAGCCACCTTGACTGGAACCAGATACTTAATGCGACTGCCCACTCGCCTGTTCGCGCCACTCTACATTTTCACACCAGGCTGACCGCCATTCGCGTTTCATACCCACAGCTATAGCTATGCGCTTGCTTATCCTCGGTGGGACCGGCCCTACTGGCCTCAAGATTGTCGAAGAGGCGCTAGTAGCCTCTCACGTCCTCATTATCTACGCTCGCTCGCCCAAGAAGATCCCCGACGCCATCGTCAACGACCCCGCCGTAACCGTCATCGAGGGGCAGCTCACGGATGCTGAGAGACTCACCGAAGCTATGCAAGGCGTCGACGCCGTGCTCTCCGCTCTCGGACCCTCTGTCAAGTCGGGACCTTTCCATCCGAGCGGCACGCCCCTCGCGCACGCATATAGCCTTGTCGTCGAGGCGATGAAGAAGCAGAACGTCAGCCGCCTCATCGCGCTGGGTACGCCCAGCATGAAGGACGAACACGATCAGTTCAGCATCATATTCTCTGCTCTCGTCAGCGGTATTGATCTCTTCGCGCATAACGCTTACAAAGACGTGGTCGCCATCGCCGAAGTTATCAAATCTGAGGGAGCTGAGCTGCAATGGACAATCGCAAGGGTACCGCTACTGACGGACGGCGATAGCAAGGAAGTTGTCGCAGGATACGTCGGCGATGGGAAGACGACAACTACGCTCGCGAGGGCTGGTTTCGCACATTTCGTTGTGGCGGAGCTGGATGAAGGAGAGTGGTGCCGCAAAGCCCCCCTGGTCTCGTCGGCCTGAGGCAACTGTACGCGTCTGGAAGTAAAAACAGACATTGTCCAGAAGCCTTGCCTCCATCATGAATTGTGAATTACGTCGACTTGACGGTGGCTCTTGTTAGTGACTGTCTGAAATAGCCAGCAGGACTGAGACAAGCAGACACATGTCAGGGTATCCTAGTCAAGTTGTCAGAATGTACGGTGCGCATTGGATGTGCGGAAAGAAGCTAAGACATTGGCGGACAACGACCTCGGACGTGGACGGACCGTAACCAGTCACGAGACCTGTGACATTGTCACCTCACCTAGTACTAAATGTCATCCAAGTCGCTCACGCACGCTACACTTTTCGAACTTTGCTCAGCTGCACTCAATTTGATGGAATCTCGCGGGTACGACGACGGCGTTTGGTTATGGATGCTCCGATAGTAGAAGGGCGCACTTCCTTCATGCGCGACGAATAGATATGGTCGGTGAACGGCAACGTGGTTCTGGAAGCACAAGGTCATAATGGTTGGTCTCGGAAATCTTTCGCGACCTATTCACCGTTCCCCAGCCGACATCCGGTGTGGAGGTTGTTCGATGAATGTCCTCTTGTACACCTCGAGGATCATCCCGAGGAACTGCCACCTTTTACGAGCTGATTTTGCGCATTATCGCG
Source organism: Daedalea quercina L-15889 (assembly GCA_001632345.1). Lineage (NCBI taxonomy): Eukaryota > Fungi > Basidiomycota > Agaricomycetes > Polyporales > Fomitopsidaceae > Fomitopsis > Fomitopsis quercina. Next base: position 99,032 of record KV429074.1, on the reverse strand, counting down.
GCGAGCTGGCCACTGCATATCTTACGTATGTTATCGCACCCACTTTTGCTCACGCGGAATTCCGTTCCGAAATGGAGGCTATGGAGCTCCTTTGCTCGCTCGCATCTAAAATCCCTCCGGATCCGAGGCAGCGCCGGGGCGTGTACAACCTGAACGAGACCCCTTAGTACCTGAGTTCGCTGCCCTTCTCAACCATCTCCCATCTCCTGCTTCTATTACCCGGGTCAATGTCCTCCTTCATCCATTCAGTGAGGTCTGCTGCGCAAACACTGGCAGGTGAGTGCACCATTACGTGTCAAACACAAAGAGTCGGCATCGCCGCCATCGCTGGACGAATATGAGCTTATGCAATGTCTCTGACAGGTGCTTGGCGGACCCAGCCTGAGAGCGGGAGCGCACTATCCTCCCAATTGATGGTCTCTTCGTCCAAGGACACGCGTTTTGAGCACATCCTCGTCCTCAATGTGCCTTTTCCCGATGCTCACCGTGCGCTCCTCGACAAACATGCCAAGAGCATTACACATATACCGAACCCTCGCGAGACTCCTGTTCCCGATGTGAGCGACCTTCTGATCGTCATATTCCCGCGAGCACGAGATTAAACAAATCGAGGCGACTCTGAAGGCAGAATACCGCAAGGCCACTGCGATCTACGGCTCCCCTGTGGGGCTGAAACGCTGGGAGCAAGTGCCGAACCTGAAGTTCGTCCAGCTCGACAGCGCAGGGGCGGACGGCGTAGTTCGCGAGAAGATGTGGCATGAAGAGGGGGCTGAGCGTGTGGTGATGGCCACAGTCGCTGGTGTACATATGGCACCCATCTCGCAGGTGTGTCTCATGGCATCCTCCTGCGCCAGCAAGCGGCTATGTTGACATGACAGGATCGGCGGCGTAGTATTTCATTATGACAACGCTGGCATTGTTCCACCATTTGCAGGAACAGATACTCGTCTCGCAGGTACGCACTCGCCCTCAGGCCGACGCGCATCAGCATCCTTCTTCAATTTGTGTGTCTCATCTGGGGCATCCTGTCCCTGAAACCCTAACCCCATCCCGATGCTAGGGGGTTTCGTTACTTGGGCATACCCGAGGCTCATGCGTAGCCCACTGACAGGTTGACAAACGCTGGGGCAAGGACGCCGAGTTTGGCGGGCGTTTGTTCGTTCAGGAACTGAAGGATAAGATTGTCGGCGTGTTGGGATATGGTCATGTACGTGAGCCGCCGCTGCACCTGCGGGACTCCTCGTCTGATGCTAGTACAAAGATTGGACGCGAATGCGCAAGGCTCTCTGCAGCATTTGGTGCAAAAGTCCTGGCGGCAACGAGTGACGGGCAGAAGAAGCCCCAGGCAGGTTATGTCGAGGAAGGCATGGGCGATCCAGATGGAAGCATCCCAGAGGGGTGGTTCTCGACGAAGGACGAGACGTCTTTTAGGGAGTTCCTGTCAAAGTCCGACGTGCTTCTGCTCGCACTGCCGTCGACGGGTGCGACGCACCATATCCTCTCATCGACGACATTGTCCCACTTACCTGCTCACGCGATTGTGGTGAATATTGGAAGGGGAGACGTGATTGATACGTGCGTTTGTGTGCTCAATCATTTGGTGCACCGATCAGGAATGACCGACCCGCTTTCGCAGACAAGCGCTGCTGAAAGCCCTTGACGATAAGAAACTCGCAGGCGCAGCGCTCGACGTCGTTGAGGAAGAGCCTCTCCCTGATGGACATCCGCTCTTCGGTAGGAAAAATGTACTCCTCACGCCACATCTGAGTGGCCGGACGACCATGGTGCGCTCTCTTTTCCTTCATTCTGACATGTAGGGGATTGAGATGGCTGTAGTACTTCGAGCGCGGTATACAGATATGCGCGGAGAACTTGCGGCGCTTGCGAGAGGGAGAGGAGGTCTGGAATCAGGTGGATTTCAAAAGAGGCTACTAGATGTGTTGTGATAGACAGCTCATTGACGCGAGTGTGCGTGAGTTTCTTGCGGATCTTCACTACTAAAAACAATGGAGTGTATTCGCAGGGGGTTGTATTAGGATCGCTCCAAAAGTCCAGAATTGACCGAGCCTCGCTTCGGAAGCGGCACAGGAGTCAGCTCAGTATGTATTGGATTTGGAGCTAATAAATATCGATTGGAGCGAACTTTGTACTGAGCCCCGCCCAAGTAATGTTTGGATCCCTCTGCAAATACGAGGGTGACCGGCCTCGGTGTCGCCCGGGCCGCACGCCGCCGTAACGCCGTAACGCCATCACGTGCCTCTCCTCGCACCCGCGTCGTCTTCCCTCGCATCGACCTCTTCGACGTCAATTAACACGCCGGATCTGACACATGAGAAAAGGAGCGGCTTAAGGAGGCTTGGAAGGGCGGAAGCAAACACGGAACAGTTCGAGAGTAAATTGAAATAGTACAAGAGACCGCCATCGCTCCGCTCCGGCCGGCTGGGTCTCGTCAATACAGGTGGTGGCAAAAAGCGAGTAATACAGTTGTAAATATCGAGTTGCAGATGTGGATAAAAGCATCCCGCGGATGAATGAATGCGACGTCGACTGACAGTATGTATGTATTAGTGGTGTATTTAATTGGAGGCAGACTGTTGGAATCCGAGTCCACGCCGGGTCGTAGCTTGCACGCTTCGCGTGCGATATAGTTAAGTTGGTTTGCGCGGCATGGTCATGTTGAGCTGATGCTCGCCATTTGATTGCTGTTTTTACGGTGGACGATGCAGGCGCTGCTGGGGGCGGCGGAGGATGCCGAAGAAGCGCCTGCACAAACAGGTGCAAACGAATTCACCGGATATGCGTAATGGAGTAGTAATAATATCCTTGGTAGAATCTAGTAATCGCTGCTTTTGTGCCAAAAATAACGCTGCCCATTGTCCGTTCAGGAGGCGCCCGCTTGGACAATAGTTGCTTGTTCCGCGAACGGCACGTCTCCGCTGCCTCCCAAACGTACCTCGACTCATTGTTCTGTGACACCCGGGCAGCGTGTTCCCAATTACCGGCTTTGTTCTTTGCAAACGGCACGAGTATGCCGAACTTTGGTACAGCGTGGGCAAGGACAACGCTAGTCCTGTATAAAGACACTGCGATGCGGCTACTCGACTCCCCAACCAAGCCTTCCAGGTCTTGTCCTACGACACTCTTTTCTCGGCTCTTGCTCACGTCTGCGGTGCTGGTCGCTCCCGCTCTTGCTCTAGACCTGGTGTCTCTGTTCACGACCGTCCAACCGACCTCATCAAATAAGCAACGTCCTGACTGCATATTCCACACGTCGCAACTCCGGCATCACACCACCGATCTTTTAGACAGACATGAAGTTTTCAACTGTGTTTGCTCTCTCTTTCGCTGCTGCTACGGTCGCTCTGCCCCACCGCGTCGTTCCTCGTGATAGTAGCTTCGCGCTCCAGAATGGTCAGCAAGCGATTGCTCAGAAGTATGTAGTTATACCATGGTATATTTAAACAGACTCTGACACCGTTTTAGTGCACAGTTCGCGACCCTAACTGCTAACTCGTCTTGCGATTCTGGCACGAATGCATGCGTAGGAAGTTCCTTCGCGCAGTGCGTCAGTGGCGAGTACGTGCTCCAGTCGTGCGGGTCTGGGTTGATGTACGTGCTGGCAACTGCTCTCCGCGAGGATGCAAGCTGACTGTACAATAGCTGTGCCGCACTCCCGCTCGTTAACTCTGCAGGTACTAGCATCACTTGTACGACGCAATCGGACCTCGAGCAGCGCATCGCTGCCACCGGTGCTACATCGGGCTCAAACTCAACATCCTCCGCGGGTTCATCGGTTGTGGCGAGTGCAACTGCCGTTTCCTCTGCGGCCTCTTCGGCCCTCGCGAGTACCACTGCCGTTTCTTCAGTGGCGGCGTCAGCGTCATCTTCGGCTGCTACTGGTGGCACGGCTACGAGTGCCTCTGCGTCCGCTGCTGCACCGAGCAGCACGACCGCGAGCAGCGGGAACGATACTGCTGCTCAGTCTTCGCTCACGCTCCTGGACTCGCTCATCAATACCGGGTTCGAGGACGACGGCACGAACGAGTAAGTACTCCGATCGGAATCACACGGACGATCAAACTGAGACGCCAATTTCTAATAGGTTCAGCTCAGAAGCAGGCGAAATTGCCTCCGCCACTTCCAACAACAACTTTATCAACTTCTGCTCCACTATCAACCTTCCCCTCACGAACGGCACGCAGGTCAAGAACGGCTCTTGCAACGCCGCGCCGATGGGCGTCATCGCGTCCACCTCCGCGATGCCCTCTGCAAAGTTCGTCAATCCGCCCAACCTGGGCAGTGTGACCGCGAACCAGAACTTCACGATCGCGCTCGCGATCAACAACCTCGAGACGGGCTGGTTCGTAAACCCGGACACGAACTACTTCGCCGCGCCGCAGCAGGTGAACGCGAGTACGGGCCTGATCATGGGTCACTCGCACGTCGTGATCGAGCAGATCTCGAGCATGAACCAGACCGAGCCAACGGACCCAACCAAGTTCGCGTTCTTCACCGGCCTTAATGCCGTCGCGGAGAACGGCCAGCTCACTGCGACCGTGAGCGGCGGCCTGCCGAAGGGCACGTATAGGATGGCGAGCATCAACGCCGCGGCGAACCACCAGCCGGTTCTTGTTGCGGTTGCGCAGCACGGTTCGCTGGATGACATGGTCTAGTGAGTCGCAGATCTTGAGTAGTCACTTATGTTCGAGAGCTGACCGCTGTTCGCTAGCTTCACGGCCGACTGAAGAGTTTGATGTTGAACAGACGATAACGCGACGATCTTCTTCTCTACAGGGACCGCCCCGTCGCTCGTTGTACGACGATGTGGGCATTTGCTTGACGCTCTGGTGTAGCTCTAACATTATTCGCAGTCCAACTGTATCCATAGCCATTGACTGACGCACATTGCTGTACGCTACACTTCTTCTTAACAACGTTACGGAATGGAATTCTCCTGTTTAGCAATCTCATCATCAGGCCGAATCTGTGGAAGGCTGGGAGTGAGCGGGTACGTCGTGCCATCGTTTTTTTATTCATAGTAGCGGGAAGACCATGTGTCTACAACTGGCCTAGCTTGCGGTAAGCCCCGCCTTTATGTAAATAGAAAACAGAACAGTGATAGGTCGCCCATTGCACCATCGTCATTTCACACAATCCATCGGCGTGATCACTATTGACTGTACCCGCATTGCAGATGCCGTTCATGCCGCCTGCCGTCTCGCCGAGTACAATCATGCCGTCCATAGTCCGCCCAAGGCCGTTTGGCACTAGTATAAACTGTCTGACCCCTGCAGCTGGTACCCCCGCTATTCAACGTCCAACATTCACCTGGTAGGTCATGTCGGAAGTTAACGAAGAGTCCCGCCGCATCTTCGAGGAGACATACAGCACGCTAGACGAAGAGGCTCGCGCGTTCCTAACTTCTCGCACGGGGATCAGCAATGAAGCACAGTTGAAGGAACATATCCTGCAAGTGCAAGCAAGCGCCTTTGGGGTATGTCCTTCTCGTAGATACTCTGCACAGAAGGCGCGAGCTAACTGACTAGTTCCGTAGGTGCACAAATACAGGTGCATCCAGAACTACAGCTTCCTGAAGTACTACTGGTGTTCATTGAGTTTGATGGGCTTCAACTAATAGCTGCTGTTGTTTGCGTTAGGTTAAAAACATCGCGCCTACCCGCGTATGGTCAGCTCCTGAAGCTAGGTCGCGAACGCAAAGGCGCGATCTTCCTCGACATTGGTTGTTGTTGTAAGTGTCTCTACAGTGACCCCGCTTAAGCCTGGCTCATAAGCACGGCAGTCGGCAATGACATCCGCAAGGCCGTTGTGGACGGATTCCCAATACAAAACGTTATTGGGTCAGACCTCTACCCCGGTATGGTCCTCACTACGTCAGTTGCATTGCAGAACACTCACTGGGAGGAAAGCTTTCTGGGAACTCGGCCACAAGCTGTTCAAAGACACTCCCGAGACGTTCCCCGTTCCGTTCATCGCCGGCGATGCCCTTTCGCCTGCGTTCCTTCAGCCCAGCCCGCCTGCCTACTCGCCGCCTTCCACACCGCCTCCCGATCATGCTTCCCTCAAGGAGGCTGGTACCTTGACCCCGCTGCTGGGGCACGTCTCCGCCATCCATGCGTCATCGTTCTTCCACCTATTCAACGAGGCGCAGCAGGCGACGCTCGCGCGCGCCGTCGCTGGTCTGCTCTCGCCCGAGCCAGGGTCAGTTATCTTTGGCTCGCATGGCGGACGCTCGAAGAAGGGACTGAGGGGTGAAGTCGCTCAGGGGCTGTGGCGGACGGAGCCAATGTGGTGCCATGACCCGGAGAGCTGGAAGGCGCTATGGGACGGGGAGGTGTTCGAGAAGGGGACGGTGAGGGTTGAGGCGGTCTTGAAGGAAGGTCATTCGCGCAGGGTAGGAATCGCTGAGGATGGAGGCATCCCGGGTTCCTTGGTATGGTCAGTCACCAGGCTGTGAGTACTCGCACTGCTGCACGATTGTAGCAATGGAATAAGGATATCAGCGTTGTGCTCTAACAGTGTCTGCATATAGACGTGTGCAATGTCTTACTGCATCTGAGTCAAGCGACACAGGCCCTACTGAGGTCGCGGCAATCCCACCATATTGGACCGAATTTCGCAGACTTCGCAGGAACTACTTCAGACGTATGCATTCTATACCTCATTGCCCTCCACTACACTGCCACCTACTACCGACAACAACTTCCAGTCGACTTCTACGCCCTTCTCCCGGAAGATGGCGCGTGCATCTTCCGCGATGGCTTCGAAGCTGCTGGTAGCAAGAGCAAGAATGGTAGGCCCTGCACCCGAGAGGCATATACCTAGTAATCCAGGATGACTTGACGGTGTCATTCGCGAGGTGACTTCAGGGAGACCAGGGATCTAGGAAACTCGTTAGAGAAGACAAAGTACCGAGATCGCACGGACAGGGACGTACGAGTTCTTTTCGGTAGGGCTGGTGTATTCTGTCCTTCATCGCTTCGTAGATGAGCTCGGGATCAGGCAGGCTCTGAGCGAGCGCTGTGGTGAGAACAGCTAGTCGTTGCAGGTTAAAGACCTGCTGGAGCAGTCAGGGACAGTAACAAAGTACTGAGAAGAGAGCATGCGCACCACGTCCTTCCGCGAATAACTCGCAGGCAGCACTTCCCGCGCCTTCGCCGTGCTGAGCTCGAACTGCGGTATGATCGCGACTGCCTTGATGCTCTCCGACCAGCCAAACCTCACGAAGTGCCCTATCCCTAGCGGGGGCTGCGGCGGATCCTGTCCCCAGTCCTCGCCCGCATCCGGCGGGAACTCTGGGAGGACCTCGCTGAGCGGTACGCTTGCTGCCTCCGTCGCAGCTCTATCGAGCTCTCGCAGGTAACTGCCAACGAACCCACCGACTAACGCGGCGGTTACATTGTCCGGGTGTCGCTCGACCATTAGCGCGAAGTCAAGGATGCGTGCGGTCGAGAGGTGCAGGCCACCGAGTGCGTCGCCGAGGAGGACGCCAGCAACGACGGCGGCGCCCGACGAGCCGAGCCCGCGTCCGAAGGGGATCTCGTTGTGCGCATGGATGGAGAGATGGGAGGGGAAAGAGGAGATGCCGTGGCAGCGCAGAACGTAGAGCGCGACGCGCGTGGTGAGGTTTTTGTAGGCGTCGAGCGGCACTTCGTCGGCGCCCTCACCGGTGTAGCGGATGCTCGGGGGTGAACGGTCCGAGGAAGATGAGGGCGGAAAGACGGTTACGGACAGGGTGAGGTAGAGCGAGAGCGAGAGGCCAACGACATCGAAACCGGGCCCGATGTTGGCTGAAGTCGCCGGGACACGAATGGTAAACGATTGCGACATACTCAATTATTCAGCCACGCATGGGATGCCTTTCGGTCTTCAAGCTTCAAGGATGTTACGGGTCTTCGCAGGCGGCGGTGAATCGCGGGAGGGCGCCGGACATGCATCTTGTATGCAGGCCGACGCAGTGACTCACTCTAAAAATCATACTGTCGACATTTTGTCGACAGCTCGGCGATAAGTGGTCCTTTCCAGGCGAGGCTGGGCACGCTTTACGGGCACGACATCAAGGACGCTGGAGGATACAAGATATCACTGGTAACGGGAGCTGCATGGTCGCCCCATGTGTACAGAACGATCACTGTCAAAGTGTGAGTATGTTGCAGATTTGAAGAGCTGATGGCGACAACACGAACTAACATACATATTTAAGCAATTATGATATCTAGCCGCCATAGTAGCAGCGGCCATACTTTTATGCCATATGGTAACTGCCCTGAGGAGCATAGAGGAAGATCCAAAAGCAAGAGCTACGGTACAAGTGTATTTCACCGTATATGTATAGACTCTGGATCTCTGGACCATGCACCTGCGCGCTCTCAGATTCTTTTGATTTTGAACCTGGAAAGTTCGTCCAATCAATTTCTGACACCATGCTGGTGTCCGAGGTATGGTTCGCATGTCTACGGCATTGCGGCATCCCTAGCTTGTCCTGCTGTTCTTGAACACAGCTGGGAGGCCCTACAGAGTTGTTATACAGTCAGTTAACTTCAAATAATCAAACTCACAAATTCGGGTGACAATTCACAATGCTCAGAAGAACCTTGTTCACTCGTCACTGTCTGATTCGTCAGGCCAATCCGTTGGTGACTCAAGGCCTAGAAGCCACGGAAGCTCAACCCAGAGCCTTCCACACTCTTTCCGCACCGCTTCGCAGAGAGCGTCCCCGCAAGATTTGCACAAGTTGCCATGCATCCAAAGGTCGCTGATCCATCTCTGGTGTATCATGTAATCCATCGCCTCACCAATTAAGATCTGTGGGAGGTTTGCTTCGATACGTCCAGAACGCAGTGTCTCGAGGATCAGTTGGCACTGGTCACTGCCACACTGTAGTGATGGCTGAGAGGGGTCGAACAGGTCCAATATAATGATGATGGCTCTTTGGAGGAGGCGTTGGCGACCATGGATACATCTCGTCATATCATGTGGGCTCAAATACTCGCGAGTACCATTGAGGCAAGGAATCCCGCCGACGAGATGCTCCGGATCAAGCTGGCAGCATTGATGCAGCGCGCTGGGTAACATCGAGTCGGTCCTCGTAAGCCGCGCGATGTTTACAGCAGCGATGGCGTCCGCATTGCAAAACTTCATGACAGGACTGCCTTGCCCATTTACGGCACGCCAAGTATCTAAGTCGGTGCCGAAGCATGATTGCATCCTCCGGAGGTAGGCCTCGCGCAGGTGATCGATCTGGTATTTATGCGAAAGTCGGCGAAGGCACTGGCAGAACCCCCCGCTTGCACTACAACGTCCATGTTTGCGTGCGATGAGAAGGCGGGATTCAGAGGTTATAGTGAATGAAGTGTATGTAGCTGACTGTAGAGGAGCGTTGACGTGAATCCTAATAGTACGTATCGTTGTAAGTTCGATTGCGACGTTCGGTTGATTGGACATGCCCGGGCCGTCCGGCCGCTGAGCGCTAGTGAGCAGGGATCACTTTAGTAGGCGCCGGTCAACATCGATGATCTTACTGGACTCGGAGCCTACAGTGCTGCTTAGTGCTGCAGGGCCTGAATACTCAGGACACGCAGAATAGCGAAACCTGATGCTTTAAACATGTTTATGTTAGTAAAACACGTGATTGTCTGAGTCCCTTCTCCAGCTGGTTGACTCGGGGCTCTCGGAGCGCGAGCTGGTGAACTGTCGAAATACTGTCCGCCTCAGACGTATCTACAAACACCAGCCCATATACATGAAAAGTCGTGAATGTCATTAGAAAGCAAGCTACAACCGCAGTGATCCAACATCTTTGTCGTAAGGTATCGTCATATTGAAAGCGTGTCCGGGTATCATCCAAGATCCAATCGAGCGAGCACATCTCTATCCCTATATCAACTCAGCATCTACCCTCCAGCAGTGAGGCACACAGCCCGGGTCGCAACCAATGCGCCAGCAATGCTGTCGAATGGTAAGTCGACCGTGAAAAGGACGTGGCTCCTGTCGCTGTTCAAGTACACAGGCAAGTTCACCGTTCCCTCCGTGGACGCGTCTTCCGCTTGTACCCAACGGATCTGCGATGGGTTCAGCCGGACGGTCTCCCCGTTGTTCAGCGTCAGCTTGTCGGTGTCCCACTTAGCACCTTCCAGAACAAGACCTGAACCGACAGTCCCGATAAGCTTCTACACATATTCACGGAGCAACATAGAAGGCATACCGTCCACAATGAAAGCCCCGGGGTCATTGACCTTGTCAATGTCCAACTTCAAGTGCAGCGTCTCGAGGGACCACTTCTTTCGATGCGCGACCGCTTGGCGCGTCGCAGTGATGTATGCCTCGGGGAAGAACAGCCCACCGAGCCACACCTCGATATTGTTCAGGTTGTCGAGACCCGCGATCTGGTCGAGCTGGGCAAGCCGCCGCGCGAAGTCCGAGATCCAGCCGGAGACGGCCATTGCCCTGAGCACCTTGTAGCGCCGCCAGTGATCGGGAATGGTGCCTGCGCGTGGAGGTGAGTGGACGGTCAACAGTAAGGGGATTAGATAGGAACGCACCCTTTGTCAGTGAGCTCATCAGAGTACGAAGATGGTTGGTCTGCTTTAGTGTACCCTCGCAAACCTTGACAACATCCGCAAGATCTCTACGAACTTGTGAGAGGAGTTTGCTACCGATGGTACCTTCACGGTAGAATAGGCGGTAGAGCGGATCCTGGTTGTCGCTGTTCTGCTTCTCCAGCGTATGGAATGTCTGTCTAGAGGTTAGGACCATGGAAAATATCAATAGCTTTCGATTGCGCGGCTCACCGATGGAAGTTGTTCGAGCCATTCCTTGCAGCGCTCGTGGAGCTGTCTCATCCAGGCGGGTTGTTGCGAGGCCTGACCTTTAGACGGACCAGAGCTAGTGGCCGTGGTCTCATCGTCATCGTCTGCGAGCATCCTCATCTTCCTAAGCTTGCCGAGGAGCTCGCTCCCTGTACATCATCAGTACGAGATGCAGCAAGTCATTAAAAACGGCTAGCCCACCTTGTGCAACAGCAATGACACGCTCTGCGGTTGGAGGAAGGCTGAGCCAAGCCGGTGGTTCCCGCTCGGGGAGCCCTTGCACCCATGACAAGAAATGGTCGAGCTTTGTTCCATCAGGCACACCGAGTACCCGGGAGCCAGTGGCACTGGGCACGAGGTCGAAGTCCACATTGTACGCCGCCGGAGTGAAGAGGCCATCCACGAAGGCGTCAATAATCTTCTGGTCGAAGTCGCTATCGACGCGTCCACCGTATACGCACTGCTTGACGAGGGTCCTCAGAGCATCCCACGGGATCGCTGCTGGGTCGATGTTCGCACGACCTTTAGCCACGGCATTGATCCAAGTATCGATGATGGTGAACGCGGAAGCCATGTCTGAGTCGTTGAAGTCGTACACCTTGCTCCATCCGAGCGGGACATAGCGCAGACGTTCTTGTATGACGGCATGGAACCAAGCCAGCAGGAAATACAGCCGAGCCTTCTCCGCCGGTCCTTGTGACAGACGGGAGTTGGAGATACCACGCAACGCATCAGTGAGATTAGCTTTGATACCCGGCGGGGGCTCCTCCATAAGGATTCTCGATTGGCGAAGAATATTGACAGGGATACTAGGATTGGCCTCCATAGTGAGGAAGAGGCGGAAGTTGCGATGTGGGTTGAGGGTCTGCAGCTTCTTCTCGAGCTGGCCTAGCCATGACGGAGCCAGATGAACGTTTTTGAGCAAAACCCATGAGCCTTGACGCGCTGCCAATGCAATAGCTTGATCCGCGAGAGTAAAACCTTCCTGAGAGCCCATGGCAACGGGAGCACAACGAGAACCTGTGTCACGAACTAGGTTCTCGACTCGGTAACTGGCGTCGTGCCCAGTGACGGAAACCATCGATAGGGGTGTTATGGGCAAAATTTCGTCGCTCACCAACGCCCCGAGGTTGTATGCGGACTCTGCGTTCAAGTCGGCCTTGAAGACAATGCGCACAAAAGCGGCCGTTGCCTGCAAAAGTCGGTCCGGACGGAGACATTTGATGACAAGCATGCGGCGAACACCCTCGACAGCGGCTATAACGTTCTCAGTCAATTAGTGAAGCGTACGGTCCATGCTCGCAGCTTCACTTACGCGTGCTGGGATCCCATGGGGAAGGAACTGATTGCTCCGGAGCGTTTGATTCAAGGAATGCGGCCCACTCGCTTTCATGTTGCAAAATATGCTCGACTACAGGCTTGAAGATCGGCTGCCTCCCGTAGCTCTCCAATCGTTGCTTCTGATCGACAGACAGGAATGTGAGACCCTGGATGTCAGCATTGGCACTGCCCACGGCAATACCACTGTCACCACTCTCCAAAAGGAACTCGAGTTCGTCACTGATCTCCTCGACTCCTCGTAACTTCACTTGTGCCAGAAGCACAGCGAGCATGACGCGATCTCGGTGAAGGAGTGCGCGGGACGTTCTCTGATAAACCACTAAGAAGAGGTCACTAAGTAGAATTTCTCGGCGGTGGTGATAGTCGGATACACCCTTCAAGTTGGGGTTCTGGTGCAGGACGTAGTCGAAGATGTCGAGGAAGAAGCGTAGCGAGAACTGATAGAAGTGGTTGACGAGATTGAGCTGCTCGAGGATGAAAAAGACCGCGCTGCATGCTTGTGCCAAAGGCAGGTATTCGGCAGTGACCTGCTCCACCTCCTGCATGACAAGGTCCGTCGCCTCTACTTTGTGGGTGATCTCTGCTGCCTCCCGCTTCAATGTCTCAAGGGTGTTGATGACCTTGTCATCGTCCAGGATGTTCCCCGACGACTCGTTCAATGCTTGTAGAAGTAGCTTCTCCAACGTGCGTAATCGCAGGCGGAACTCGCCCTGCATTTTCATCAAGTCGGTACGCTTTTTCTCTGTATCCGACCGCTCGACCTTGAGGACCTGGTCGAGGGATTGGCTCTGCAGACTACTCCTAGTCATCGTGAAATTGACGAAAGTAACTCGACTGCAAATATCAGGGGAGAATTCGACGGAGGGATCCCGCGTGGCTAGGAACATCGTGAACGAAGGCGAAAAGTCGATGTCTTGGCTCCCGAGCCGAATGAGCACTCGACCACCAGTACGACGGATCTCCTTGTTGAGCACAGGGTTAAGAATGGGGTCTAGATGCTCGACGTCCTGGATGAGAAGAGTGTTGCCAAAACGCAGGGCACTCTCCAAGACTTTGAGGAATGCTTCATCCAAGAAGCTAGTCACAGTGATCTTGCGGTCCTTGTACTCCTTCATCAAGAAGTTGGTGGCTTGACCGGTGGGATCGATGATCAGGGGGTATCGGCTGAAGCGTTTGATCATGATGGCATTCTCGGTGCATAGGTTATCGGAGGGGAGCCCTTTGGATTGCCAGCTGAGACGGTCATCTGCAGTCGACAAGTAGTCCGGCATGGAGAGTTCGGTCTTGAACTTGAGATTTGCGTCAGCAAGATGTGATGACCATTCCTGCCACATCTGTTCACGGTATTGTTGGTCGAAGAAACCACCATATGCTAGGAACGCGGAGGAGAGTAACACGTCGCCAACTATGGTGCTCATTTCGGTGTCGAAGGTTCGACTGCCAGACTCCCACCGAGTCTTCTCGGACGACAGGCTATCGAGAAGCGTCACGCTGCGGGTCACCTTACTTTCTACGCGCTCCATCTCAGCTTTGATGGCCTCAGTTTCCCGAATTAGAGCGGCGTATTCTTGCTTGTACTGCTCAATGCTAGCTTCGAGTTCAGCTACCATCTTGACCATCATCTTCGCCTGCTCCTTCGTACGTTCCGCCTGATCTTCCAGTGACTGCACCTCATTGCGGAGAGGTTCCACCTTGTCCAAGATCTCGGAGAATCGAAGCTGCGCAATAGCCCATTTGACGAGAGGCCCACAGGCTTTACTCGCGCGATTCACGGTCTCGAAGTTGTAGGAGGGTCGGCTCACAAAGTCCTTCTTCATGAGGTCACGGAGGTGTTTCGTCATCTGGGTCGTGGTGTCGAAATTGACGATCCGCTGAATGAAGTCGTCGCGACGGATGATAAGCTGCACTGTGCGCCAACTGTCGAACTTGTGCCCAAGAATGGTGCATACAGACTCCATAGCTAGCTTAACAGCTTCCGGGGGGTTGGCCATAGTACGAACCTCCTGCAAGTGCTGCCGCTTAATGTTGCTGACGGCTGCCTGAGCATCCAGGACGGCTGGCTCAGCATCCGCCAAATCGGCCATGACGACAGCACGTCGCTGCTCAATGTGCTTGTCCTGTTCGGCGAGGGCAGCTTGAATCTCGATCGAGGCCGCCTTCTTCTGCTCCGCTTCTTGTTGATCCGCGACCATGCGCTTCAATTTCCTGTCTGCTTCCTCGTTCTTAGTCGCCAGCTGCGTGCGCTTGATGGCAAGGCTCTTGCGCAACTCTTCGACCTGCGTGACTGTTTCGCGCAACTTGTCCAATCCGACATGCAGGTGGCGTTGCTGCTCCTCAAGCTCTTCGCGCTTCTCGTTATGTAGCCGGACGTAGTGGTTAATACTGAAAGGATGTTAGTCACAGTCATCAATTTTCAGCGTGCTGATGTTACTCACAAATCAAGGTAGTGACGCGGTGTAACGTAGTTGTAACGTCCTTGCCTGCGACTGAGGCGTTGATTTATTTGGTGCAAAGATTGGTGCACGTAGACCAGCGCATTGACCACGGCGGCGCGGTGAATTGGAGGCATTGACAGTTCACGGTAGACAATGGGAAACATGGCCGGCGGATTGTAGGAGGGTAGATCAAGGCCCAGCGTGTTGGTAAACTCCATGCCAACTTGATAGAACGCTTGATCAGACCAGTCTCCGAACCAGTCGAGGACGCAACGATTGAACAAGGCTGGAGACGTAGCAGCTCGCGAGGCGAGACCATTCTCGGGAGGGTTCATCGTGAAGACGACGTGTAGATTCTTCGCCACTTGTTGCGTAAACCAACGATACAATTCTTCGTGCGAGTCTAGCATTAAGCCATCTCGTTGGGAGCCCTCTTTGCAGGCGGTCATAAGGGCAGCATGTTCGTCGCCCTCAAATAGACCAGGGACCTCTGCGTTAGCTAGCAGCGTGTTCATCCGCTCCAGGAATCCGGAGTCGAGTACGTTTGATTCGTCCATGATAAAGCAAATTTTCTCCCCCTTGCATCCAGCGCGACGCAGAACTGTTCTCAGGTCCTCATCGAAATCATCACCGGTGTACTTGTTTGAGACCTTGATCTGGAAGATATTCAAGCCGTTCATCCAAGCAACGAAGCGGGACAAAGTCGTCTGCAAACATAATCAACATTCGCACACAATAGGAAGGAAGGACGTTGACTTACTTTGCCACTGCCACTGACACCAATTAACAGCAAGTGGCCCTGGATTTGCCGGAACACACGATCAATACGCAGGACATGATCCAGGACGTCATTGAACAACACAAGTGGCACGTCAAGCTCTTCTTCGTAGAAGACGCGAAGCCGCGCCTTGGTGTACTCCCGCAGAGCTTCACGATCGACTGACACATAGTTCTTTGATGTCCAGTTGGAGAAGAGGATTGGCCGTGCTAGCGCTTCATCGCGGTTGATGGTTGGGAAGTTCTCCATTGCGACATTGTCGATGCTTTCGTCCGTCCATCTCTTCTCGTCTTCTGTTACAAGACGGTCGGAGAACAGGCGAAGAGCCTCATGGGCCCACACCCGTACAAGACCTTCCACAGTCAAGGTCTCCAGTGGCTTGATCGCTTCGTAGACACCACGCACCCAGCGAGTGAGCTCACGTGGACTGTAAACGTAGTGAGCCTGGACGTCGGTGGTGAATCGTTTCTGCGACGCGAGGTAGAGTGCAACCATAGCATCCGTGAGTGGCTCGGCGTATGTCCGCAGGTTGGGGAGAACCTTGAGTGCAGCACGGTTGTAGGTGCCATAAATTTGCTTCAGGGACAGTTCACCAGGGTAATCTACCATGACCAACGGAGCATGGCGAAGGAAACGATGACTGAGAGGGACACGGCCAGGATCTGTAGGGGGGTTACAAGCACCAACGAACTGAATCCGTTCGAGCTTGACCCATGCCATGTCGGTGGTTCTCCAGTAACCATTCGCCTCCACGAGTTGGCGAATGAATGAGATGACTCGCTGAGTGCCGTACTTGTCGGTCGCAGGCAGATTGATCTCGTCACAGAAGACGACAAGCCAGCGTCCAATTTGGACGGGCGCGAGAATAACGCCGTTCGGTGTCTTCCTATACTCGCAATACTGCTCGAACGTCTTCAGGATAAGCTCCGGCGTAGTAGCACTAGAGAAGTTGAGGCCAACGACCTCCATGTCGGGTAACTTCCGCAGGGCACTGAACAGCGTCATTGTCTTGCCAGATCCAGGAGGACCGCACAGCATGAGAGGCTTGTGTTCCGAAAGCCACGAATAAAGGACTTCCTCGTGTCGCACCGTATCGATCGTTGGTACAACGACGTCCGACGCTGTGACCGCATGAGATTCGATGTCGATGACTGGCACCCGCGAAGCCCATGGGAACCAGTCACCACTAGCCACCTGCACGTCGTAGTCTAGCAGGGAGCCGCCGGGACTAAATAACGGTAGATCGACCCCGGTTTGCTTTCGCAAGAACTCGCCCAGCTCAGAGCGCAACTCCAGGCGTGCGTCGCCCGAGAAAGCCCAGATGATGCTGACCAACAGCCGCTTCTCGACATATTGTTCAACACGCTCAGGCGGCAAGGGGAAATCCGAGTGCTGGATGTTGTATTCAATGATGTTACGGACGGTCTTGTTGATCAGAGAGAACAGTGTATTGAGCGCACGCGTGGTCGTGAAGTCCATGATGTGCTCAAGAGATTCCGCAAAACTGAGGGCGCCGAGCACCAGCCCGTCTTCAACAAAGAAGTTCTCCAAAACACCGGCAATATGCTTCTGAGTACTGAGATGCGGTGAAGACGCGGTTTCAGCGAGTGCATCCGCACGACGACCCGCTATATCCACTTCCTCGTCTTCTGCGTCCAGAGGAGTCGTCGACAGCGTCTCGAGGTAATGCCTGAATACCATACTCGGCTCGACGATGTCCTCGCTGAACCAGATCATACCGCAGCGACTGACTGTCGCGAGCGTGGCATATCGAAGATGCTCGACCTCGAACATGATGCGGACGTTCGATGGCAAGTTGAGACGCTCTCCGTTCGGCAGCGTGAGTAGCTTGTTGTCGTCAAGAACACTATCGGGTTGTCAGTACAGTTTCTTAGGGAAAAACACATGACGGACCTATTCAAGTTCTCGACCCATTCAGGATCCACGTCGCCATCGAAGATGATCCAGTGTCGCTTGCCACTCTCGCCACGAACATCGTCCACGATCTTGCGCAGAGTATGCGTGAAGAGGCCATCATTCCATTCACGAGTGGTTGGATCGAGAGTGCCGTACAAAGCGTCTTTGTGCATTGCCTTGGGGTCGATCACGTACGCGACACCCTCGACTCCATCAAGCCGTTCGAGGGCAGCCAACAGCACCTGCCACGCATTTGTCTTCCCGCTTCCAGACGAACCCACCATCATGAGACCGTGCTGAATCTTCTGGATCTGGTAGAGCTGGAGAATCTTGCTAATCCACTTCTCGCCCTTGACCAGACGGCGTTCCGCACACACTTTGCTGATCTGCTCTCGGAGCGCGTCGAGATTTACGGGGACGTACTCTGTACCTGGGAACACATCTGCTAATAGGCTATACATTACCATTGTCAGCCACCAGAATCTAATGCGGAATGACACATTCGCTCACCTAGTCAGGAGCGGTACATCGCCTGCTACGAGCTTGGGCACAATGGTTTCGGTAACACTCTGAATGAGGATAACTTGCTCGGAGACGGCATCAGACAAGCCCAAAGCATCTTCACCCTCGGCGGCACTCTGCAAGCGTTCACGTTTGAGGATACCCGCACTTGCGAGCACGGCCTTTAGAGCTCGGAGACCGAAGTCGTAGTGTGGCTGTGGAGACAGCTGCTCATCGCAAAGGTTAAAGAAGGGCACGATCTTGGAGGCGAGGGATTCGGCAGTCCGGAAACCTTGAGAGAACAACATGACTTGGGCAATAAGTTCTCGGTCGGGGCGAGTCATAGCCATTCTACATGTCGATGAGTGATCAGAAGAGATGGAGGGCGGTGGGCACGTACGGTCTGAACAACTTCGTCAAGTTGGGAGGTAGCTGGGATCGTCCCGCATAGTTAGGGTTAGTCGTGATGAAGATGCCTGGATAACGGTCAGCAAGCACCAGAGACAATAGTAATGAATTACCGACCCATATTCTTGTTGAGCTTGACGTTCTTGCCAACGAGCTCGATCTCGGTATTCGGGTTCTTAACGAGAGAAGCGAGACCTTGCTGAATGCTCTGCACTTGTTGCGAGACCGCACTGAGAATGCGCTCTTCCAGACGGTTGAACTCGTCGAAGCATCCCCAAGCGCCAACTTGACACAGTCCAACGAAGATGCGACCCATCGCCTGGAAATCGAATGTCTCGTCACAACAGAAGACGAGAACGAAACGGCCGAGCTGCACGCCCAACGCCTTGACCGACTCCGTCTTGCCCGTTCCGGCAGGACCGAAAGGCGATCCGCCAAGCTGGTTGTCCAGAGCTTGCGTCAACGTCAGGTAGCACCTGTCAGTCAATGGTGTCTGCACGAGACGGTCGGGTACGCCGAGGTACTCCCACCCATAGGGGAACGATGCGTCCGCAACCCGAATGGCAAGCCTGTCCAGCGGGTTCTCAATGCTCTGGTCGAGGGAGAAGCGCATCTGGTACAACCACGGGAATGCCCGATTGTCGGTGACCTTCTTCTGGATCAGGTCTCGGACAACATCTCGCTGGTGGACGAGTTCGGTGATGAGGTGCTCGCACTTGCGCCGCGTCACAGCACTCAGCTCGGTCAGCACGACGTCGGCGAGGAGGTCCAGACCTTGCCGCACGGTCTCCAGGGGCACCTCGAGGCCGCTTCCACTCTCCAAGGCAGACTCGACGGAGGCGGTCCACGCGACTTGAATAGCGAGCGTGACGAGCTGCGCGGGGTACTTCTCCAGCCACGCCATGAACTGGTCTTTAGGCAGTGGGGAGATCGAACCGTAGAATGACTGTAGCTCGCTCACGGCGTCACAAAGCAGCAATGCCAGCGACACCCGCATCTCCGACTCCAACTTGGTCAACCAGTCGTTGATCTTCGGGAAGTCCTTGAGCAAAATCGGCGTCTTGAAGCGCACTTCCTCACCCTCTCGAGAGGACATACCCTCGATCTGCGACAGCTGCTCGTCTAGCTGGATCGTCGAGATACCAGCAAACATCTTCTTGAGGTGCTTCATGATCCGGAGGATCTCCTTGCTGTTACCAATGATCTCCAGGAGATCCTCATCACCGACGAAGTAAAACCGAGGGAATGATGCACGCTCCCGCTCGAGGTACTCTCCGAGGGCCTTCTGAATCTTGTTGAGCAAGTCTGCAAGACGCTCGAGACTCTTCTGGATGCCAGGGATGTTCATAACGTCGAGTACAAAGGGCGATTTGTACACCTTCTTCATGACCGCCAAGAACTCGGTGTTGATGTTCTGGAAACGCGCGCTCTCAACCGGCAGGAGGTGCTTGATGTCCGCGCTACCGGAAAAGATACCTTCCAAGTAGACCCACTGACGCTGCACATCGATCCACACGTCGAAGAGGACGTGGATCCGGTTCAGCCTCTCCTCCCAGGTGCCAGCTTCCTCCTCGAACACCTTGTAGTACGGCGACAGCTTCATCGCCATGAGCGAGTTCAGGTTCTCGCTGCACTTGTTGAACAGATCGTCCCACCCCCGGATCAGCCGGCATTTGTTCTGGTAGTTCACGAGGTCGAGCGTGTAGTTCGTCCACACCTCCTTCACCTGACGGATGTATTCCTCGAGCGCCATTTCACCCTGCGCCTGGATGATCACTTCCTTGATCACGTTCTCGTTCTTCCGCAAGTCCATGTCGTAAACGTGTCCCAGCGTCATCCTAAGTGTCTGCCGGTTAGCCGATACACGCGAGCGTCGCACAAGCACTCACAGAGGCAAGCTAATTTGCGTCGGCACGCGCAGGACCTTGAACAACTGCTTCCAGTGCCTGTCCTTCAGAGCCTCCGACTTGAGCTCGGACACGAGCGTGTTCGCCTTCAGTAGTCCTCGCAGCACATCCTGCACGTACTCAAACGCAGCGTACTGCCTCATCCGCGTCGGCATCTCCTTCGTCGAAGATAGCAGCCCGTCAATCTGCTGCCGCAGCTTCCTCGGCTGCACAGTCGCCCACGCCATCTCCTTGAGCTCGCCGATCTGGTTCCATATGCCCGACAGCGCCGTCCAGACGGCCTTCAGGTCCCGCAACTCCTCGAAGATCGGGTCCAGACGCGTGTGCCGGATCAGCTCGAGGTCGAGGGCTTCCTTCGCCTTGCACACGAGGTCGTACTCCTCCTGTATGCGGTTGAGCTTGCCCTCGAACACGTTGATTGTGTTCAGCGCGGTGTCGGCGCGCATACTGCCCTGCACAGGGCGCGTCTGCTCCCATTCCTGAATGATGTCGTTGATCTTGTTCTCAACAATCTTGTCCTCCGCGACAATCTTGAGCTGGAGGCCAGCTGGAGAGGGTCATCTTACCGCGGCTTACTAACCGAGGGCGAACGTACCTAGTTGCTCCTGGATGGAGTCGTTCTTCCGCTTCAGAATCTCGTTAAATGCGCTCCACTCTCCTTGCAGTTGGTCACTGTAGAGCCAATCGTCCGGGAACTGGTAACGGAATCGCTCGAGGGTCTTCTCGCCGCTGGCGCAGAGCTCAATCATGGGTCCCCATTGTTTTGTCTTCTTCTTGAGATCTTGTACGAAGGTGATGAACGTGACGGCTGCTGCCGTAGACGAGTTGGACGAAACCAGCAGCTTGAAACGATCTCATTATTTCATTCCGAGTACGCAGACAAGCCAAAACTTACTTCCATCCTTGCTGGATTCGGTCCACGATTGTGCTCGCGACGCGACGCGTCGTAACACACAGGGCATGCGCCAGCGCCGCATCGGCATTTGCCGAAGGCAGGATTAACACGCACGAACCGTAACTTAGCCCTGCCTTAGCCTACCGTAGCCTGCCATCGTTCTCCTGAATACGCCTTGTATTTTCCTAGTCTGCTGCTACACTCAACAACCATGTCGGGTCGTCAGCAGCGTGTGATGGTTCAACCCATCGTAAGTGACTCTTAACTTTGTACTCAGACGGTGGTTCAGCTGAAGTATTCCAGAATGTCATCTTCAAAAATCTTCAGCAGGTATGTGTATCTCTGATTCCAATTCAACATTGGCTCACTCTCCCTGCAGAGAACAAAAGTTGTTATTTGGCTGTACGATAATATTGAGATGCGCATCGAAGGAAGGATCATTGTGCGTGTTTCCAACATCCTCACCGAACCCACCTTGCGTTAAACCTCGATCACACGAAGGCGTTGAGCTTCCTTGGGCTCCTTAGTGTGGGAGTGTACCCTTGATCCTCCATCGTACCCACATCTCTTCGCCCTGTTGTTGTCTGGCGTGGAGACGTTACTGACGCGTCCATTTATGGTAGGGTTTCGATGAGTTCATGAATGTTGTCGTGGATGAGGCCGCTGAAGTATACGTGAAGGACGCCAAGCCTCGGCGAGAACTAGGTGAGTATGGAATCTCGCCATCTCACCTCTTTCCTTCTCATCGTAGCCTCGAAGGCCGCATTCTGCTCAAGGGCGACAACATTACCCTCATTCAACAGGTGGTATAACATTGTACTCTGCCGTGTTTGATATGTGCAAAATGCTCAGATGTAAGTCGTGCATGGGCTGCTGGCCGAGCGGCTATGAGGGCTCCTGGGCCCGTATGTGGGATGTAAGGATATCGATAGTGTATCATACTCGTGATGTTACAGATTGTATATAGGGAGCAGAGACGTCAGGCTGAGCGATTGACGACAGAGCGGACACTCAGCCTGGCCTTGAATCAGCTCACTCACTTCCGGGACAATAGCAATGCGTACCTTCTCCCTACCCCAACCCACGATGCAATCCCAACAGAAGAGATGTCCACATTCGGTGGATGTGGTTGCTGTCCGCTCCTCCAAACAGAGAGTGCAGTTTCGGTTTCCCCGTACAGTAGCTGGAATCTCAGAGAAATCAAGGACCGTCCGCTCATCCTCTTCCGCCGTTGTTAGAGGGGCCTCATCAGCGTCAACGCGAGCTATCATCGCTGATACAGCTCGATCGTCGATGTGCACTTCCTCGTTGTCGTCCACTGGTCGCTTGCCTTTTGACGCTGTATCTGTGATTGGTCGGAGGAAGCTAACGAAGCGATGGATGAGCCTGACAGCTAGGAGAATACCCAGAAATGAGTAAGAAGGTGATCTGGTATTTGGATCATGAGGAGTGGCGGAAATCTAGCAGTAGTGAGCGTTGAGGTTGCGAAACATGAATGAATCGACCCACGTAACGAACACCCAATGTTCTCTTCGCCAGGTCATAGTAGATACCGCGGAAGTAAAAGATAGTCAGGTTGACTTCGGCAAGTACTTCCAGAACCATTGGTACTCTGCGGACCAAGGGTATGATTCTTGCTGTCGGCGGAAGGTGCGGGCTCCACCTTGAAATGATGTACGAAGGGAGGATCGGCAAGAGGACCAGAGCAGCTCTAGCATGCCGGGACGGTATATCTCCCGAACCATTGGAGTGTATCCATATGTCTGTATATTCTTCTCCCAGCGTTTGACAAGCTATAGTTAATGGTCAGTAGCAGTAGCAGCTATAGAGGTATCAGACGCACCACGTCCTACTGTCAGTCCGAAATAGAGTAGCTTCGTGCATAATTCAACCTCCTTGTCCCAACGAGACAGCCATCTGGTCCCTTAACGTGACTCAGCGAGTTGCGATTGGACACGCGGTACCTACGTACCCAACCAAGCTCTAAGCACGCCGTCCGCCTGTTCTCGCAACGCCGAGACTTGGAAGAAGTCGCGTTGGTGCGAACGTACTGCATGAATCGCGTCATTGATGATTCTGCGTCAGCAAGGATCCAGTACACACTGATCTGAGGCTGCTGGGCAGGAGGGAATGAAGGCAGCTCGAAGGACATGGCGGTAAGCATTGCATATTCCGACCGCTCACCAGCGCTAGTGGGTGTCGCTTTCACTCAGACGGCCACCTTCATCTACTACTCACCCAGCCTTGTACTCGCACTCCCCTCTCCACTGTGAGCTCACTATTGCGATGCAACGGACACCTCAAGGGCCTACCGTATGGCAAAAACGTGAGTCGGTTAGATATCCATGAATCCTGTTCGGGTTTGACGGCGACGTGCACAGTGAAGTAGGCCGTTTCACAGTTGCTCGCTGAAGCTCTGCTGAAAATGTGACCCTTCCAGGATGGGTGCAGCGATGGGTTGCGGTGTTGGACTCACTATTGGTTTTATATTTGGCGGATATAGTATCCTGAGGTGCGCGTGCAGACAACTACTTCCTGCACAGTACCGTCATAGTAACCACATCCCAGAGGCGGAGCTGGACCCCGAGGTGTCCTCCCTACACTGTCGCAATATATGCTAAGTAGCGCGGCTACTTTTGGGTTCTTCCTTGCCATTGGCTCAGTGAGTGTGTACACTACTGAGACGCTGAATGTACTGAGTGCCTTTCAGGTAATCCGTAATGATAGCCAGCTGCAGTTCGAAGCCGCACGCTTGCAAACGGCGTCACCGATGCTGCGTACAAGAGCGGATGGCCTGACTCTCATGAGAAGTCGGTGGGACGCAGAGCGACGGCGAGAGCAACACTGATTCCTATATACTACCTTCGCTCACCGTCGCAACTCTGCTCTGCATGCGGAGAAGCAGTACACGAGCACTCGCTGCAGTATACACGTATACGAGCGCATTACATCGCACGTCAGTGCTAAAGGCCTCGTAACTCCGTGAACTATCATCACTACTGTGCCATACGAAGCAATAGTCCCAAATCTTCAGCGAATGCTCAATCTGCGATATCGAATCCGAGAGCAAATGTGAAGATAGATCGTAATGCACCAGGCCAAAGGTAGTCCGACCAGAAAAATCCCGCATGGTCATATGTATGAAGACATGAGACGTGAAGCCAAGCATGGAACGGGACAAAGAAAGTACCCTACAACCCACAATCCGTCACTGAAGTGCATGAAAGTCACCGAGGGTGTGATACACACATGAAGCCGGTCATGGATCTTTACCAGTCACTCTGCCCCAGTATATCTGCAGCCTGCTGCTACATGATCGTATGGACCGGAGGCTGTTGTTCGATTTCATCGAGCGCAAACTTGGCGCTCCAGACTTCATCGAACGCATGCTTGGCGTCCCGCCGCTAGGTGTGCGGCGAGGTAGCGTCTCCCACAGTGGGAACGGTCCAGAGATCGTCGGTCGGTCTTGCACCGGCTGAGTTTTCTTGCTTGCACCCCGGATCCACTTCAGAAAGCTCCGCTTTTCGTTCTCCTCAGAGACGGACCGAGCATGACCGTGGGCGAGCTCAGGTTCGGCTTCCTCTTCGTAGTGGATCATGGGCGTGTCAAGAAACTTGACGGACGGGGGCGACCGCGTTGTTGTCCTTGTCCGTGTGGATGAACTGGAGGACAGTATGGACTTGGCCGGTGCAGGCCGTGTCCGAGACGACGTCGTCGAAGAGATAGACGGAGCGCGGGGACGGCTAGGTGCCACGGAGCGCTCACTCATCTGTCCCGGGATGGGGATGCTCTTGTCGGACGACCGCGAGCCTGTGGGTCGAATGACGGAGGCCCAGAAGGTCCGCTCGCAGTGGATGTCGTCGCCCCCCCGGCTTGAACAACCTTCCATTGGGTTCCAACCGCTATCGAACCGTGAAGGCGACGACGACACGAAGGGAATCTCCGGTAGCTCATCATAGCCAGAATCCGCCGCCGAGACCACGGATAGCTGAGACGACGAGGGCGCACTCAGCGGCGAGTCTGGTGGGGAAGGCGGCTGCCTCAAAATGAGACCTCCGAACTCGCATGAAGAGTGCTAGGGATCTACTCACAAATGAACCATAACACAGAGGCATCGCATCGTCAAGACCACCTTTTGGTCCGTCACGGCTCTGATGTACACCATCAGCGTTATGCTCAAATGCGATACGGAGCGATTAGCTCACAGACTCGTCTTCGAGAGTCACAGATGCTGCACTACTCCATGATGACTGGCGAGGTGTGAGATGGTCGCTCAAGTACAAAGGCATTATTCGCCACTTACATTGGTTAGACGCTCAGATTGCAGCCAGTCGGTCCATACTTGACTGTCACATCTCGCAAAAGCGTAGTAGGAGCTCGGTCTCTGCATCGTCTGAGGTCGATGACATCGATGGTCAGCCCCGCCACAACGAAAAGGGTAGAAGTATATCACTCACGAAGCTGATAGAAGGATATGGGACGGGTCCAAGGGGAGGGTGAGCGTAGGCGCACCCGAAGGGCGAGTCTCACTTTTCTACACGTGTGGGACGCTACATTTTACCGCGCGTCCGCGTCAGGATTTAGTCAGTAGATAATGCTCAAGCTTGATCCTCAGGGCAGCATGGAGGAAGCGTGTATCGTTCCGCCACGAGGCACGCTTCCCAATATGGAGGTTCCCATACCGTCACAGTGCCACCAACGCGGGCCCAGAACGGCTGAACGCTACTGAACTTCATTATTTCGGGGGCACGGGGATATAAACCGTGGACCGTTCAGTTCCCAGTGGTAGACAAGGTCCGGGGACGTCCAGAATAAAGGCTGAATGCCACCCCGGCGTATCGCGGCAATCGGGGGTGCCCTGACACATTGTTCCAGCGGATGTAATATATTGATAGTAGGTTACAAACATCTAGCATCCCAATTAGCCCACTTGGATCAAGTAGAGACATAGCTCGGTGGAGATGACTATAGGAAGGACTGCCATTACATACCAACCGCAATATAGTGCGAACGAGGGAACCCAGCTCTGTGATTCAATCCCGACCACTCCGAAGGCACCCCAGGTATTAGATTTTGAAGGGTTGGTCATGCAACCCACTCCAGATACCCCTTGTCGCCTCCGTCGTACTCTCAACCGTACGCCTCTTCAGAGGCTTGATCTTCGCGCCGGACGAGTCGAGCAGAAGCTGCACCTTTTGCTGGATACCGGTAACCTCAAAGCCCTTCAGAGGAACAACCTTGTCTCTGTCATTGACTAGTGGAGAATAAGCGAGTATAATGAAACCATATGAATTGGCACGTACGGTAAAAGCCTCGAATGATAGG
The DNA here is from genome assembly GCA_001632345.1 of Daedalea quercina L-15889. NCBI lineage: Eukaryota > Fungi > Basidiomycota > Agaricomycetes > Polyporales > Fomitopsidaceae > Fomitopsis > Fomitopsis quercina. Next base: position 72,699 of record KV429074.1, on the reverse strand, counting down.
TTCCCTCTGTGTCCGCTGCTTCACGACAAATTCGACGTGAGAATTCGCGCGAGCGAGCTCCTCCAGGTTGTTGTGGATATATGTTCGCGTGTTAACCGATGAGGGCCATTTGTCGCAGAATTCGAAGACGAGCTTGCGGATTTGGGGAATAAAAGAGGCGTGCCCGTTAGCAGGCTGGGACGTTAATTGTCCTCGCAGTAGCGGCCGAGTAGCGGGAGAAAGCCTGAAGCTGGTGGCCATGACAAAGTTACAGCGCAGGCGATCGCAACCGTAGACACACAATAAGTTTCGGAGTTTCAAGTAGTGCTTATCTGAGTTCCAAGAGGGTAAGAACGCTGGAAGGGGTGATGTGGCTGAGTGGCTGAGACTTTCTGCAGCTGCTCCCATCGGGCAAGCGTCGAGGAGACGACTCTGGTCATTCGCCACGGGACGCGTCGAGGCGGACGCGACTCAAGCATTCCTGCTCTCGCCACAGGCGCGTCTTCCATCCTCACTCAGCGTCTCTTCCACAACACACACCATGGCCCGTGCAACTCGCTCGGCGGGTCAACCCGACAAGGACATTGCCCAGGACACCGCCCCTGCGCCGCGCAAGGGCGGCTCCAAAAAGCGCAAGCGCACCTCCAACGCCGACGGTGGTGAACAACCCGCAACCAAGCAACAGCGCACGTCCGAAAGTCAGGAACCCCAGGACATTATTCCCTCAGAGCAACCGGAGGGCGACAAACCACCGGACACGCTCACGAGCGGCGATGTGCCGACCGACCCCGCAGATGCAGAAAAGATACTACTCGTACTCGAATCGTGCGTTTCGCAAAGTTCTCAGTTACTTCGTCTCGCCGACGCTCGTCTATAATAGCATCGACACTCAAGGTCTGCTCGACCGCGTATTTCCGCTGCCGACTGAGTCGGCGGAACCAACGCCGGGCGAATCCGCATCCACTCCGACGCCCTCCTCCTCTACGCAGACGTTCTCATTCCGTACGTTACTCAAGGACTCTTCCCAGTATCCTCTACGTGTCCTCCGGGTAAGTCGCTCTATGTTTGTTCGACAGTAGGGTGAGTTAATGTCGCATCCACAGTCTGCCATTCAACACCTGTTCCCAATATCTTCGCATCCACGATCACGTCCTTCAGAGCCTGCTGCACAGCAACTCCGTTTCTGCAACCTCGCTCTTGCCCTGCTTGACCAAGCATCTTTCCACTCAGTTCCTACACCACTCGAAGCGCAGAGTATCTTTCCAACGCTGTTCCAACCGCCTTCCATTGATGGAGAAGTTGCCGAAGAAGCGAAGCCTGCCCCTACTACTCCTGCGACCCGGAAACGAAAGTACGCACTCGTACAGCACCTGCCCACCGGGGACTGGTGGACGTCGCTTAACTCGGACTTCATGCCCCCTTCCGAGGGTAAAGCGCTCACCGACCTGCCCACTGGCCATGCGGAACTCGCCGCCATCCTTCCATCGGCGTCATCGTCCTCCACTACCAGAGAGACGACTTTAGCGGAGTATGTCCGGCCGAGGCCCGCCTCAGCCACTCTCCAAATGCCGGGGTCGCGTCGCGTCAGCTGTGGCAAGTTCCTCGACTACGGTCCCTATGCAAGTTTTGCACCCACGTTCGACCAGGATGGTACCGAGGTTGGTAGACATGCTCTCGGCGAGGTCATATGGAGACAACGCCATGAGGCGAGCCGAGGGGCGAAGGCGAGGGGCAAGCGGAAAGCCATTGAAGCCTCACAGGCAGCGGAAGACGATGAGGTGGTTTTAGTCAGCGAAGACACTAGGCGAAACATCAGAACATCGGATCAGGAGAAAGAGAACGATGGCGAGGAGCTGGATGAGGCATTGCAGAGCTTACTACCTTCAGATGACATAGCGAGGATCAAAGCTGCACTCGGCAGTTTGGAACTGGAACAAGCTGTCCAGGAGTTGCTGGACAAAAACGCGAGAGCTCTTCTCAGACTGCAAAGACTTCAGAGGTTGCGACTCGGAGGGGAGGGCGGTGGCTCTAGTGCGGTTGAGGAAGGTTCTGAAGAGTGGGACACCGGTACGTGTGACTGATAACCATAACGTCTAGATGCTAAGGCTCACTCTTATAATAGCTCAGGCTATATTGGACTCGTTGACTGTGCTGACGTCCTTGCGGCCACGATCTTCTGACGACCCGATTCCCCCCCTTGTTCCTCCTATACAAGTCCTGCGCACATTACAGCGCAGTCTGCCGCTGGAGGGCACTGAAGGGTGGTATGGAACACTGCCCCCGGGTCGTCTTACCGCGCTTAGGGACGACACGACTGTACACGTCAAACCGGGCACTGAAGCAGCAGCCGCTCCTGCCACCACGACTACGAGCGCCGTCCCTGTGACACCAGCGAAACCTGTTGCTGCTCCATCAGCTTATACGCCGTACGGTTATAATTACCAGGCGTCGCAGTACCGCGGGACCTATCAGTACACACCAGGGCAGGGCGGGTCCTACTATCCGAGCGCGACCGGAACGACCACCAACAGCTATTACCCCAACTCGCAGTACAGCGCGCAGGGCCAATATTCCTACCCATCGTATTACCCGTACCAGCAGACTACCCAGGCGCAGGTTCAGAGTACCACTTCCGGAGGGGCTACGTCAGGGCGGGCAACGCCGCAGCCTGCTGCCTCGCCAACGACCATGCCGACCAACTACGCCAGCTTCTTTGCCTCGTCCGCCCAGACGCAGCAGCCGCAGCGTGCCGTCGCCAATACTGTCACTGGTACAGGCGCGAAACCGTATCAAGCAGGGACATGGACGGGCACTCAAGGAACCTCAGGCTACATAGCACCTTTGCCCGCTCACCTTCGCAGCGCGGCAGCTGCTAGTGCCAGCCAGCCTACGACTCCTGGTGCAACTGCACCGTACTCGTACTACGGCAATTACCAGTCCACGACACCTGCAGCGCGGTAATTGCGAGCTCCTCTTTGTCTGCACGGGTTGGTACGTTAGTAATGGAAGTTATGGACCCCGGGCCCAGTAATCCTACGAGCTATTACTGTCGAATGATGAGTGTATTGCGTTTTCCGATCGTATTCAAACTGGTTGAGGTTCCTATCGAATATCGTACGAGCGTATTAGCTTAAGACGCAGGCATTATCATACCAGCACATTGTACAAGTAACTTTAGACGGAACTCGGACGGCGTATTGCCAAACTCTTGATAACGATCGCGAGATGTTTGATGCCGTCTAGACCCTACGAGCCCAAATGAAGAGCAAGAGAGTTGACAACCCAGCACCAAGACGTTGCGCCTCGTTCTACCGCGTCAAACCACCCCCTCATCTCCTCGAGCACCAGAAGGTACCCTTCTGAAGGGGAAAGAGCCCGGTCGCAAACCTCGACCGCCCGTAGGTTGGGAGTAGAGACCAGCGAGGCAGGACAAGTCAGCGCGTTAGGAAAGACGCAGCTTGCGCGCAGGTGCCTCATATATATATGTAGACCGTAACGCCTTCGGTCATTGCCGAGGAGGAGTTTACTCACTGTGGCCACACGGGGTCGAGCTACATATTTAAAGCGGATGCCCTCACTGCGGCCATACACAAGGCCGAATGCACCCGGGTTCACACCTCCCTGAAAACGAATTGGGAACCCGAGCTGTACCTTGCCACCCTCAGACCGCTAAACTCTGCACTTAACTCGGGCTATTTCGCGCGACATGGACGCTGCAATGCGCCCGTCGGAGGACTCCGCTGCCTTTTCGCGTGACGGGGAGTTGTGGTTCTCTGACGGCAATGTCGTGCTGGAGACACACGGTCATGCGTTCAAAGTACACCAAGGATTACTCGCCTATAATTCCGAGGTGTTCCGCGACCTTTTCACCATTCCTCAGCCAGCATCTTCGGAGACGTTCGATGGGTGCCCTGTTGTCCACCTCACGGATCACCCTGTGGAACTTCGTCTTCTTTTACAGGCCATATTCTCTGGACAAAGGTCAGCCACTTCGTTTGTGTACCCGAATGCGTCCCGATGACCAGCCCAGCAGCTATCATCGCAATGATAAGCGGGTCGGGTTTGCTATTGTCGCTGCGATTGTCCGGCTGTCCCACAAATACCAAATCGATTACGTGCGTGATGCCTATCTCTGGAGAATGAAGTCGTGTTTCCCCACCAAATTCGAGACCTGGGACACCATGAGGGGCAGCTGTGGCAGTACTCTGACGGGCTTCTGCACTGCAGATGCGATCACTGCGGTGAACATCGCCCGGCTCACCGGAACCGACTCAATGCTCCCCACCGCATTATATTCATGTTGTCTGCTTGACCCAGAATGTCTCCTCAAAGGAACTGCACGGCTGGATGGTACTCGCGAGTACCTCAGCTAACAGGATACCGCGAAGTGTATTAACGGTCGCCAGTCATTGGTTCAGGAAAGTATCATCGCTGCTCTGGAAGTCTTCGACGCCCCCCACCCATTGCCGCAGTGCGACGTTCACGAGTGCCAAAGTAGTGTCCAGAGTGCACGAGGTCGATGGCTTCGGCGACCACCGACGATGCACATCCTTCAACCCCTGACATGGAAAGTGTCCATGGTGGATGGGTTGTTCATAACACACCTCGCGTGCCGAAGGCGAAGGGACAGCATCTCTGAAGCATTGCAGAAGACGGGCGGAAAGCTCTGGGCAAGGCTTCCACATCTCCTGGCTCTTGAGACGCCGAAGGGCTGGCCTGAGGAATAACGCGACGATACCTCTGTGAGTACCTGGGTAAACACTTGTGGTTGTATTGATAATCTATCTGATGAGTATCAGGTATTTAAGTACTATCATGGACCCGTCAGTCGGCGGGGCCCAGAAGTCGGCACCTGCCTGATAAGGCTCGAAATTGTGGCGGAATGGGCGCTTCGGCGACCCAATCCGGCAACCTCCTACTTGGTAAGGCAATTCGCCGAGTTCTGGGCCCCCCCGACTAACGAGTCCATGATAGTATAGTTGGAACACCGTGTGGTCTGTGACGAGTTTGAGATTGTGCATGTCTTGTGCATTTCATTCACTGTGTCCGAATACAGGAGATATATCCCATGGATATGTCGTCACACGCCATGTGTCGTGTAACTCGTGTTCGGACTAGACCGAGTATGACGAGTACCTAGAGAAATCTAAAGCGAATGCTTTGTCCGTATCACCAGTTACGATTGTACGCAATGGCCAGATGACGTGTTCTAACGAATCTGTTTTTCTTCGGTCATGCGTCCATGAAGAATGCCCCCCAGTATTCATGGAGCTGAAAGAAGAGCTTGGTGTTCAAGGAAGCAGATCATAGTCCTCTTGGGCACAATTTTCACTTCAACGTTCAACGACTATGTACGAGCTGCGGCAAGGGGGTCGTATCCTTTAGAAATTGCAGTCTGACTTGAGGTATGCGCTCAAGAATCTGCGTAGACAAATTAGAAGGACCGATTTTCGTCAATTTAAGTGAGGGATGCGCTGGACCTGTTACTATTGAATTATATACTATGTTCGTAAGGTCACAGACAACGATTAGGGTTAGTGGTGCGTGTGGCAGGTACCCGCTCAACGAAGGCAAGTGCCACTTGGCGGCAGTAATCGCATTGCTCAGGAGCGCAGATAGTCTGGCGTCATGCGGTCGTCCAAAGTAATCTTCCCGTCCGCCAGGTCCTTCCGAATCTTCGGCTCAAGCTGTAGGTCGGTTTCTAGCATCTGGTCTTTGCCTTCGGCAACCTGCAAGTAGCCCCAGATCCTCATCATCTTCGGCATTGAGAGTCGTAGGTCCTCCAAAAGACGCAAGACGAGGTCAAAAGGCGCGCCGCACATCAGCATGTTCTGCAACGCAATGTGCAGGAACCCTAAAGACACGGTCAGAATACATTAACGGTGCTCCACATCGAGCGATGTCATGATGGACAACGTACATGTATGCATCTCGTCGTCCGGGTGGAACGCACAGGCGGCCTGGTAAAAGCCGCCAAATGCTTCAGCGAAATGCTTCACCATGGCTTCGAAATCGCCGCGTTCTGCGCTCTGCTGTGCCCTTCGCTGATGATACATGCCAGTCATGCTGACGAAAAATGTGTTCAGTGACGGATCCAAGGAAATTAAGAGGTTCTAGGTACTCACGCCAACGCGCGACCCTTTGGATAGACACTGAATGCCGCCAAAAAGCCAGGGTCATCGTCTACTTCAAAGAGAGACGATAGATCTGAATCTGGCACATCGCGGATCATGCTTTGTGCTTCTTCATACAAGTTCATTAGTTGTGTCTCGGGTATCTGACTGTCGTCCTCCCCACATGTCTGGAAATCAAACAATGCTTCAGCCGGAGACGCCGTCGTAGCCCCAAGTGACATGTACGTACAAACCTCAGCGCCTCGAGCCTGAGCCTGCGAAGGCCTGTCACAAAGTAGTCTTCGAATACTTCGCCTTTATCTTCTGTCGAGACGTTCTTCCACACGGTCCTTCTTCCCCATTGAAGTATTTCCATCACAACGTCGTAATGCTCAAGGGCGCTCTGCGGGTCTTTGGAGAATTTATCAGCGAGGAACCCAGCCATGATGTTTGCACTGAAGTAACAAGTATTATGTGAGCGAACACGGCGTGGTCAGGCATCGACCGTACCGGACAGTTATCTCAATAGCAGGACGGACCGCGTCCCAACCTTCCTGTCGTTGTCGCTCTAGTGCCTCCGCCTTAATGAGTTCCGCTGAGTGATCTGGCCACGCGCGATATCTCTCCAGAGCCTTATTCTCTGTCGAGACATGCGACGTCACAACTCATGTGCCAATCTAGTCAGGTAAGACGCGCACGATGGTTCTCGTACACATCTAGCCACACTATCTCTCCAATGCGGAAGATACGCGGATCGGTAAGAAGCGCGTCGGTGATATCGGTCACCACCTTGTACTTTTCAATCAGCAAACGATATAAGGATCACACAGGCCCCTCCTTACGTCCAATGCGTATGCCCCTTCGTCAGAGATCGACTGCGTGCCGGAGTGCCTCATTGCCTCGACGCCGCGGTCCCTGAACTAAAGTGCTAGGTTACCAACTTGAATTCGCTTGAACACGTTGTTTCAACACTCACCCTCGCAGCTCGCAGCATGGGCCAAGCCTACAGAATGCATTTCATGAGTATCCGTCCCAGACATCGCGACCTATGGGTGCCACTCACGCTGCTTTCAGCGGTGTCGGGTAAACCAGCCTTCAATTCTTGTTCCATCGCTTTGGCATAATCCCATGGCAGTCTGCCGTCCATTTCTCGACTTAATACAAGATAAGAGCCTGATTCAGTCGCCTTGTTGCAGGCCAGTTGCAATTCGGCTATGCACTGCTCCTTTTGTTTGAGTTCCGCGGCAGACAGGTTTTCTTTCGGGAAAGCGTCGACCGCCCGTTTCCAATACTTAGCGCTTTCTTTGTACTCTTGCAGGCCCTGTTCATGTTGAATCTCCATCAGTAATAGCAGACCCAACGAAAGTAAGTAGAGATGCACACTGCAAGCTGCAGCTAGACGGCCTAAGCCTTTGACATATGTCGGATCCAATTCAACTGCCTGCATTGACAGTTGAAATGTAAAGTCAGTATGTCTATATTGCAATCCATTGGCAATAACGAAAGACCTTTTGTGCGTCAGTCTTAGCCTCTGCGAATCTGTGAGTAAAGATATATGAGCGTAGCACTGGGTATCAGTGGTCACTCCTCGCCAAGCTTACCTCTTCATGTGGTTTAAGGAAGCTGCGCGGTTGGCATACAAAATTGCATTCTGATCGTCGTGCTGAATTGCCTGTGCGTATTTGAGGGAGGCGGCGTCGTAGTCGCCCTTGGCAAAGAGCGCATTACCTTCAGCTTTCAGGTCTTGGGCTCGGTCAGACATTGTCAGAATGGGTTGGTAGTCAGTGTAAAGCCTCAGCTCCGAGTCTATCAATGTTGTACTAGTGGACGTTTGGGCAAAACGGTGATATGGAGACTCGGTTCTCAGGCTGTAGCTGGCACGCGTTCTAGGAGGTTGCTTGGGCGAAGGTGGCAGTTCAGGATGCTGCGCCTACAAGGTGACTGTTCAGAGTGGCGCCGCCGCAGACCGGCTTTTTGAGTGGTGGAATTCGCTTACGTCCTCATTATATACCCTGATTCCTGAACGCAGTGATGTAGCGCCACAGCATCCCTTACTCCGAGACCAGGTATTGTCAGACATCTTAGTACGCGATTGCTATCCATATGCATGTCGTGCGGAGACTCGACAGGTGAAGGGCCGCGGCATACAGCAGTGAGCATAGCTAGTGTGGGCTTTCGGCGGATGCTTTGTTGCGTTCTTGAACTACATACACACCAGCGTCAGGGTCGGATCCGCGCTTCTACCGAAGCGCCGGGTAGCAGTACGTTACCTTGCGACAGCAAGGTTTCTGCGGGGTCGGAATTCGGTCGTGAGAAACTGCCGCTTGTTGTCTTTTGCTTGGTCTCCTTCCGTAAATGGT